>VSWD01000004.1:19594855-20194855 GCA_033119305.1 Pinctada imbricata
GGAGAGAGTTCAGTTGCCCTTAGGAAGAAGGACATCGAATTTTCCGAGAGGGATTTTAGTGAAAAACTTCAGACTCCGGTTGAAGTGAGTGTTCGAATGTTCATTTGAATCATACATGTATATAATCTCCTCTTAATTTCTCCAAAAAGACCCCTCCGGCTTGCAGTTTGGGGCTTATCACGATTTTTGGAGAAAATAAGATGTATGCTTTCAAAACGCAAATTTATAAATTTTTTTACGAAATTTTAAGATAGTTTATGAATGATGAACCGATGCGTCGTCTTTCCTTATCTTCTCTCCTACATTTATGTAGAACTCGTAGTTCAAACTTTTACCTTATGATGTAACAGAATTTCGCATTACCTATCTTTCAACTTTCCTTCTTCATTTTACAGTTTCACAAAGTCCGTATTTTCCTCCAAGTAAGCTAGAAATGATTCTTATATGATCAATTTCAGGAAAATGTTGGTGAGATTTACATAGGGATGAATTTCTTACCTACGGCAGAAAAACTGTATCTAACTGTGATAAAACTGAGAGGCTTGAAGCCTTTAGACGTACAACAGACAACTGGAGGTAATATAACATAAACATTTTACGAAAAATAGAATTCACAAAATCAGACATTTTTGCCTGATCTAATCTATTGATGTTTTTATGTGCGTAAATGCATGAGCAAAGTCGTTTAGTGACTTTCGAATGAAAAATATCATTAATGACGACATTGGAGAAACAGAGCAGTTGTAGAGAACCCGGAAAGAATAATCCTTTTCCGCGGGCATCTGATCTCGGTCTTTTTTTTTTGGGGGGGGGGGGGGAATGTGAACATCTATACTGATGTAATAGATCGTTTTGCTTCGTTTGCTTTATTTTCCATTTTTGTCCCCTATTATAGAAATTGTGATTATTGGTTTATCTATATTTTTCTATCCGCAAAAAAAGAAGCAATTTTTAACATTTTGTTGCGATTCTCAATATATAATGTATAATTTCAGAAATATATGTCAAGGTCACGCTAATGCATGACGGGAGGCAATTAAAAAAGTACAAGACTATGACGAAAAAAGATGACCCAAATCCTGAATTTGACGACACGTTTGCCTTTGATGTGCCGAATGTGGAACTCGATAAAGTTTATTTCTGTGTCACTGCTTTGCATACCAATAAAGAACAGAACGATACCAGACTTATTGGCCGGATGTACCTCGGTCTGAATTTTGACGAAGTTGCGCATGCGCATTGGACTGAAATGATGCAGAATTCACGAAAGCAGATATCACATTGGCATAAGTTGTATTGTTGATGTATTCTTTTTTGTAGAATGTCTCCAGTTAAAAAGAGTTTAAAATGTATTAATATATATTTTAATGCAATAATCTGATCAGTGCCTCATATAGGATACTTTTTTCCTTAAAGTAATATCTACGTGTACTGACATTTTATGTGATATTGAGAGCTGGTACTGGTTAACAATACCCGTTCATGATGAAAATTGAACTTTACAAATTTTCTTTTATTCTCCCTGTTTGAACATTAAAAGATGTTTTATAAGTGTTGGAGAGAGAGAGAGAGAGAGAGAGAGAGAGAGAGAGAGAGAGAGAGAGAGCTCAAACTTTGCTATCCTATTTTAAACTGATAATATGCTTGAATAAGACCAGTCTGGAATGTTGAAAACATTTATAAAAAAATCTTGTCTATCGACAATTGCCTAAATATATGGTAGACAATCGTTTTTCACTCACAAACGAAGTACATTTCCAGAAAGTTTTAAAAATTATTTATCATTCTCTCTCACCATACTAGTATATTCGACTTGGTCCACCATACAACCATCGTATAACCAATTATCGTTTAGTCAAACGCACATTGTAAGTTAAGATGTTCAACTTTCGCTTTGCCTTGAATAAGTTGAGCAGGAGCAACGCGGTGTAGTTTACATGTAGAATCACGTTAGGTTGGATTGGTGAATTTTCAAATATTATAATGTAATATCATATTTTCATAATTTATATTTCAATGTTACAATGTGATATATCATCGTTATTTATATGGAATTCTACAAGGTCTTCTACCATACTATTACTGGTAGTACATATGTACATTCATTGTTTACTATAGTTATGGTTGCTTGTTTTCTAAAAAAATGAACTAGAAGGAATAAAAAATAAAATGATAAAGAGAATACAAAAGAG
The DNA here is from genome assembly GCA_033119305.1 of Pinctada imbricata. Classification (NCBI taxonomy): domain Eukaryota; kingdom Metazoa; phylum Mollusca; class Bivalvia; order Pterioida; family Pteriidae; genus Pinctada; species Pinctada imbricata. The sequence continues at coordinate 19,597,048 of VSWD01000004.1, forward strand.
TTTCTTACTATATCATTCGGAAATGTAAGCGATCTCCGTCAAGACCACCATGCAATGACCACGGCGGAACACACCCACAGGATAATACAAACAATGAACATCAGATAAACCAACTCCAACAAACGGCAAGGGACAACGAGACACTCAACAGCACTAATACCGAACGACACAACAAGTTATCAAAGCACATGAACAAACAAAGATACGTACGAGTAAACCGAAAAAGATCAATGTTTACCCGGTGCTGAATTTTTTTCTTGCGAGACGGCTATCTTCTATATTATAGCGAAGGGTGAGGTTAGATTCACACAACCCTCCCACTTATTATATACAATTACATGTAGGTCTTGCCAGAAATAAAAATCCCTCACACTTTAACGTGACATCACAAACAAGAAAGATATACCTAGGAACCCCAGGAGAAGAAAAGCTAAGCATATAAATATCAAAAATAGTCGGCATACAAAAAACTCGAGTGTTTTACTGATTGAAGCGAGCTCATGACCAAAGAAGGCCGACAACTTTCCAGATATGACAAGTGATCTTCTCTTAAGGGATATAGGCAGTGCCGATCATGGAGTCCCTTCATTACGGTTGGTAAGTATATACAATACTGGCAAAGATGCTGTTACTAAATTGTAGATTGGTCCATAAATTTGCTTAATGTTCCGTTGATGACATCAGGATCTTATTGTCTGATAGGGAAACACAAAATTAAGTTTCGAAGAAACAATTAGAAATATTGCATTAACAGAAGGGAAAAATAATGCGGAAAATCTGTTATTTTTGTCAAAAGCCATGTGCTGGTTTGGGCCAGCGAAGTAGTAAATAATGATTCTTGGACAAGCTCAAAATGAAGGGTCGAAGTCTTATCTTTGGAATTACGTGATCCATTAAGAAGTAACAATCTGTTACTGTATGTGTACTTATTTTAGCGGGATTCATATTTTAGCGGAGTTAGCGCTGCTATGACTGCGCTAATTCAAGAATACGCTAAATCATGAATCTCTTATAGATTAGTGTGGAAAATAAGTCAGAGCGCTAATTCATGATTACGCTAATATGTCAATTTACCCAATTCTGCTCTGTTTCCGCTAAAATTTGGTTGCGTTAAAATAAGTACACGTGCAGTATTCAGAAGGTAAGGCAAAATCATAAGAATTTCAATTGGAATAGTTGCGAGCCCCGGAATAAACAATAATCGGAATTAAAAGACCAGGTGCCCGGGGACAGCCAGCGTTTTCTGTTTTCACGCAACACCCGTCACAACAGCTGCATGAAAACTTGTCAAATCCGGTGATTGTCTTTATGCACATATTGATGTGCATATCGGGTAAAGATGTCTTGTTTGGTGATGTTGACAGCCATTCAATCTCAATCCAAAATTTCTATAAGATCCCCGTAGCGACCGAAGAGAACGAGTACTAGATTACTTGCTAGCCATCTGGCTCTTCATACAAGTAGGTAGCTCAATTTTCGAACACCTTTAACGATTACAGCAAATATTTACAGATATCATATACTAGTATATAGAACTTTGTCAACAGGATACAAAATGACGAACATCTGAATTACATACACTGGTTTAAAAACTTTTAAATATGTCTTAACGACTAATGATTTGATGACCTCGGCAATCCACCATAAGTTTGGCGACTGTTCAGGGGAATCGTAAATACTAACCCTACGATAATTTAACATAAGAAAGGTAAGTGTTCAATCATTCTTTTTAATATCTTACGTTTTCTGACAGTATCATGTATATTTATATGGAGATGGGATACACCTATTGACATAAGTATGCAACACTTGGCTAGCTCATTTTTATCGTATTATTCTACCTCACTGGACCACTATGGAAGATATATATTGGTCGATACGAAAAACGTAGGCACGAATTACATGCATATTGACCATCTTCTTGATCATTACGAGGGTAAATGGTAGAAACACAACAATTAGAATTCTCAGTCAAAATCCTTGTACATGCAATGCATGTTCCGATGAATTCGAACAGCATGCATAGAAGGCAAAGCAATCGTCATAGGAACATCAAACCACAAATGTTCTCAAATTCTTGTGAATAGCATAGAAGACAAAGCAATCATCATAGAAATATCAAATCTTCCACAAATATTCTCAAATTCTTGTAATTTACATAGAAGACAAAGCAATCGTCATAGGAACATCAAACCACAAATATTCTCAAATTCTTGTAAAATACATAGAAGGCAAAGCAATCGTCATAGGAACATCAAACCACAAATGTTCTCAAATTCTTGTGAATAGCATAGAAGACAAAGCAATCATCATAGAAATGTCAAATCTTCCACAAATGTTCTCAAATTCTTGTGAATTACATAGAAGACAAAGCAATCGTCATAGGAACATCAAACCACAAATGTTCTCAAATTCTTGTGAATAGCATAGAAGACAAAGCAATCATCATAGAAATGTCAAATCTTCCACAAATGTTCTCAAATTCTTGTGAATTACATAGAAGGCAAAGCAATCGTCATAGGAACATCAAACCACAAATGTTCTCAAATTCTTGTGAATAGCATAGAAGACAAAACAATCATCATAGAAATGCCAAACCTTCCACAAATATTCTCAAATTCTTGTAAATTGCATAGAAGACAAAGCAATAATCATAGAAATGTCAAATCTTCTACAAATGTTCTCAAATTCTTGTGAATAGCATAGAAGACAAAGCAATCATCATAGAAATGTCAAATCTTCCACAAATGTTTCCCTATTGATTTTTCAATGTCAAGAGGGACACAGGCTAGAAAACCTTGTGAACAAACTGAAAGGCAAAGTTATCATCATACGTGCATGTCTGGTCCATGCTGTAAATTTATCAGGTTTTAAATGATGCTATTGAATTTATAGACATTTAACAATAGAATCATCAAATACTAGTATTCAACAAATGTTTTCCAAGGAGAGAGGACGAACCCTATCGATTTCAAGGTCAAAAGTCAAGGTCACTCTTGACTTCGAATTCAAAAATTAAGTGTACAGCTTAAAGGATAGAGCAACCATCCTAGGATCATACCTTCCACGAATGGTCCCTAGAGAGAGGATGAATCATTCTTATGCAATTTAAAAAAGCAATGTGAACATAATGGAAGACATAGCAATCATCATAGGATAATTTAACCCTCTACAAACGTCCCCATAGAGATTTTTTTATGGTCAAGGGTCTCTATATAGATGGAAACGACATTAAACCCTTGTTGACAGCATAAAACACAAATCATCGGTGAATCTTCCAAACCTTTCACAAATGTTCCCGGTAGGAAGAGGATAAACTACCTTGATTTTCAAGATCAAGGGTCAAATGTCAACAATATTTTGAACTTATAGGTTGTGACTAAATTAACATTATAGAAGACATGCAGTAGTTATGACATGCTACGCTTGGAATTCCGATTTTGGATGCTGTGACTTTGACCTAGAAATTGGTAGGTTCCTATATCATGTTAAGATTATCCCTTGTTCAAGTCTGAAGATCACAGTGCTAATCGTGCAGACTATACAAACATTATTTTACATATCCTCTGACCTTGACCTGTTGAAACAAAAATCATCTTCTAAAGGTGACCATTTTGATTGGGCATGACATGAGATGCATGTCATGACAAACGTGACAAATTCAATTTCAGCATCACAAACTTTCCTTTTCTGAGTAGCCGCATCCCTTCATCACCTGCTTATGGCGTATTCATATCTTAATTGATACGCTATGCCAGAGGAAGTACCAAATATACAGATTTTGTTCTGAGAGCTAGGAGTCTTTCACATAAGCTTCTCAATCAAGGATACGTTTGTGACCGACTAATATTGTCACTGAGGAAGTTCTACAGTCGATACGGGGAACTCATTATACACTTTGATGTCCCATTTCCAGAATGGTGGATGATGTTCTGTCTTAGACTATTTGAGCCATCCAACCACAGAATATGCTTATATCTTCCGAAATGGAAGTAACCGGATGTGATGATTCTACCGAATTGTAGCAACGGGTGTTGCATGCAAGCAGGAGATGCTGACTCTTCCTTAGCACCTGATCTCGCTCCAGTATTGGGAGTTAAATTTTTTTCATTTGGTGGAGGTTTTTGTTTGCTTTGGTTCCTGTTTTATTCTGATTTTGTATGCCTTCGGTTTAGGATTTTCTGAATTATCGATTTAGTTATTAAATACCCGAAACGTGCATGTCTGGTCCGTGCTGCAAATTTATCTGATCTTGAATGATGCTATTGAATTTGAAGACGTTACATTAGCAATAGTAATGTGTATAGAGATATGGTCATATATTTGTTATGTATATATGAGGATACATGTCTTCAAGGATAGGAGATATCAGCCTTTGAATATATGAAATATATGCCCTCATGGACATTTGATATAAAGTCTCATGAATGAGGGATATATGCCCTTGAAGACATTGGATATCTGCATCCAAGAATACCGGTATAGGATATATACCCTAAGGATATGGAATACTAGAATCTTTCATAAAGGATATTGATTGTACACTCTAGGTGATTTTGGATAGCAGCCCTGAAGGATATGAGAGATAACTAGAAGTCTCTGGCGAGACTGAAGCTCTCCTGGTTGTTTAGTGAAATACATATTAACTAAATGACACAACTATTCTAAGACCCAAGGGTAAGGGGCTAAAAAAGTATATCAGATGTGCAAGCGTAAAATTAAGCGTAAGTCTGAACATAATGCAAAAATCTTTTTATCAGTCATACTTTCTAAGTAATGGTGTTCAGAAGATTACATAGAGTTGTATACAAGAAAATGACCACATCCATTTCCAAGAATCTGGAGGTCAGGGGCTAAAACTAATTATCAAGTGGATAATCAAACCACATACCCTTTACATATGTATTATGCAAAAAGAATTTATACTCTATAAATTATGCGCTCTGAGAATTGGTTTTCATAAGAATGCTTATTAATATATACCACACCCATTTTCTAAGACCCTTGGGGTCTGAATCTCACACAAAACATCAGGTAAATGTACACAAGTAGACCATAGACTCGTCATGTTGCAAAAAGAATTGACTTAATAGTTTGTATCCTTTGTACTTTCTGAGAAAAGATGATCACAAAATTACAGTAATTAAGTTATATATATATAGGAGAAAATGACCACATCCATTTTCTAAGACCCTGGGGGTCGGGGACTCAGATGAAATATCAGGTGAACACCTAGAACATAAACATTTTATATTGCAAAATGAATTAATTTTCTATCATTTATACTTTCTGAGAAATGGTGTCCACAAGATTAATTCATAGAGTTATACAGGAGAAAATGACCATCACCCATTTTCTAAGACCCTGGGGTCAGGGGCTCAAACAAAATATCTTGTGTACAGCTTAATCATAGATCTATAATATATCAAAAAGAATTAACTTTCTATTATTTATGCTTTCTGAGAAATTGTGACCACAAGATTACATTGAGTTATCTATAAAGAAGAAAGTGACCACACCTAATGTCTAAGACCCTGGGGTAAAGGGCTCGAACAAAACTTCAGGCGCACAACTAGCTAAAAGACCTTGAACATTGCAAAAAGAATTAACTTTCTATCATTTACACTTTCTAAGAAATGGTGACCACAAGATTACATAGGGTTATATAAGAGGAATTGACCAAACCCATTTTCTAAGACCCTGGGGTCAGGGGCTCTAACAAAATATCTTGTGATTAACTCAATCATGTACATATAATATAGTAAAAAGAATTAATTTTCTGTTATTTATACTTTCTGAGAAATGGTGACAACAAGATTACATTGGAGATGATGACCACACCTATTTCCTGAGACCCCAGGGATCAGGGGCTCAGATGAAATATCAGGTGCACAACAAGATCATAGACCTTTAATATTGCAAAAAGAATTAACTTTCTATCATTTATACTTTCTGAGAAATGGTGACAACAAGATAACATAGAGTTATATACTAATATATAGGACAAAATGACCACACCTGTTTCCTCAGACCCCAGGGGTCAGGGGCTCAGATGAAATATCAGGTGCACAACTAGATTATAGACCATTAATATTGCAAAAAGAATTAACTTTCTATCATTTACACTTTTTGAGAAATGGTGACCACAGATTACATACAGTTATATAGGAGAAAATGACCACACCCACTTCCTAAGACCCCAGGGGTCAGGAGCTCAGATGAAATATCAGGTGCATACCTAGATCATAGACCTTTAATACTGCAAAAAGAAGTAACTTTCTATCATTTATACTTTCTGAAGAATGGTGACCACAAGATTACATAGAGTTATATAGGAGAAAATGACCACACCCATTTCCTAAGACCCCAGGGGTCAGGAGCTCAGATGAAATATCAGGTGCACAACTAGATCATAGACCTTTAATATTGCAAAAAGAATTATACTTGTTATCATTTACACTTTTTGAGAAATGGTGACAACTACAAGATTACATAGAGTTATAAATGACAAAATGACCACACCCATTTCCTAAGATCCCAGGGGTCAGGGGCTCAGATGAAACATCAGGTGCACACCTAGATCATCAACCATTAATATTGCAAAAAGAATTGACTTTCTATCATTTATACTTTCTGAGAAATGGTCACAACAAGATTACATAGAGTTACATAGGAGAAAATGACCACACCCATTTCCTAAGACCCTGGGGGTCAGGGGCTTAGATGAAATATCAGGTGCACACCTAGATCATAGACCTTTAATATTGCAAAAAGAAGTAACTTTCTATCATTTATACTTTCTGAAGAATGGTAACCACAAGATTACATAGAGTTATATAGGAGAAAATGACCACACCCATTTTCTAAGACCCTGGGGGTCAGGGGCTCAAACAAAATATCAGGTGCACAACTAGACCATAGACCAATCATGTTGCAAAAAGAATTAACTTTCCATCACCAACAGTTTCAGAGGACTGGAAACCACAAGAAATGTTTAACGGACGCCGGACACAGGGCGATCGCATAAGCTCGACTGGTCATAGACCAGTAGAGCTAAAAACCAAAAGGATATCTGCTGTCAAGGATATTGGATATATAACCTTACATTCCAGATATCTGTCGTCTACGATATTGGATATATGACCTTACATATGAGATATCTGTCGTCTATGATATTGGATATATGACCTTACATACGAGATATCTGCCATCAAGGATATTGGATATATGACCTTACATACCAGATATTTGTCATCAAGGATATTGGATATATGACCTTACATACCAGATATCTGTCGTCAAGGATATTGGATATATGACCTTACATACGAGATATCTGTCGTCTAGGATATTGGATATATGACCTTACATACGAGATATCTGCCATCAAGGATATTGGATATATGACCTTACATTCCAGATATCTGTCATCTAGGATATTGGATATATGACCTTACATACGAGATATCTGTCATCAAGGATATTGGATATATGACCTTACATACAAGATATCTGTCGTCAAGGATATTGGATATAAGACCTTACATACAGAATAACTGTATTAAAGGATGAGCATAAAGCAAAGTTCAGTTTACTAGTAGGTCTTTATTTCACATGTTTTTAATTAAATTTGAATGTAACAGTTTATGTATTGCACTGTTCTTTAACATTTTACATTAAGCATTCAATTCTATTATATAACAGTATCGTGAAGCCAAATACAGGATACCCTTTGCTCAAATAATCAACACTTTAAAAAGTAAATAAATTCAAAAAAATAATGCCTATAGTGAGAGAAAGACCTTCTATTGAGATTGAACGGCTATACAAAACTTACTTTCATACCAACAAGTAACCAAAAAATATAAAGAAAGATGATTTCTCTGATGATCGTATCAAAAACTATGCCTTTTCACCGAATACGAACATGATTTTTATGTTAAGTAATTCATCAAAACCAATTATTAAGTTCTGAATCGAATAAAAATGCAACTTTGTGGGTTTTTTTCTTTCATGAAGTAGAAATGTATAACTTGGATTAGGTTATGTAATATTAAATTTCTTTCCATTCAATTCCTTTGGAATACTTGATATAATCCATTGACATATCAGTATAGCAAAGCGTGATTCAGTTACCATATTTATAATAATTATCGCATCTACATATTTTACCATTAAAAGTTGATTACTACATATTTTCATTGAAAATATTGTATAAAATAATACATACATGTATTACAGAAAATAAGTAGAGTTTTGCGCTTATCAATGATAGGGTGATGTCATATCCATTATATTCACCAAGTGAATGAAATATAAAATATTAAATAACGAAAAAAATCCCACCTGGTTTCACATATACAAGAACTTTCATCAAAAGAAAGCAAAATAATTCAGGTTAACAATATTCTTCATTCAACCACATTGCTTTACATAAATAATGTAACCATGACAACATAATTGTTGCCATAGCTACATGTACACACAGACATACTTCCATAGCAACCATATTCAAGATTCTTTCTTAACACAATTACTCTATAACCATGACACACCCTGTTGCTATGGTTATTCTTACACACTAATACACTCTCTGTTGCCATGGTAACATGTATAAACAAATATGCATCCCTCTCAAACACAAATGGACTGTAGATCCAGCTTTGAGCTGTGAATTTAATAATAAATAAACTCAGCATACAAACTCTTAGACTCACATTAACTCAAACAATTTGGCTAGTTTTTGAGTTTTGATCAACTTCTTGAACACACGATTTTCAACAAAAATATGAACACTACCTTAAAGGCACGAGGGAAACTATAGCACCACTTAGCACTATTGGGGGTTTGTGTCGCAATAAACCTTTTTTCAAGATGCAAGTTTGTTTTCTTTCTTACTTGACAGAAGTCACTTTATCATAATTCTAGTTCAGATTTTTTTTCAGGTTTCTTTCTATAAAGACAACTTCAATTTCAAAATTTCAATTTGTAATAATTATTCTGAGGTTGAAAAAGATAAAGAATTTTGAAAATCAAATAAATGCCTAATAGAAAAGCAAAATTTTAATTCGAGACTTACTGTGCTGTATATGAAATAGTATTTTCTTTTCTTATACGTACATCAAAAAGGTCTATTGCACACTTTTTCGGAAAAATAAAAGAGGGGAATAATTTCCTAAATATATATACAAGTCCCATTGGCCTTTAAAGTTACAATTGATAACAAGCTGGATGTACAGTTATATATTACATATAAAAAACAATAATTACGATATGTACAAAACAATATTTACAATGAACATGATAAAATAGCAATGATTTCAATGAATGTACATGTATGTAAGACCGGCAATTCAAACGAAATAAAATAAAAATTTTCTGTAAGTTTCAGAGAACTATTAATACTCGTGCAGTAAAAGATCGAGTTTTTCAAATACTTCTTTTTACCCAGGATAAGCATAATTATAATAATCTTGAAATTATGATGCAAAAATTTTTTTTTAACTCTTTTCTTAAATTCAACCGAAGGTGAGGAATTAATCTCCTCTTTGCATCATAAAAGGAAAGAAAATATGAATACATCATACTACGAACAATATCTACATAATATTAGTCTGCAAAACTAACTTTATATCTTGGGTTCCAAAAACTTCTGACATTAAACATATTAAAGGGAATTTACAATTCTTTCAATATACATTTTTGTAAATGACCAATGGCTTAGAGAGTTTTGCATACTCTACAAGATACATATTGGGAATTTCAAATACATGTATATGTACAGGTGAAATAAAGTCTGTATATACATGTACAATAAAACTATTTTTAAACTTCATATAGAAAATCATGAACATTGAAGTCAGGGCCCGGCACCATAAACTATGATTTGACTTCAGTCTAAATTTCTATTTTCCCTTGTCTCAGTATAATATTAGTGATGACTCGAAATTGTTTTAAAAAATTTGTCTATTTTCAGAGTAGAATCAGATGGATGAACTTAATATTTAAATTTTCACTTATTTGCTAAATACATGTATTGATTTTGAGAATTTAACCTAAGTCAGTTCTTAGTTTATCATGTTTATGGTGCCGGGCCCTAAAGTTTACATAATTCTCGTAATTAAAATTATGAAGACAGTGAGTTTTCTGAGCAATAAAAATCTAGCTCTATAGATGCTAAGTAGATTTTTTAATACAAAGTACACCAGTATGCATATTTTTGAAAGACTCAAATTTAGGTAAAAATGCAATTCAACTCTTTTACTAGTTTTGAGAGTGAAAAGATCAACATTAACACTGATACATTTATTTATAGTGACACTGTTAAGTACTCATAGTTCAGTAAAAAAAAATTTCCCATGCATTAATTTTTGCACAGTGCCCTAAGCATTTTGAAAAATTCCATGAACACAGTTAAGACAGTTCTTGCCCAATTCACACTCAATGATTGGGAGGGGCAGGAATCATGCACCATAGACTCACCATAGACTCAATAATTTAAAAGATGGCCCATTGAAGTTTGTGATTAAATTGAATGAAGTGATGTCAATAACTTTTCAAGCTGTGATAATACACTTGATTCGAAGGTGTATATTATGAAATAATTATCTTCACAAGCTGACAACAATTACTGTATAAATTCCTCTTTGTTCTTGATTCCATCGAATAAACTCTTATTTCAAGATGAGACATATAACTTTGTCAATGCTTTCCTGACTTAGCACTTCTTAAACAGACAGTAATAACATGTATACAATTTATTTTGCAAAATTATTTTGCATTTATACCTGTCAGACAGTAATAATTATTGTGTATTTATGGATGAGTAAATAGTACTTTATTTCTTCACCGTTCTCCGTCGTGCCTTTGCCATGGTTCTCGGCCTCTGGGTGGTACCACCTGTTCCCATACTGAACATATTAGTGTTGGCAGCGGGGGTGGGGGTTCCAAATGTGGGTGTGCCCCCAGGTGTTCCAAAACTAGCATTACCTGCACCTGTGGTAAAGGAAATTTGGGTCATAGGAACAAAGAGTATGTATAAAATCTAGTATTTCATGTATGTCATACATCTTTAAATAGTAATTCTCTCCACTAGTTTCAAAATTGAAAACATAACAAATGCCAAATTAAAACTTAACAATTTCATTAATATCATCGGGACTTTTCCTGATGATACCAATGAAACCGGTTTAGTATAAATTTGGCATTTGTTATATCATAAATCTAAAAACAATTCATAAAATTTTTCAGAAACATTGATTAAAGTGTTCCAATATTTGATATAATAAGCTTTATCATTTGGTTTGAAGAATTTTCCATTTTGAGTCAAATTCACTTCTGCATGTACTTGAAAGATCCTGCAATTACTCGACAATTTGATTAAAATTGTATTGATCATTTGACAGTGTAAATTTTCCCCAATCTCATGTACATTCTGTTACAAATTTCATTGATAACCTTGACAAGAAAGTAATGTTTGTACTTTGACATCAAATGGATGATATTCAATCTCTTCATAAACAGAAATATGCACAATAGCTGAAGTATAATTGGACAGGGAGAGTGCTAAAATTGGTCCAAACACATGTTCATATAACTAATGTACGATGATTAAAAATAATATTTCTCTTCAACTTACCAAAATTGAATGTTGGGGCTCCACCTGCAGATGCTGCAAAGTCAAAGCCTTTCTGATTGGTTGCCGGTGTTGACTGGTTTGGTCCTGTTATACCTTGATTCTGAGGTGTACCAAAGTTAAAGCCACCGGCTGGTGCACTTTTCTGTGGTGTTGTCATACCAAAATTAAAACCTCCTGTGCTAGCACCACTTGGTGCACCAAAACTTGATGAAGATTGTCCAAAAGCAGGGACTGAAGACGAAGTTGTTGTAGCAGTTGCACCAAATGCCGGTGCTGCACCAGATCCTGTATTTCCAAATACTGGTGTAGTGGATGCACCAAAACCCATTGGTGCCTGAGTAGTGGGATTCTGCTGACCAAACTGAAACACACCGCCTGCCGGTGCTGCCGTAGACCCAAATGACGAACTTGAACCGAATGGTGTAGCACCTGGTGCATTTGTTGTAGCACCAAAAGTAGGACCTGCTGACTGAGAGGTGCCAAATGTCGGTTTAGGCAGCGACCCAGTTTGTGAACCAAAACCTTGAACGGTGCCTTGTGTTGAGTTGGTGCTACCAAAAACAGACGAACCACCAGCAACAGCAGGAACACCAAAGGAAGGCTGTGGTGCCCCGAATGCTGGAGTTGAAGAAGTTTTCGAGGTAGGTTGAGAATTAAAGGTAAATAATCCGCCTTGTCCGGTGCTAGTCTGACCAAACGGTGCTGCGCTGGCTGTGGTGGTGGCTGACTGGGGGAAGCTTGGAGCACTCGACTGACCAGGACCACCAAATTGAAATACTGAAAATTAGGATGAATTTTTTTTAAATACATGTAAATATGTAAGATATACATGTAATATAGAACAATATGTACAAGATGCATCATGGGTGTTCTGCATACATTCAGACAAAATCTAAATGTGCATATCAATTCATCTAATAATAAAATATTCATTTGGCCTCCTTTGAAATCTTTAAATTTGATCACTGAAAGAGAGATATTCAAATTCACTTACTAGAGCTATTTGGCTGAGCCTGTGGTGCAGTGTTGAGACCAGAACTGGACGTTTGACCAAAAGAAAACTGACCACCAGTCCCTGCTGCTGTAGATGCAGTTGTAGAGGAGGTCTGACCAAAGGCAAAAACGGAATTAACAGAAGCTGTGGTGGAGGTTGGTGCACGAAATCCTAAAATAATGAGAAATACTTAAAATACCCTCAAAGAAATTCATACTGTTTGGTTTGAAATCAAATACAACTGTAGGGGGTTTTGACCTGATTAATTTGCGGCAGATCTTTACTTTTTAATCATGAGAAACTGGAATTGGTGATTCTGTCCTTTGAGGCAGCTCTATTTTGCCAGATGCTGATCACTGAACTCAAAACATAGCAAGATGATTGAACAGTACAAACCAAGGTCATATTGAAATTCAGCATTCAAAATACTAGACTATCTGTTCCTCAAGAATAAACAAGTACCATGGAGTTAAATTAGTCCTTTCAAGTTACTGTACATTGGTTTTTATTCGTCAGATACCAATTTTTGTCATTTTCGTCGGTGCCTCCCTTGACGAAATTACGTATCGACGAATATAAATACTCATAAGAAAAACATAGGTAATCACAGATTACAAAGCTCACCTCGTGACAGCAAAATTCAATTCAAACATATTTCTTAGTACGGTCTAACCTGTAGAAGCGGTCACCTTTGTTAAACAGTCACCTCCTCTTAACGGTCACTCTGAATCCCTCCCGACCGTTTTTACTATAATATTGTACCCTAATAAGCAGTCACCTCAGTAACGCGGTCAGCGGTCACCCCTTTCACTGCCCAAGTCGCCGATTCGACTTTAATTAAGCGGTCGGTGGCTTGGACTTCAAAATTCAAAAGTACTGTCCCCCGTAATTGCCCCAAATTACTTGTACAAACATTGCATCCAAGGCCTACAGCGGTCAGAGGTTGAACAGATTGAACTGTTTGTATGTAATCGGGTACTTAATAACTCGTCATCAGGTATGAAACTATCACAACAACAACAAATGAATAAAAACGGAACGTTTTAACTTATTAAATGAGCGTTCAGACGCAATAAAATTATTCAAAAGTGCAAGACCAATCACCTATTGCGATCGAACTAGGTGTTTGAGGACTCAAGGTCAAGAAAAAAGCAAAAGTCCGACAACGAGCTGACGTGAAAATGGTTTCAGGCAGTGACCCATTATCAAAAGAACGGACACTGTCCAGTATCTATTTTGCGCGTGATATTTCTTCTCGCGTCTGTAACGTCTTTGTCTTAAAAGGCCAACAAATTCATGGTCAAATAATTATATTGATGACTTACTATACATCGTCATTTTATGATTCGCCCGCATGCCTCCGTTTAAAATCTTATCTACCGAGGAATTTACTTACCTGATCTATGCCCTTTAAGTTTAAATCTGCCGATATTTTTACGTCAATTTATTTGTGAGACCTTGGGGTTTTTTTTTCCAGTGACGAATCTAGCGCTGGGGGTCAAGGAGCGAATTGTGCCGATTTTTATTTTTACTGAAAGTGGGTCAAAATATACTCGTTCTTGGAAAATTCTGGGTCCGTGCCGGAGGGGGGGGACACCCGACGACCCTGCCTCTCCTCTTGAATCCGCCAACAATTGCATTTTTTTATCATTATTGAAAACACGGGTCCTATTATTCGCAAAATACTTAGATACTACCTTTAAAGCATCTATTGAATGGCTCTCAGCGTTTATAAAGCGTAATAAAATCGTATTCGGTACCACCAGGGACGTATATCCCTGGTACCACGAGGGCTGAAAGGGCTGCACGACGATGGCAATGATGTCATTCAAGACTGAATTGAAAAATTAAGTGATTCTCTTGTGAATGGAAGACAGACAGACATCAAGAACTTTTTAATATCATACGTACATTTTGCATTTGACCGTTTCTTATTCATCATTTTATGATGACACTTCATACATTTATTTCATGTGCCAACAATATCAAAAGACGAAAGATTTTCATTACTAAATGCACGTCAGCAATGTTAAAAAAAATGAAATGACATTATTCACGTACTAATGCATGTATCTGTTCAATACAATACATGAAACAGAAAATTCCCGTTTGTATTATGAACAAGTGTACTTTAGCATGGTTATTTAAGAACCTTTATTAAAAGGTCACCTCTGTTAAGAGGTCACTTTCATGGTATCCCTTGGGTGACTGCTTAATACAGGTTAGACTGTACATGTATATTGGCTTTATAGAGCAAAATCACTCAAGCAGAAAAAGTAGGTCAAGGTCATTTTATGAAAGTTTGATCAAAGATACATCCAATATGCAAGTTTGGTACATGTAGCAGTTATACTTTGCTCAATATTGGCTTTATAGAGCAAAATCACTCAAGCAGAAAAAGTAGGTCAAGGTCATTTTATAAAATATTGATCAAAGATACATCCAATATGCAAGTTTGGTACATGTATCACTTATACTTTGCTCAATATTGGCTTTTAAAGGCAAAATCACTCAAGCAGAAAAAGTAGGTCGAGGTCATTTTATGAAAGTTTGATCAAAGATACATCTAATATGCAAGTTTGGAACATCTAGCACTTACACTTTGCTCAATATTGGCTTTTAAAGGCAAAATCACTCAAGCGGAAAAGTACGTCAAGGTCATTTTATGAAAGTTTGATCAAAGATTTATCCAATATGCAAGTTTGGTACATGTAGCACTTATACTTTGCTCAATATTGGCTTTTAAAAGCGAAATCACTCAAGTGGAAAAAGTAGGTCAGATGCTGCATCCGATGCATGAGTCCATCTCGGCATCCAAAGATGAATCACTTGTGCAAGTTTGATTACTGTAGCTTTAGTACTTTGTTAGATACTGAGCTACCCCAAACTTCTTATCCAAATCACTCAAGCGGAAAATGTAGGTCAGATGCTGCATCCTATGCATGGGTTCACCTCAGCATCCAAAGATGAATCACTTGTGCAAGTTTGGTTACTGTAGCATCAGTACTTTGTCAGATACTGAGCTACCCCAAACTTCTTAACCAAGTCACTCAAGCGGAAAATGTAGGTCAGATGCTGCATACGATGCATGGGTTCACCTCAGCATCCAGAGATGAATCACTTGTGCCAGTTTGGTTACTGTAGCATTAGTACTTTGTCAGATACTGAGCTACCCCAAACTTCTTAACCAAGTCACCCAAGCGGAAAATGTAGGTCAGATGCTGCATCCGATGCATGGGTTCACCTCAGCATCCAAAGATGAATCACTTGTGCAAGTTTGGTTACTGTAGCATTAGTACTTTGTCAGATACTGAGCTACCACAAACTTCTTAACCGGACGCGGACGCAGACACGGACGCGTGGGGTTATAGCATAAGCTCACTCAACTTCGTCCAGGTGAGCTAATAAAGTGTAGAAAGGAAAAATGGAATCTTAAGAGTTAATACGACAGGCAAATGATTAATAATTAAAAACTGAATACGCACACAAAGTCGCACATAATGTACTTCTAATTACCAAAATGATATGTTTTCACAGCAAGTTAGGTGATATACATGTCTCTAATTATTTGTTTACCAAAAATTGTTAAACAAACAATGAAAACAAACGCATACGGCCTATACCTGAACGTTAAGTTGGTATTTGAACAGACGAATATATATCTTAGGGACCCTTGGATGACGAATTTACGTACTGACGAAATGGTCATTTTAAACGAATTGACGAAAATTGGTACTGACGAAAATAAAGGAATTTACAGTATGTTCTTCTGCAGTATATGTACTAAGAATTTTATGACTAAAAAGATGAAGTACATGATCATTTGAGCTCATTCAATTCCCATTAGTCACAACATATAAATCTATTTTCTTCAACATGTTCAAAGAAGAACCATGTAAGGCCCTTATTCCAATATGTGAGCTCTTCCTTCTTTAACATGTCAGTTACCCTCAACAATCAATAGTATAAAATCTTTAAAAAAAACGTTTGCAGTTTAAAGACCCATTATCTTTAATCTAAATCCTTGTTGACATTGGTTCTACTACAACATGGAACAATACAATACACAGATTTGTAAAGTACCCTACATTCACTACATGAATGTACAAAGTGTAAATCTAAATGCTATGATGGGAACCAAATGATGAACAATCCAAGATTTCAGGTGGTTACAAATTCACTTACCTTGTCCAAAACTAGCAGCTGGCGCCATTGAAGAGCTGGTCGTAGTAGTGGCCCCAGGGTTAAAGCTAAATCCTCCAATTTTAGTAGTAGCTGGGGCACCAAAACTTGGTGCTGAGGTTCCTCCAAAATTGAAATTGTTACCGCTAGGGGTGGATCCAGAGGCGGTGCTGGTAGTTGTACTGCTAAATGTAAATGCTGATGAGGTATTTCCGGTAGCAGTGGTGTTGGTGGGGGATTTGACGCTCCAAATCCAAATACGGCTGAACTTGTGCTAGTGAAAGCTGCTGAAGTTGTAGGTGTGTTGGATGAACCCCCAAAATTAAAGCCTGCTGAAGCAGGTGCAGTGACAGGTTTTGATACCTGTCCAAAAGCGAAGTTGGATGAAGTTGAGGCAGGGTTGGAATGAACCACTGGTGGACGATGCAGCTGCACCGAAGTTGAATGTTGGTGCGGCAGGTGATACCGTGGATCCTGACGTTGTTTTAGGAGGTTCTGTCCCTGATGCTGCAGACAGTGCCTGTCCAAACGTAAATCCACCAGCAGATGGTGCTGCAAACGCACTCGGTACGAGTAAATCCTGTTGGAGCTGATGTTGATGAAGATGTGCTTGTGGTTAAAGATGACTGAGGCTGTGTTGTGGCGAATCCCGACACAACAGAGAGATTGGAGGCAGCGGTTGAAGCTAATGCGGAACTACCAAGGGAGAAACCAGAGGTTACAGTTGACTTTGGTGGACTGGCTGCACTAAATGTAAATGTGGCTGCATGTACTGGTACCAGTGCCAGTTGAGTTGGGGCCAGGGTTACTTGGTGCTGTAGGAGGAGACTTGATGCAGGATTCTTTGCACCAAAAGTGAAACCACCGACGCTGCTGATTCCAGAGCTGATGGTGGTGGAGGGGGCACTTCCAGCAACGCTACTACTGGCTGAAGATGTCATACCTAATAGAACAAAATATACATGATAGAAACAAACTTTTAAAGGCATCAAATTGACCCTTCCGATTGTGGGAAAAAATGCAAAATTTCGTAGCGTCACAATGCTTTTACCATGTGTTTACCTCGGACAAACAAGCTTCGAACCTCGGTCAAACATCGAAATTGCATTGTGACGTCATGGAATTTCTCAAATTTTTCCCGCGTTCGGAAGGGTCAATTAAATATGCTTCAGCATCAACAGGATTAATAGTCCTTGAAAGATAAATGTTAAATCAAAGTTTGCTCTGGTTGAACTGGCCATGTAAAAAATATGAAATTTTCAAAGGGAAAGAGCATTCTAAAGCAAAAGAAAATTAAAATTTCAAATAAGTGATGTTGTGTTTAAGGTAATGATCAATATTCATTTCATTCTAGATAGCACTATTTTTGCATTAAAATTTCAAGTTGCCAGCATTCATTATGTTCATTTGGATTAAAATAATTAAAGAATGGTACTCATCAAAACATACATGTAAGAAGACTTTTCTTCTATTCAGACATGAAAAATAAATATACGTAAAAATCAGAGTTTATGTACCAGCCAGAGCTGCAAGGACTCCAGTCGGAGCTGAAGCTGAGGTTGTCTGTGTAACAGAAGCCGTCGGAGACGACACTGGTGATGTAGCAGGTTTGGCAAAATTAAACCCGATTCCCGAGGATGCCGACACCTTGGCCGCTTCACTGACGGGGGACTTCTTGTTGTCTGTAGAAGCAGGTGCTGTCTGGCCTATCGTAGGTGTTGTCACAGACTGGCCAATCAGAGATGATGTAACAGATGATGTTGATGATGCAGTTGCCGTGGAAATTGTATTGCTTAGTGAACTGCTGGCTGGTGCTTAAATTTGAAAAGACACACTATTTTAACCATGAAAACTCCAAGAATTTAATCAACAGCATCCCATTATATGATTTATATATGATCTGCAATTTTCACATGCCATGGTACAATGTCCATGTATCTTTGCCTTTGTCTAATTAAGCTCAGTTTCACTTCCCTAATTTTCTTCTTGACATAATGTACCTAGGGCCATTTTACATATTTTATACAATTATTGACTTTTGATTTCGGTCTCCTCAGTAACTCAAGGAGCCTAGTCAGGTTAAAAGCTTAGGTCAACCAATACCTAACCAGGTCTGTATAGCCCTGAGTAGACTGAAATGATAAGTCAATGACTGCTTTATCAAATAATCAGGAATTTTAAAGGATATGCTGAAATTCTCCTTTGTTAACTGAAGTGAACCTGTCTGCTGTCATTTCTTTTTGTTTTGTAAAGGCAGTTCTGTGCAGAAAATTTCATTAGTTGAAATGAATGGACAGAGATGCTGTGCAAGTCTAGAGCAAAAACTCTTTTAGAAATAAAAACACAAACACTCTAATACACAAATTTTCGGCCCCTTGACCTTTATCCAGTGTACAAAACGACAATATATATATATATATATATATACATTCAATTTGTATTTTTTTACACTGGATTAAGGCCAAGGGGCCGAAAATTAGTGTGTTTTTATTTGTACCATCCCTTCCTCTGGAAGAAATATTTCAATCTACTGTCTTTTAGAAATGACTGCTATCAACTTCTGATCTCAATTTTCATCAAAATAATATTTTTTGTGTGAGTTTTAATTTCTGTTAACTCTATCGTGCACATTTTATCTTTATTTCACAGGTGCAAGAATTTTGCTTTCCCAGGTATGTTTGGTACTGTAAAGGCATCAGTAAGCTTTAATATACAGTGCCATCCAAAAGTAATTATACAAATGGTAAATTCCAAGTATGTTTAATATTCGTAAATCTCAATTGTTCTCTATTTTCAGTTAGATTATTTGAATGATCTTTCAGAATTGTCTTGCAACTTCTTGTTCCAAATAAAGGCAAGTTAAATTCTAAATTTAGTTTACTCAATTTTTTTTTTCGAAAATCTTGAATTTCACCCAAATTACAGAATTTTATAATTCATAATTTTGAAAAACATTTTTTGTGATGAACATTAGCACTTAGGTCCCTCATCACAGTATAGGCATTTAAACATTTATCAAAGTCCTTTTTCTGGTAGATTAATGCATTTGAAATGTGTATATTAAATGTTGGATGGCAGTGTATCAAAATGATGAATTTCAATCATTTTGGAAAATTTTTAGCTATAAACAATGTACAATCAGGGGGCATCACTGATGTCAGTACTTTTTAGAAATGATCGATATCGATAATTTTGATTTTAATTTCACTTGCTATTTTTCCTTAAAATTAAAGAATTCCACCATAATTTTTTGCATCAGACACATGTTCTATTTCTCATAACTCTATCCGATACATTTACATTTTATGATTTCTTTTGATGCAGAATATGCAATGCTGGCTGCTTAATGCATTTTGATTTCATCATACACAACACAGGACTGATTGTTAAGGACTTACCAGTACTACTAGAGTTGACTAATGCAGACAAAGTAGCTTTAGCATCTGATAAACGTTTGTTTTCTGAAAGAAAAATCTAAGATGCAGTGGCAAGACACAGACAGGGCCCAAGGTTATAAAACTGTTTTGAGAGCGTTCTCCGTGCTCAAACTATGTTAGCGTGCTCAAATATGAGATCGTCTCTAAAATTCGAGGTTATAAACGTCTAAAGTTTGAGAACGTGCTCAAACTCTGTTAGCGTGCTCAAATATGAGATCGTCTCTAAATTTAGAGGCTATAAAACTGGAGAACGTGCTCAATAGAGAACGCCACTTGAGATTAGGTCTGGTAGAGGTTATAAAATATTTTGAGCATGTTCTCTATTGAGTTTAGTACGGCGTTAATTGAGAACGCCATTTGCCTTTCTCTCTGACACATTACTAAGGGAACATCAGGGTTGTGAGTTCGAATCCCGCTTCAAGTTTCCCAATCTTTTTCATTTTCCTTTTTTTTTCAGGTGTTTATGCATTTGAAAAATATTTGGATAGTTTTCATTTGATTTTTGATACACATTCTTGTTTTTTTGCACTTTGTCATTTTTATTCAAGTTGACATATTTCCCGTCTTTTCGCCTAAGTTATTATAGATAATTTCACAGCTACATTTGTGTATTTTATGTAGATTCTTGTTTTATAAACAAACAAGTTTGTGAACGAATTTTGATAGAATTTCAAATGATTCTCTCACTTTGCTTATAAGAAGATGAAGGGTATTTTTTCTTCAAATTTTCAGCAAATTTACTAGAATAGGTACATGTACTCATATTTGGGAAAAAAATCAAAAGAAAGGAGGGGATCTCCCAGACTCGGTATCAGAACCCAAAGCAAAACACGTGATGCGAAAACAGTGTAGACAAGCACATAAGGGATATATAAGGTCGTAAGAGGTACTTACGACTTTTTTTCATGTTTTTTTTTTAATTCTATATATTTAACCCATGCCGCATCTTCTAGTGTAAAAGGTATCAATATAATAATAAAAATAATATTTTTCAATATAACATTGTCTGGTCGACAACTGCAAAATTTTGTATAACATATAATGTCGTAACTACCACTTACATGTATACAGTCTTAAGCCCCCTTCACACTTTCGCGGATCGGGGCACGGATAGCTACGGATCGAGAAAAAATTTACATCCGTAGCTATCCGTAGATTTCCGTAGCAATCTGTACCAATCCGTAGCTTGATTCGGAACAAGTCGTAGCTATCCTTGGCAATCCGTAGCTATCCGGGATGAGACAGATTTTTTTTGAACATGTTCAAAATTTTCTACGGCTCCACTACGGATAAATATGTCGTAGCGGAGTCGAAGGGGAGTCGTAGAAATCCGAAGTGGAGTCATAGCTATCCGTGGGGGACTCGTAACTACCCGTTGTGCATCCGTAGCAATCCGGGATAATTTTTGTGATAAAAATAGCCATACGACTCGTATACGGATTGCTACGACTCGCCTACGGATTGCTACGGATAGCCACGGATTCGAATATGATAGGCTATGGATAGCCACGAATTGTGTCTTATATTAACTTCAAAACTATCAGTATTCTGAGCGTTTTCGGTCAATATACGAGTTAAACCTTTAATTATTCAATTTCAGGTAATGATATAAAGACATGTATCAAACCTCAATACTGTTATAAAACATGTGAGACCGTCTTAACAAGGTGTTTTAGTAAATAATGATGATTTAAAAACACATTGGAAATGCAAGCCAGTTCTACCAATCCGTACTGAAGTCGTAGCTATCCTTGTGCGAATCGTGGCTATCCGTACGCGAGTCGTGGTAATCTTTAGCAATCCTTACCGATCCGTATCTATCCGTACGTGGTTCGTAGCAATCCCTATCTATCCGTACGCTTATCGTAGTAATCCGTAGCAATGTCGGGACGATATCCTTAGCAATCCTTAGCTATCCGTACTCGATTCGTATCAACACGTAGCAATCCGTACTGGGGTCGTAGGTTTATGGTTCATCGAACATTTTGCGTACCGGCTCGCCACGGATAAAGCCCCCTTCACCCTTTCACGGATCGGGCTACGGATAGCTACGGATCGAGAAAAATTTTACATCCGTAGCTATCCGTAGCAATCCATAGCAATCCGTAGCGCGATCCGGCACTAGTCGTGACAAGTCGTAGCTATCCTTGGCAATCCGTAGCTATCCGGGATGAGACAGAAAATTTTTGAACATGTTCAAAATTTCCCACGACTCCGCTACGGATAGATTTGTCGTAGCGGAGTCGTATGGGAGTCTTAGCAACCCGTAGTGGAGTCGTAGCTATCCGTAGGGGAGTCGTAGTAACCCGTAGCGCATCCGTAGCAATCCGGGACCATTTTTGTGATAAAAAAAGCAATACGACTCTGCTACGGATTGCTACGACTCTGCTACGGATTGCTACGACTCTGCTACGGATTGTTACGACTCTCCTACGGGTTGCTACGGATAGCCAAGGATTGTGTCTTATATAAACTTCAAATGTATTAGGTTTCTGTGCGTTTTTCGGTCAATATATGAGTTAATACTTCAACTATTCAATTTCAGGTCATGATATAAAGGCATGTATAAAACCTCAATACTGTTATAAAACAAGTGAGACCATCTCAGTTTGAAAATATTCGGTGTTTAGTAAATAATTATGGATTAAAAATGCATAGGAAATTCAAGCCAGTCCTTCCAATCCGTACTGAAGTCGTAGCTATCCTTGTGCGAATCGTTGCTATCCGTACTCGAGTCGTGGTAATCCTTATCAATCCGTACCTATCCGTATCTTTCCGTACGCGTGTCGTAGCAATTCGTAGCAATGTCGGGACGATATCCTTAGCAATCCTAAGCTATCCGTAGCTATCCGTACTCGATTCGTATCAACCCGTAGCAATCCGTACTGGAGTCGTAGGTTCATGGTTCATCGAACAATTTGCGTCCCGACTCACCACGGATAGACTTTTTTTGGAGTCGTAGCGGAGTCGTGACTCGATCCGTGAAAGTGTGAAGGGGGCTTTATATACTCAAACATGATGATTGTCCTATTTATAAATGAAAAAAAAAAACATCGTATCTACCATTTCCATGGAAAGGTTACCACGCATTTCCTATGGTTTAAACATATTGAATGACTGTACTTTGTATTTGACGTTGACTGTACTTTGTATTTGACGTAGGAGTAGGAGTCTTTCCCCACAACTTCAATTTTTTGAAGTTTTTGTCAATGCAGATTCTCGTACATGTAAATCTGCCATCTCAATTTTCATAATAAATATAATCTATTGCATGTGGTTTTCTTTGTGTTGCATACACGTATCAAAACACAGAGACTTTTTTGTGTCGCATTCGAAGCATAGGAATTACTTTGTCCGGCGTCCGTCTGTCTGCACGCGCCCGTCTGTCTGGTTGTCACACTTTCACATATATGTTCATAGCTTGCTTGATATGCATGATTAACCATGATGAGACTCAACACCCCATGAGGGTCATGGTCAGATTTAAGGTCAAGGTCACATATTTAGGACCAAAGTCCCATGTTCATGACTTACTTGATATAATTTGTTGCTCTCAAACAACTTCATAACTTCCATAAGTAAAATACTCTAAATGTAAAAAGAATGACCTTGAACATATTTGTGATATTGTTAGAAATTGATGAAAAGCCGTCCTCCTCTAGTTTGGAAATAAATTGAGTTGCAAAAATGACTATACATGAGAAAATATTTAATTTTTAGTAAATTAATATAATAAAAAGTTGTGTATGCCTGACAGAGATTTAATAATCATGATGTTACCATTTTTACCGATAATTCATTAAATATGCATAGTCCGCGAGAAATAATATGATGATTAAATTATTTGTCTTTTTTTCTAGTTGGTTTGAATGATGTCACTTTTGCAAATGAGAGTTTAATCTTAGCAAATTACATTCAATTTGGTTGTACATATATATACAATACGTACTATACAAATGATATACAATGAAAATGAATTGTAAGGATTTTGCCCTTCTATAAGTACACGTGTGTATGTGACGTTTTGTAACTCGGGTAGGGAAACAATGTTAAAAAGAAATATTCCCGTTTTCTATTGATTTATGTAAAAAAGAAACATTTCCCCCCAAAAATATTAAGTTGTAATATGCAGTGATGATCTATTCTAGCAGGGGCAAACACATTTTACTTCATACATGTATATAAAGCACTTTCACAAACTCTTTTTGGTAAAAGGATGCTACTGTCCATAACACTCAAATGTATTGGGAATCTTGGAAATATCTTGTTTAAACATTTATTTATCATGTTTATTACAAATATTAGATAGATAAATGTTAAATGATCTAACCATCTCTATAAAAAGATAATAATATTTAACGAATGATCCATATATCATTATCAAAAATTGTATACTATTCATTCGCAATAGTAACGAGCCGAATTCTTGGGAAATACTAGTCGATCAAATATGCAAGTTTCGGACCCCCCCCCCCTCCCCGAGAAATCTAAAAGGGAGGGGTACGGACTCAATTTCTCCACATAGTCCAGTTGGATAATAGACTGGTCTCTCAAGACTAGTGAATGACTAGCCTTCTGTCGTTTTCGCTAGTGTCTTACCACGGCAAACGGACATGGGCAGCCATTGAGCACGGGTTTGAGCAAGGCTCCTACCAATCTTCAAAATGTTTGAGCACATGCTCAATTTTGAGCACATTCTCAAAGTTTAGAAGTTTTATAACCTCGAATATTAGAGACGATCTCATATTTGAGCACACTAGCAGAGTTTGAGCACGGAGAACGTTCTCAAAACAGTTTTATAATCTTGGATCTAATCTCAAGTCGCGTTCTCCGTTGAGCACGATCTCAAAGTTTGAGTATGAGATTTGAGTTGAGCACGGTAAAAGTTTTATAACCTTGGGGCCAGTACTTTCATTAGAGAAAATGTTGCTACAGTGTTATACAGATTGAGTATTTGCAGAAAACAAGAGTTCTTTCCCATTTGAGACAGTACCTGACGTAAAACCATTATGATGTCACATGAATGGTATGGTAATGTCGATTTTATACCGTCATTTGACAGAGTTTATGGACCATTTACATAGAACTTCATGACGTCACAATTAATCTATGTCAGATACCGTCCCAAAGTGGAAGCAAACTCCTGTTTTCTAAAATAGCGAATAGGTAGTATAATTAAAATTTATCAATACAGTATTTAGTATGGTACTTGTTTAGGCCATATAAAAAAAAATTCCTGGTTCTCAGACACCGCCGCGCGCTCAAAATTCCTCCCGACGAGACGTTTTTATCATGGGAAGGGAAAAAAATAGCCGCCGCCCGCCAGATTTCTCATGCTGATAAATATAATTTTCTATTAATAGAACAGGGATTTCTGTATTTACGGTACCTGGTCATCTAAGGTCAGATCGTACAAGTGCATGTACGTTAAATACCTGTATATGTGTAAACACCTGTCTACCCCGAGGGGTGTTGAACGGAGACAAATAGCCTTCACTGGTAGTGGTGCGGTCAAGCATGAAATTGATCTGTCACTTTTGACAGGTGAAGGGGGAAGTAAAATCTTCTTGAATAGGTTTATTCTAATGGTAAATTTCAATGGTCAGTTCAGTTAATTGATACATAATACGGCTGTCAATCCTAAATCTTTCAATCGTACTATGGATTATTTTGTAATCGGTATCTAATTAAAGTCATTACGTTAATATAAATGTTATTAATTTCGGTCCATCAAAGCGATATCGGGCCATCATAGCGATCAAGAAAACATCTAGTAATTGCTTCATTATTTATTTTTTATTACGGGTACTTTAAAAGTTCAACTAATTTCAGGTTACTTATCTAAATAAACTATTTTCAAAAACGGGTACGTTTATATCTACTATAATAATTACCGAGCGGGCCGTTTCTTTGATATTTTTAATTTGGGAGAAAACATCGGCGAAATTTCGATTTTTTTAATGCGTATTATTTACTAGATTAGATTTTTTTCCACGATTTTCAGCGCAATTTTTTGCCTGCGTGATATCTACTCTTGCAGACTTTTTTCGGACGATTACGGTACTGTACTTTGTTATTGTACACAAGATGCAAAATGGCGACCGGGGGGGGGGGGGGGGGGGGGGGGGAGGAACGAGTGATTGTCAGCTTGAAGGTGAATTTTAAAATTGCAGACTGGGCTGAAGCATTCTTGGCACTGTAAAAATGAGAAGAGTTGAGTATGGTGAACATTTACAACAAATATAGTCACTATAGATCACAGTCTCTATAATATCTGAATAAAAAATTGTGCTTAAGTAGTTTTCGGAAAATAAAAACAAAAAATAAAAACCTTACCTACCTACCCATATTTTTTAGATCAATTATCTGAGAACCAGAAAATTTTTTTTGCATGGCCTTATAACACTCCTGAATCTTTCTATTTGTCAATATCACAAATCAATTTTCACAGAATTTTGCTAGGCATTGGAGACTAATAATATTATATACTGTACAATGTATGTAGAAATGTAAAACAAAAATTATTATCATCTTAAATTTGTTCTGTTTTACTCTAACTAATCCTCAGACGTCTGCGCATGGGTCAGATGAACTGTGCAATGTAAATCTGGGCTCCAGAAAAAGAGCAAAAATGTGCATAATGAGAAATTTTTGAAGGGATTTTAATGTACTGTATACTTAATACGAGGTTTGTGAAGAACATTCCTCCATGTCAATATTTGAAAATTCATTCGTAATTTGTTTTCATATCTTTTTAATTTGAAGCACATAAACTGCTCACTCGTCACCAAATGCATATCATCTCGCATACAATGCTTGGAACCTTACTAAGATTTCAGCTCATGATGAACATTTTAAAGATGATATGAAATCAGTGATTTTTTTGCCATTTTTAAAAGCCACCCCTACCCTTTTGTTTGGGAAAATATGCGATATTTTTGCTTAAGTTGTGAAATCTTAGACCAAAGCTACTTCTTATACTGAACAATCAAAAACTTGTTAAAATTCATGTAATGAAAGATTTGGGTAATGTCAAACACTCAAACTATCATTACATTTAATTTCTGAAGAAGATTCTTATTGGAAATGATTTATACTTCAAATCAAAACGAATATTTTAGGACTTGCAAATTGGGAATTTATACTTAATATTTTGGGAAAATAAAGCCAAATTTTGACAGGGGAAATAGCCGATATTTGGTGGTAAATTGGGCCCAAAAAATCACTGGAAATTCTCTTTGACATATATTTTTGATGCAAGCATTCACATTATATATCAATTGCAATTTCTAGGAGAGGTGGTCTCTTAGTTGTAATAACTTGTCACCAATCATATGCTGTAATGGGCAATAAATATGTTTAAAACTAAAACTAACTAAACTAAACTAACTAATCCTCAGATTCCTCCGTTTCCTCTGACTCACAGAGTCAATGTTACGTGTATTAAACACAGCCATCATTCTTAATTCATGTCAATGGTAAATCATCCTGGTTTCAATGTAAAAATCTATCATTGTCTGAGTGGGTAATTAAAATGAAAGTTGGAAATTCCCTACTTTCTTTTTGATACAAACAACTTTTTCTTCTTCATGTTTCTTTAAACCCACATGTACATTGTATAAACCCAAAGCAATACATGTAAATACTCTCTGATTGTGTCTGATGGAAGCAGGGATTTTTTTTGCCCCTTTTTGGGGCCACTATTCGGCCCCATCCACAATGAAAAATAGTATTTGTTTTCCCAATTGTGGCTCTAAAATTTCCCAGTTACATAAAGATGGAATTTTCACCAAAATTAGTGAAATTTACTGGTTCAAAAGTAGCAAATTTACTAATTATTCGCCATATTGTTGTAAGCATAAAAAATTCAATCATATTTAGAGAAAATTATTTGATGAAACATTTAATTCTGAACTTTTGATTGCATAAACTGTCAGTTTACTATTATATTAGTACTCCCAAAATATTCCCAAACGCCATTAATTTTCCCAATTGCAAGAGCCCCGACCCCATTCCCAAATAACTGAAAAAAATCACTGGGAAGTATACTTCAGTAAGCGAAATTTACAATCAAAACAGCGTATCAAAAACAATTTTCATCCATACCACTTCTTTCTTTGGTTGTTTTGATTACCATTTTCAGAAACATTTAGCTATTAATTTCATGGATATTTTCACATGAGAAATTGAGAACATACATGTACCAATATACCAACATGTTACATATGAATAATTTTCAATCATTGATACGTGTTACCTTTGTTGGCTGCCTTGTCACTATCATCTACCAGGCTGTCCAGTAGCTCCTCCCCCCTCTTCTGTTCAGCCAATCGGTCACTCTCGTAGTCCTCTGTACTACCCACCGACTGACTTTGGGGATCCTGAAATGTAACATTTGTATATACAGCCATTACAGGTAAACTGTGAGATGTACATGTAGCAACATATAGACTCTCCTTTTCAATTGATCACAAGGAGTTTGTTTAACTTGAAACCTTGGTAACAAACTGGGCCCCAGGCACCAGAAATCTAGCTACACAGCCTAAATCTTAGGACCCCGACTTTTTCTTAGTCAACTTTTAGTAATAATTTATTAATCATACATTGGCAATTTTGGCAAATATGATTATCATAATATTATGATAATTTTTACATATGATTCACATATGAAACCTTACATGTGAGAATCACATGATCTCCTTTTTTGCTGAAAATCATGTGAGCTAACATATGATTCTCATACATGTATGTGGATCATATGTGCTAAATTTGTATGTGTAGTTATCCTGTAATTCAATTATTGTCTACGTGAATTTTTGTGTTGGGGAAATTTGCGCAAAGTCTATTGAATCGTGAAATATGTGGAAATAATAACGACACGATAATTTTCACTTATACAGTATGCATTTATTGAAAAGCTTTCTACACTTAGGTGCCTCATGTTGATACTGCACAGCCCGACGCTTAGTAAAGAGGAATAATTTTACAGGACAAGATTTACATGTAAATTGGTGAAGACTTTCTGATTCTAAGATTGCCAAGAGCTAAATTAAGTCGCAAATGCTTATCAAATTCCCTGGATCAAGTAGCATCCGAAACCTGAATTTTACCATTTGGGATGAGTAAAAATCTTTTTGTTAAAGATTCAAAATTGCGGGAAAATAACATGTTTCTGCATTTTTTCATGTGGAACGAGAGAGGAGCTCCTTGAAAGTGGAGGAAAATCACTCACCTTTTTCAACGACTCATTCAAGCCAGAGTAGAATGACATTTGTCGTTTCCTGGCAGAGAAGGTCTCATTAAGAGATACCATTTTTGGAGCTATGCTTGGCTTTGGTGGAGTCGTTGTTTCTATGGTAACCTCTTTGCTGGATGCGGCACCATTTGTAAGGCTTACATTCCTTGTTTCATCAAAATCAGGTGGAATAATCACGGTGTCTGCCCTGTAAAAGAAAAAGAAGACTAATGTGGAATCAAAGATTATTATAGTACATGTATTGACCCAAAGATAAATACCTGAATCTACATGACTTGTACATTTTTTCAAAAGCTTTTTTTTTTTAAATTCATAATTCTATTTGTTCGTAGACATGGTAGATATGTATGGAAATACACACATTATAAACATACATATGCAATGAAAACACAATATGTTCAAAACAAGGTTTATAATATCACATTAATTTGATGGTTGACAATGCAGCATCGATACAAATGGTATCAATCATAATTTATATCGTAACATTTGACCTAGCAGCCTTTGACTAATGACTTTGTTAAAGATTTTGGTTAAAGTTGCTGATTGAAGCAAAATCTATAGAACTGTATGTAGTAGAAACTTTATATTATACATGTAGGTTGCCCATGACAAGACCTTTCAATTTCTATTATAACATTTGACCTAGTGATCTTGACCTTTGACCTAGTTAAAGATTTTGGTAAAGTTTCTAGAGCTGCAACTATTCACCGCGGTGCACCGAGAATTGCGATTCTTACAACTGTAGCTCCGACTCGAATCGCGAGTCGTAGTGGTAAGAAACGATTCAAGTCGAATACTCTAAATAATGCAGAAAAACGTTCTAATTTCAACTTTAAAGCATTCACTAATCGCAGGATTCCCAATAAGAATGATTTTAGGTGGTGATTTAGAATAAAAAATGAACCTTTTTAAGCGCATTTACCTAGCAATTTGTACGAAAATACAGGAACAGAGGAAATTGGAACCGGCGATTCTTACCGTATTTCAACGAGCCCGCGAGTGCTACCCCAAATTGAAAATTGCCTCTTTTAAAGTATTTTACCTATGCACTTCCTTGTGCAAACTGGTTAGTTATCATATATCTTTTGTACACAGTATGGAATTTATATCCCCAGAAGACCGTTCTGTGGAGAGGGGGAATATTTCCACGTGATACATAAACATAGATATCAAACAGTGCTTTCAAACATGAACTGGGTATTTCATGAATCTTTTTTTTTTGTTCAGATTGAGATAAGATTTCAAATAAAAGGGAAAAAAATTAAATATCCAAGGGAAAGTATATTGCAATAAAGCCTGTGTTTGTGAAACACGAATGCCCCCGGTGGCATCTTTGTTAGTATGAACACTATTTTCTGTCAAGTACATGTACATGTATATGAGGTCACTGGGTTAAAAGGTCAAGGTCACGAGGTCAGAACTTTTGGTATCAATGGAAAGGTCTTGTCACAAGGAATACACATGTGAAATATGAAAGCCCTATCACTTACCATTCAAAAGTTATGCCCAATGTTAAAGTTTTTGAAAAGTAGGTCAAATGTCAAGGTCAATGTCACGAGGTCAAAACTTTTGGTATCAATGGAAAGGTCTTGTCACAAGGAATACACATGTGAAATATGAAAGCCCTATCACTTACCAATCAAAAGTTATGCCCAATGTTAAAGTTTTTGAAAAGTAGGTCAAAGGTCAAGGTCAAGGTCACGAGGTCAAAAATTTTGGTATCAATGGAAAGGTCTTGTCACAAGGAATACACATGTGAAATATGAAAGCCCTATCACTTCCCATTCAAAAGTTATGTCCAATGTTAAAGTTTTTCGGACAAACAGACAGACAAACAGAAAAACAGACAAACAGACGGACAGGCCAAAAACTATATGCCCCCAAATCTTTGATTCCGGGGGCATAAAAAACTCGAACCGAAAAAAAGGAATCGAGACATAAAAATCGAAATCGAATCGAGACGTTCCCTACTCGTTGCAGCTCTAAAAGTTTCTGGTCTAAGCAAAATCTCAGGAACTATGGTATATACACAGCAGAAACATAATATTATACAGGTAGATTGCCTCTGACAAGACCTTTCAATTTTTGTCGTAATATTTGACCTAGTGACTAGACCCAGTTAGTTACAAAAACTTACTTTGCAATACGGCCATACCCTCTTTAGCGATGCATTTCTTTTTTTTTAATAATTAAGCATTTTTGGGAATAGCTTACTTCTGAAGTGAGCTGTTACTAGGTTCTCTATCTATTGGTGCCTTTTCAAATCTTGCCGTCTTTTTGTTCGGAGTTTTATTGTTCTCTTTTTCTTCTGCTACCAAGGTAACCTTTCGTTTTGTTTGCTGTAAATAAAATACATGTACATGTATACAAAGTAGCAAAAAGTATAAATGAAAATATGCATTCTTGTTTGTTGTCTCTTTCTCGCTCATATTAAATGAAAAGAAAATTCCGAGTAAATTGAAGTAGAGATAATCATGCTAATGGCTTATAATTATTCTTACGCCAAGCAAAAAGAACTTTGATCATAAAGTTTCTCTTGCAAATTTATCCACATTAACATAAGCTTACGCCTACATTTGTACATGCGATATGAGTTTTTGTCTGTATCACTATGCAACATACATTAAATATATCATTTATTATACATGTACATGTATTTTCTTTGCCAATGTAAAATACATGCATATATTCCTAAAAACAAATGTAAGTGAAAAAGGAGGAAACAGAAGAGAATCAGGTGTTTTGATTAAGAAATGACAACTAGCTAGCTGTGGTTTGTTGTCCAGTAATTGCCCGAGTCGCATGAACCAATGAAATTATCATCAAGCCGCAAAGGTGATAATCTGACTGGTTCATACGACAAGGGGAATGACTGGACGACAATCACAGCTAGCTAGTTGTTTTTTCTATTCTAATATTGTTCTACACAAACTCTATAGCAAGTGCATGGGCGGAGCTTAGTGAACTGCAAGTTTGTTGGAGATTTTACACCAGGCGAGTTCTATAGTACATGTACATACATGTATAGGGAGAAAATTTCAAGTCATGTAAGAATGGGAAATTTATGAAATTCATTACAGAACAATATAACTTGAAACATAAATCCCCCAATCAGCAGCTGAAGATTCCAATCACTGCATTACTATACCTGTCTTATCTTCCTTGACGAGCTGAGAGAACTGACGAGCGAGTTATGTACACTAGGATCCGTTTTTGCCCGTTTATTAACATGCTCCTCCTGATCAGCCTCAGTTAAATCTGTCATATTTGCTGTGCGTTTGAGACTGGGCGTGTTCTCTCCATTATTTGCCGGGTGTTTGAGAGGGGGCGTGTCCTCGTGCTGCTTCATTACGGGAGTTTTAACCCTGGGGACGCTGTACCCTGAGGTGGAGAGGTCAGGCAGGCTGTCAGGGAGGGGTGGTAAAGAGGAGGTGGAGGCATTGGACTGCTGACTTTCCTGGCGCCTACAAAAATAGGGAGAAAATTAATGTTATCTTGCAAAATTTTACTCTCCTATGTTAAAATACTTCATGTATAATGAATGCATGTGTATTTACTTCTTTCAACATACATGTTTGTTCAAGGTAACAGAAATTGCAAAAAAACATCCTTCTGTGTTTAATGGACAAAATTTTGTGATGTTCTCTACTTTAAAAAGTCCATTTATTAGTTCGGTATAAACATGTGATGGAAAACCACTCTACATGTAAGACTTATCAAGCTTAATATTCAACATGTTAAGTATTATCACATAAATAAAACACAAATTTCAAGCAGAAGTCTCTGACGCGACTGTAGCTCTCCTGGTTGTTTTGTTTTATTCACTCATTGACAAGTGAATAAGATAGATATACATAAATAACAATTTCCATTTTATTTTAAACCAAAGACCATAGCTAGCAGGCCCTCTAACAAATTATAACTAGCACAGCGAAATAACAAATCCATTAGACTGCAACTAGAATTATTCACTCATATAATTTTTAATATCCAAGATATAGGATTTCAAAAATTAATGCCATACCTATTTTCCAAGATCCTAGGGGTCAGGGGCTGCTAGCTCAAATGAAATATCAATGACACAATAAGACTACAGATCCCTTATATTGCATAAACAACTAAGTATGTCAGAGGAGTTGCGAGCACAACTATATACTGGAAAATGACCACATCCGTTTTCTAAGACCCTGGGGGTCAGGGGCTTAAACAAAATATCAGGTGCACAACAAGACCACAAACCCATCATATCGCAAAAAGAATTAAGTCTCCATCATTTATAGTGTCAGAGAAGTTGTAAGCACAAGATTACATAGAGTTATATAGGAGATAATGACCACACCCATTTTCTAAGACCCTGGGGGTCAGGGGCTCAAACAAAATTTCAGGTGCACAACTATACTACAGACCCATCATATTGCAAAAAGAATTAAGTCTCCATCATTTGTAGTGTCAGAGGAGTTGCGAGCACAAGATTACATAGAGTTATATAGGTGAAAATGACCACGCCCTTTTTCTAAGGTCCTGGGGGTCAGGGGCTCAAACAAAATATCAGGTGCACAACTAGACCACAAACCTATCATATTTCAAAAAGAATTAAGTCTCCATCATTTATAGGGTCAGAGGAGTTGTGAGCAAAAGATTACATAGAGTCATAGAGTTATATACATGTAGAAGAAAATGACCACACCCTTTTTCTAAGATCCTGGGGGTCAAGGGCTCAAACAAAATGTCAGGTGCACAACTAGACCACAGACCAAGTGTAATACAAAAAGAGTAACATTTCTATCTCTTATAGTTTCAGAGGAGTTGCGAGCACAAGAATTGTTTACGGACAGACGGACGCCGGACGAAGGGTGATGACATGAGCTCGACTGGTCAGAGACCAGTAGAGCTAACCAGAAGTCTATGACGAAACTGTAGCTCTCCTGGTTGTTTTGTTTTATTTACTCATAGACAAGTGAATAAGATACATATACATAAATAACAATTTCCATTTTATTTTAAACCAAAGACGATAGCGAGCAGGCACTCTAACAAAGTATAAGAAGCACAACGAAATAAAAAATCCATTAGACTGCAACTAGAATATCACTCTTATAATTTTTAATATCCGAGATAAAGGATTTCAAAAAATAATGCCATACCCATTTTCCAAGATCCTAGGGGTCAGGGGCTTCTTGCTCAAATGAACTATCAATGACATAATAATACTACAGCTCCATTATATTACATAATCAACTAAGTTTCCATCATTAATAGCTTTAGAAGAGTTGAGAGCACAACTATATATGAGAAAATGACCACACCCATTTTATAAGACCCTGGCAGTTAGGGGCTCAAACAAAATATCAGGTGCACAACTAGACCACAGACCCATCATATTGCATAAATGATTAAGTCTCCATCATTTATAGTGTCAGAGGAGTTGCGAGCACAAGATTACATAGAGTTATATAGGAGAAAATGATCATACCAATTTTCTAAGACCCTGGGGGTCAGCGGCTCAAACTAAATGTCAGGTGCACAACTAGACCACAGACCCATCATATTGCAAAAAGAATTAATTCTCCATCATTTACAGTGTCAGAGGAGTTGCGAGCCCAAGATCATATAGAGTTATATAGGACAAAATGACCACACCCATTTTCTGAGACCCTGGGGGTCAGGGGCTCAAAAAAATATCAGTTGCACAACTAGACCACAGACCCGTCATATTGCCAAAAGATTTAAGTCTCCATCATTTATAGTGTCAGAGGAGTTGCAAGCACAACATTACAAAGAGTGTTATAGCTGAAAATGACTACACCTGTTTTCTAAGACCCTGGGGGTCAGGGGCTTAAACAAAATATCAGGTGCACAACTAGACCACAGACCCATCATATTGCCAAAAGATTTAAGTCTCCATTATTCATAGTGTCAGAGGAGTTGTGAGCACAAGATTACATAGAGTTATATAGGAGAAAATAATCACGCCCATTTTCTAAGACCCTGGAGGTCAGGGACTCAAACAAAATATCAGGTGCACAACTAGACCACAGACCCATCATATTGCAAAAAGAATTAAGTCTCCATCATTTATAGTGTCAGAGGAGTTGCGAGCCCAAGATTACATAGAGTTATATAGGAGAAAATGACCACACCCATTTTCTAAGACCCTGGGGGTTCAGGGCTTAGAAAATATCAGGTGCACAACTAGACCACAGACCCATCATATTGCAAAAAGAATATCAGGTGCACAACTAGACCACAGACCCATCATATTGCAAAAAGAATTAGGTCTCCATCATTTATAGAGTCAGAGGAGTTGCGAGCCCAAGATTACATACAGTTATATAGGAGAAAATGACCACACCCAATTTCTCAGACCCTCGGGATCAGGGGCTGAAACAAAATATCAGAAGCACTACTAGACCACAGACCCATCATATTGCAAAAAGAATTAAGTCTCCATCATTTATAGTTCAGTGATTTTTTTTGGCATGATTTGCCGCCGAATATCGGTGGCTTCCCCTCGTAAAAATTAGCCTTATTTTCCCAAAAATCAGCCCATATTTTCCCAATACACGGAGATCAAAATTGTTTTCAAGATTGAATTGAATTTGACACGAAACGTGCACAAAAGTAATGCAAGGTTCTCATGAAGAGCCGGCGACCGGCGATTTCTCGCCTCCTACTTTGGGTAAAATCGCCACCTACTTTCCGTAAAATACATATGTATTGTTGTATCTCAGTCTCTTTAAGGTGGCTCAATAATCCAAGAATTCTTTGTCAGAGGAGAAAAAAATATTCTGTTTATTCAACATTGATATCTGATAATTTATATTTGTGCTTAAGATTACATATCATCGACTATTTGACTGACCAGTGGTGCTCTGAATATACATATGTAAACCAACGCCGAGATATGTCGCAAAACAATGAATTTTGATAGATAAAAACATGATATATGGATAATAATTCCAGATTGAAACCATTCTTGTGATCATTTTCACCATAATATCATCAAATATGTGTATTTCTTTATAGATAATGCTTTCAAAGAGTGAAATAGCTAAAACTGTTCCAGAAAAGAACATTTTGGGTACCCCCCACCCCAAAATGAGAATCTAAAAAAAAGTACTCAGTACCCTTATTTGACATCAAAGTGATAAGAAGTCTTTGTCAGAAGTTATTTTCTTTTACATATTTCTCAACGACAAACTCTTTTCTTCGAAAAGAAATATAAAAAAGTACATGTTATCGTTCATTCTGATTTAAAATATTTGGTTGTCATAGTAACGGTTTTGTAACAATTTGCAACAAGTCAAATTAAAATGCTCTGTTCCCTTAGTTGACGTTACAACGATGAAAATATTTCTTGAAAAATATAATTGACATATTTTTCAAGATCAGACTCTAATCTTTTAACAAAAGGACAAGACATTCCGTTTTACCTCGTTTCCATATTGTAAAAATCTACTTGGTTTATGCCGGACGGACGACAGACGACGGACAGACGGCGCGCTATGACAATAGCTCAGGTGAGCAAAAAATCAGACACTTCGAGTCGAGATTATTCTTTCCGAACATTCAGTGGAAGTTTCAAATTCTGATACAAGGAAGAATACTTACACAATTATCATTTATCATCGAAATCAAGTAAGAATACACAAGTTTACAAATGATTTGTCGAAAAAAATAAACAAGAAAAGGAAAGTAACATGTGTACTTCTAAATATCCTTGGCAAAGCGTTATTCGACCTTTTCTTTTATAAACTCACCTTACATGTTTTGTTAGTGTCAGTTAAATGAGTTTTGTCAAATAAAGTTAAAAAAAAGTCAAAGCTTAAAAAAAATGTTTTGTTCAAAATTTCATATCTAATTCCATCAATCTATTTAGAGAAACGGAAATATATATAAAAGAAATAGAACTGAAGTAAACGGAAGCGTTTTCAAACATTTTGACGTTCAAGGTCAATAAGTGGACGTCAATCCCCTCCCTCGTTCTCGATAATGCGTGCAGTTATCTGTGAAATGGATATATCTTTGAACAAAGCAGGCTTAAAACTAAAATTCATTCGCTTAAATCTTTCAAATAGGGAAACTTTATTCGATAACATCTTGTTGCAAAGTACGAAAGTTGACAAAATTGAAGAAAAAATCTTTAAACCAAAGATTATTAGAGAAACCAAACTTGAAATATCTTATCTATGATACCGCTAAAATCTCCAAGAAATATCTTGTCTTATCATGAACTTAAGTTTACCTTCTTGAATTTGCTCAAAGGCAACAGGCGGTTGAATTTCCGCCGATGACGTTATAAAAACGATACGTTTACGGCGTTAGCCAGGGTGTCTCTTTTACGGTATATTTTTGTATATATATATATCAAACGATACATTTGACTAAATATTTATTACACTCAGATTGTAGATGATAATTAATTGTTTCAATCGATACCAAACATGTCGAAATCCGTCAAGAAACAAGCGAATTACGGAGGAGTTTGAAGACCGGAAACTAAAAAAGGCCACATATAAAGGTACTGCACTCGATATCTGATGACGTCAAACGATTATTGAGCCTCCTTAAGTATGAAAACTGAACGTGTACTAAAAAAAATTACGTTGTCCTTTTAAAAGCTGTCACTTATCATGCTTATAATACAAGGTAAGCGATAAATATTTCCGTAACTATACAGTGAATAGATTGATTTCAACACGGCGTGACGGATCATTTTACGGCAACGTATATTAAAGAAGTACTATAGGACGATCAGATCTCGACTTTTCACGCCTGTAAATAAGATTGTTAATTAATATGAAAATTGTATAGTTATTGACCACGCGCCTCCACGACGTGACACGGACAATCAAATGCCGGTCACGATAGTGATACTCAAGTTCTTATACTTTTCTACCTCAGTCTATTTTCTGTATGTAAACAATGTACTAGAAATTATTCGAACAACATCAAGAATTCATTGTTATACTGAGTCTATTGAAACATCCACAAGATGTGAGCTGACAGTAACTGCATGCTGAGTG
This sequence comes from Pinctada imbricata, assembly GCA_033119305.1. Classification (NCBI taxonomy): domain Eukaryota; kingdom Metazoa; phylum Mollusca; class Bivalvia; order Pterioida; family Pteriidae; genus Pinctada; species Pinctada imbricata. Next base: position 19,635,584 of record VSWD01000004.1, read on the forward strand.
CGTGATCCCGCTCGCAGAATTCAAAACGTCTAACACACATTCGTTAAATATCTTGCATCCGTAGACTGAAACGTTTGTCAATAATGATCTATACTATATCCTTACAACTCAATACTCTAAAAAATTTCGAAAGGAAAATGTTTTTTGTTTTAAAAATCAAATTGTTCACACTGAGGAGAGCGCCATAAAAAAATCAAAGTACCCATATTATAACTGATAGTTCAAAGCTTCAATAGGCGAAAAGGGGTGTACCTTTGTTTTTGCAAACTCTTTCACTTTCCTGGTAGTAATATTGATAAGGCATTTGTGAACAGGAAATTGCTGTTTTGAACCAATAATTTTTCTTCAAAGAAATTTTGTTTCTAGATTTTCCTAATTCGTTCTAAAATATCGCATATTTTCCCAAATGAAAAGGTACAGGTGGCTTTTAAAAACGGTAAAAAAATCTCTGTAGTTTCAGAGGAGTTGCAAGCACAAGATTACATAGAGTTATATAGGAGAAAATGACCACACCCTTTTTCTAAGACCCCGGGGGTCAGAGGCTCAAACAAAATGTCAGGTGTACAACTTAACCACAGACCAAGTGTATTCCAAAAAGAGTTACATTTCTACCTCTTATAGTTTCAGGAGTTGCGAGCACAAGAATTGTTTACGGACGGACGGACGGACAGACAGACGGGGTATCGCATAAGCTCGACTGGTCATTGACCAGTAGAGCTAAAAATTACAAAAATAAAGCACATATCAAATTAAGATACATACACATATTATATATACAAGATATATTTATACATGTTATACCAACCTCCTTTTAGCCAGTTGATTTGGAATTTCTTGAAAAGTTAACTCTGTACCATCTAGAGCCCTCTTCCTACTGAAAGGTGTAGGAGAATTTCAATATTTCAATATTTAGTATAAAGTAAAAGTTTCTGACATACAGACAGTAAGACAAACAGACAGACAGACAGGAGAAACACATTATGGATAAAGGGGCAAAGAAATACCCACTTTTACTTTTTCACAGGCTCTTTAGGAACGTTTTTACTCTAAATCTGTTTACATGCATATGAACATGATGAATGTCTTTAAAAGACACAGGGATTTTTTTGCCCCTTTTTGGGGCCATTATTCGGCCCCATTCCCAATGAAAAATACTATCTTTTTTTCCCAATTGTGACTCTAAAATTTCCCAATTTCATTCAGATGGAATTATCAGCGAAAATACATGTAGTGAAAATAACTGGTTCAAAAGTAGCAAATTTACTAATTATTTGCCATATTGTTGTAAGCATAAGAAATTAAATCATATTTAAAGAAAATTATATGATTAAACATTCAATTCTTAACTTTTGATTGTATAAACTGTCATTTTACTTTTACTTTGATATTTAGTACTTCCCAAATATTCCCAAATGTTGTTAATTTTCCCAATTGCAAGGGCCCCGACCCCATTCCCAAATTACTGAAAAAAATCACTGAGACAGGTCTATATCAGTACATGTACTTACTCAGCTACTGTACCATAACTGAACTTAAAAAAAATTGTTCATACCGGTATGTCTTAAGTAGGCCTATAAAAATTTTTTGAGGCATACGCATCCTACAAAATGATTCTCTGTGTATACATAATGAACAAAATGTTTTGTTCGACATGTATACACAGAGAATCATTTTGTAGGAATTTAAATAGCAAAATTGATAGAAAGAGGATGGAACAATGCGACAATCCTACATTATAAATGCTGAATGCAAGGGACATAACTTTCTAACCTCTTTTCTTTAAGGGCCGTCACCACTGCTTGTGTGTCAGGGGCTCTCCTGCTCTCATTGCTGTTGGTAGGTTTGACTTTAAATAGTCTGGAACAAGAACATCATCATGATCATACACAGCAAAATTACATTTTTATCTAATTGTCAACAAAGTGGTAGGGGCAAAAGTGACCATTTTTGGCCCCAATCAAAAATTTTAAAAAGGTTCTATTGTCTTATTCATTATGTTTCTTCTGACAAAAAATAACAAATTTTATGCGATTTTTCGAAAACCCTGCCTTTTAGGGCAAAATGATTGAAAGTTGAGCACTATGTCTTTACATTAGAAATTCAGAGTTTTTGCAAGGGACACACATACCTACAGTTGTAAGCCCTAGAGCAAGGGCGTGTAACAGGTTCATACTCATATTCCTTTTTATATTCTGAACGTACATGGAAAGTATAAATGTTAAAATCTGGTTGCTATCATTTTACCACTGATTTCCATAGCAGTGGGCAATTTTGGCGGGAAATAACACTCATATTAGTTGATTATATCTATTTTCAATTCAGTTTCAATAAACAACAATATTTCTTCTCTTATTTGAAAGATAAAAAGTAGTATGAAAACAATTTTTGAAAATGGCAAAAAAATGGGGCCAAAAACGGCAGATTTCGCCCCTACCCCTTTGAAATGATGTCAGATATATCAGTGATTTTTTTCAGTAATTTGGGAATGGGGTCGGGGCCCGTGCAATTGGGAAAAATTACGACGTTTGGGAATATTTTGGGAAGTACCTATATAAAAGTAAAATGACAGTTTATACAATCAAAAGTTCAGAATTGAATATTTGATCAAATAATTTTGTTTCAAATATGATTTAATTTCTTATGCTTACAACAATATGGCAAATGATTAGTAGATTTGCTACTTTTGAACCAGTACTTTTTACTTATTTTGGTGATAATTCCATCTGTATGTGATTGGGAAATTTTAGAGCCACAATTGGGAAAAAAAGATACTATTTTTCATTGGGAATGGGGCCGAATAACGGCCCCAAAAAGGGGCAAAAAAATCCCTGTATATGTATGCAGTACTTATGAATTTAACATTCAGATTTTTTCAACATACATGTACATTGTAGTATTTTATACATGTGCAATGTCATCATACTACATTGTATGTAGCAGATGAGGAGTTCAATAGTTTTCAATAGGAATTAATATGAAGCAATAATTTAGAAAGGGGTAGGGGCAAAATCTGCCGGTTTGGGCCCCATTTCTTGCTACTTTTAAAAATTGTTTTCTTACTGTTTTTATCATTCAAATAAAGGTAGAGATATTGTTGTTTATTGAAATTGAATCGAAAATAGATATTATCATTTAATAAGAGTGTTATTTCCAAAAATTGCCCACTTCTTATGGAGTTTTCAACATTAAAGCTTATAGATTACATAGAGCAAGCACATGAAACAAAGTTATACTTTCCCTGTACATTCAGAATATGAAAAGGAATGTTCCATATGAGTATGAACCTGTTACATGTCCTTGCTCTAGGGCTTACAACTGTAGGTATGTTTGTCCCTTGTCGAAAATCTGAATTTCTAATGTTAATCCAAAGAGCTCAATTTTCAATCATTTTGCTCTAAAAGGTGGAGTTTTCGAGAAATCACATAAAATTTGTCATTTTTCGTTTAAAAGAAGCATAATGGATCAGAAAATAAAACCTTTTTAAAATTTTTGATTGGGTCCAAAAATTGTCTCTTTTGCCCCTACCCCTTTTACACAGTATTGTGAGTAAATACGGGATAAGATGAAATTGAAACATAAGTTTCTGGCAATCATATGGAAGAATTTCGTGAAATTGGCTTAAGATGTGTAACTTGTAAGTTTATCATTCATTTCAATTTCAAAAGATCTTTTTCCAGAGTTTCCAAACAATTAAAACATGTATGAAAAAGTAAAAATTCTACAACTTTCCACATGTTCCATACCTTTTCCAAAATCCTTCAACTTTTCAAAACCTTAAACATGTTAAACTAAATTCCGTAACTGTTCATGACCATGTTGACTAAAGACTTTAGTAAAATTCTATGACTTTCCATGACCTGTTCGAATCATTATTCATTTCATAATACATGTTCAAATACTAATTTTAACGATTGGAGCACCCCATCCTGGTGCATTTGGACCTTCTGAAAATGTTTTTTGGATCCAAACGCTACACATGCAGTGTTTACGAAACAGTCTGAGAAACCATATATAATATTTATGTTTGAAATTTCCGAAAAATCCACAGGACATTTACAAAATCCACCAGAGATTGCTGGCAATTAAACACTTTTCCTAAACACTGTACATTACAATTGTAATTTGTGTAGAGTGTTACCTTGGACTAGAGAGTTTGTGTGGATCAGGGGGAGCTATCCTCACTGTATTAGGACTCCGTACAGAGGAAAAACTATTGTCAAGCCTTGTCTTTTCTCTACGTCCAAGTTTGACGGCCGGCATGAAACCTGCATGGGAATGCTGAGGGTACAAGGGCCTACGCTCTTCTTGCTTTGCAATAGGGCTGAAATTGAAGATGTGCAAGTAAGTTATGCATAAATTGAGATACATGTATGGTGGGAGTTGATACAGATATATATAAAATATTCTCATGTGAAAACTCTTCAGAGAAACTCAGATTTCGGAGTCAGAATGTGTTTCAACAGACAAAGAGTACATGTACATGATGCAGGTACTTGTCCAAAAGTGTTGCACAAATTGTTTCCGATTGAGTTTAATCAACATGATCAATGAACAGATGAGGCTTCTGACTGTTGATCAGGTGACTATAAGTGTGAAGTTAAATATCTTAATTATTATTATAAATTATTATAGAGGACGCAGTCCGCGCCGCAGGCGCGGACGTAGTCCTCATCAAGGTAACACGTGTATATATATAGGAAAAATCGTGTTTTTCAATTGAATTCTATGCTATACCTATAGGTTCCAAAACCGTGGTCAATGACGTCATTCTCCCCATTGCCCATTTGATCGGCGTGAAGCGCAAGCTTATTTTTTTGTCAATGTCACTTGACGACAGAATGAAACCCATCGATGACCAAGATTTCTCGATCTCCTTTGAATATTCTTCGTTTCGCTTACTCTTCCAGTGTCCCAATGTATGATTTGTACTTTGCTTCACGTAATACTGACATTGCACCATCATTTCCAATATATATCATGTTTAGTCCGAATATCCTCTTTCAAAATTACAACGTGACGTCAGCATGTGACGCGACGTCAGCATACAACTTTGTTTCGCGGACTTTCTTTCATCGACAGCTCCCTCAGAAAAATCCATGGATAAACTCATAATGCTGGGAGAAAAAAAAAACAAAGAAACAAACAAATATCGACTTACCGAACTTCATTCTGCTTTCGAGGATGATTTGCAGCTGATATTTTGATACCTGTAGATCGAATAATGTGGTTTCTCTCCACATATATAAGATCTACATGTAGAATATACAGAAAATCTATGCAGTGTAAATCCCAACACAAACTTCTAAATGTCTGCTGCCTTTGGTTCTGTTTACAACGCATCACAACTTACGTCATCATTTACAGTATTTAGTACAAATAGGTCAACACAGCTTGGGCTCTGTTCAAAGCATGAAGTATATGTTTTTCTGTCAGAAATAAGGCTGGGTATTTTTTTCCCTTGGAGGTAAATCATAAGCGGATCCAAGGTAGAGGGGTGAAGGATTCACATTTTTTCAGAAAGGGGGGTTGATTGTATTCAAGGGGGGGGGGGGGGGGGGGGGCGGACAGGGGGTAGATTTCTACTAACTCTCTCCGCCCCCTTATCTCCCCTCCCACACCCTTCCTTCTTCCCCCTCCCTCCATCCCTCCCTCTCCCCCTCTCTCCTTCCTCTCGCCCCTCCCCTCCATTTCACCCTCTTTTAAAGTAAAGGAATGAGCAAGAATTTTGTCTTCAGATATTACATTGGAAAATCATTTACATTATTTAAAGTGGAAAATCCTGTAATACTAATGTTATACTGTACTTAAAGTCTTTATTTGTAAGTTTTAACCCCCTTTCCCAGATCATCCCATAAAACAATATATTGCTGATAACACTATAGACGGCGCCGAAAAGGAAGTTTTCTCTCTCTTCTACATTTTGAATGCTAATTTTTCCGGTGAAAGTAAAAGGGGAGAGGGGTGGGTGGGTGCAAGGGGGGATACATATTCCTGATACGACAACTGACATTTCATCACCTATTAATGAAATGAAAATACATGTTAATCTTACAATATATAAATACTTCAGAAAACAGTAAAATTCTTTATTCTTTTTTTAATTTTAATGGTTTGTGCCCACAGTTTTCTTGCCCAAGTTCTCTTTTCCTTGGTTTTCGTCAAGGTCCAAGGAATTAAAATGTATAGATTAAGATGACATCACTTGATCTTTTCTTATCTGTCATTTATGTTTCAAAATTAAGCATTGCGATTTCATGTTTTAACTGATTGTTTTGTGACATTGAGAATTGTTTCCCCGCATTTGCGAGTTATGTGCATGCTGTCGATCTAGAAATTGTCTATAATATCCCCTCTCCTGTAGATGATTCTGGATTTCAAGAAAAAAACTAATGTAAGGCTGATAAAGACGGTAAAAATGATGCTGGAAAAAAATGCAATGATCGCTGTGCGATATAAGTCCCCTACCGGCGGCATAAATTTATGACTTGCATCCCTGTTCATCAGTTCATCTTCTGCAACAACAGCCAAGAAAAGTCTGGGAAACTGAATTCACGAAATTTGCTAAGTTCAAGGGCCATAACTCTTGTGAAAATTAGTCAATCTAAATTAAACTCAAATCTGCATCACACTATAATGTATTCACATACAAAAAATCAGCTCATTATCTGCAATAACAGGTATGAAACATAGGTAATCACAGATTACAAAGCTCACCTCGTGACAGCAAAATTCAATTCAAACATATTTCTTAGTACATGTATATTGGCTTTTAAAGGCAAAACCACTCAAGCAGAAAAAGTAGGTCAAGGTCATTTTATGAAAGTTTGATCAAAGATACATCCAATATGCAAGTTTGGTACATGTAGCAGTTATACTTTGCTCAATATTGGCTTTATAGAGCAAAATCACTCAAGCGGAAAAAGTAGGTCAAGGTCATTTTATGAAAGATCGATCAAAGATACATCCAATATGCAAGTTTGGTACATGTATCACTTATACTTTGCTCAATATTGGCTTTTAAAGGCAAAATCACTCAAGCGGAAAAAGTAGGTCAAGGTCATTTTATGAAAGTTTGATCAAAGATACATCCAATATGCAAGTTTGGTACATGTAGCAGTTATACTTTGCTCAATATTGGCTTTATAGAGCAAAATCACTCAAGCGGAAAAAGTAGGTCAAGGTCATTTGATGAAAGATTGATCAAAGATACATCTAATATGCAAGTTTGGAACATCTAGCACTTATACTTTGCTCAAAATTGGCTTTTAAAGGCAAAATCACTCAAGCGGAAAAAGTAGGTCAAGGTCATTTTATGAAAGTTTGATCAAAGATACATCCAATATGCAAGTTTGGTACATGTAGCACTTATACTTTGCTCAATATTGGCTTTTAAAAGCGAAATCACTCAAGTGGAAAAAGAAGGTCAGATGCTGCATCTGATGCATGGGTTCACCTCAGCATCCGACGATGAATCACTTGTGCAAGTTTGGTTACTGTAGCATCAGTACTTTGTCAGATACTGAGCTACCCCAAACTTCTTAACCAAGTCACTCAAGCGGAAAATGTAGGTCAGATGCTGCATCCGATGCATGGCTTCACCTCAGCATCCAAAGATGAATCACTTGTGCAAGTTTGGTTACTGTAGCATCAGTACTTTGTCAGATACTGAGCTACCCCAAACTTCTTAACCAAGTCACTCAAGCGGAAAATGTAGGTCAGATGCTGCATCCGATGCATGGCTTCACCTCAGCATCCAAAGATGAATCACTTGTGCAAGTTTGGTTACTGTAGCATCAGTACTTTGTCAGATACTGAGCTACCCCAAACTTCTTAACCGGACGCGGACGCGGACACGGACGCGGACACGGACGCGGACGCGGACACGGACGCGGACGCGTGGGGTTATAGCATAAGCTCACTCAACTTCGTCGAGGTGAGCTAAAAAGTCCGGGAAACTAAAAATTTCATGAAATTTGCTAAGTCCAAGGGCCATAACTCTTGTAAAAATAGGCCAATGGAAACCAAACTCAAACTTGGTCTGTATCACACTGAGATGTATTCATTTACCAAAAATCAGTGCATTATTTGCAATAGAACGAAAGAAAAGTCCGGAAACTGAAATTTTTCATAAAATTTCCTAAGTCCAAGGGCCATAACTCTTGTAAAAATAGGTGAATCTAAAGCAAACTTAAACTTGATCTGTATCCCATTGAGATATATCCACATACCAAAAATGAGTTCAATTTTATCCAAAAACAGCGGAAAAAAGTCCGGAAAACTGAAATTTTCATAAAATTTGCTAAGTCCAAGGGCCATAACTCTTGTAAAATTAGGTCAATCGAAAGCAAAATCAAACTTGATCTGTATCACATTGAAAAATATCCACATACCAAAATTAAATGAGTTCAATATATGCAACAACAGCGGAAAAAAGTCCGGAAAACTGAAATTTTCATAGAATTTGCTAAGTCCAAGGGCCATAATTCTTGTAAAACTAGGTCAATCGAAAGCAAACTCAAACTTGATCTGTATCACATTGAGATATATCCACATACCAAAAATGAGTTCAATATATGTAACAACAGCGGAAAAAAGTCCGGAAAACTGAAATTTACATAAAATTGGCTAAGTCCAAGGGCCATAACTCTTGTAAAAGTAGGTCAATCGAAAGCAAACTTAAACTTGATCTGTATCACATTGAGATATATCCACATACCAAAAATGAGTTCAATATATGCAACAACAGCGGAAAAAACACCGGAAAACTGAAGTTTTAATAAAATTGGCTAAGTCCAAGGGCCATAACTCTTGTAAAATTAGGTCAATCGAAAGCAAACTCAAACTTGATCTGTATCACATTGAGATATATCCACATACCAAAAAAGAGTTCAATATATGCAACAACAGCGAAAAAAAGTCCGGAAAACTGAAAATGGGACAGACGGACGGACAGACAGACAGACCGAGAGGAAACTAAGAGTCCCCTTCGGCGCTGCCGGTAGGGGACTAATAACAATAACACATAATATTGTTTGACATATTTTTTCTTATCAACTTAGATGTATGGTGAAAATTGGGTATTAATTCATTGAAATTATATTTCATCTGCGTCCTTACAATGGCTTTGCCATAATTCATATTATATTTTAAACATAACGAAGTTTGATATAAAGTTTCATCTTCTATTTTTTTCAATTAATTTCATACTTTATATCCTTCACATAGATAAAATGTTAGACTTGACATGCCCAATTTCCATTTCTGCACTTTTGAGAAATAAAAACTAAACTAAAGAAAATAGAATGTGAACTCATAAGTCGACTTATAAGTTATACTTATAGTTATGAGAAAACACGGCAGCCAACCTATTTGAAACGGTGTCTAAGCCTAATGCCCTTTTAACAGTTGGAAGGAATCTTGCTGAAAGTAGAGGTCCCGCTGCATTTGTAACACTGCCAGGACTAGCTCTGTACACGGTGGGACTTGGTGACAATAAGCGGCCGGAGAAGGAAGGCCTCCGTGACGGTGCAATGCGTGTACGATTTGGCTGCTGAGGAGATCTTGTTGAGCTGCAAAATAGGAAATTTGTTTAGAAATGTAATGATACAATGACTAAGCAAAATTATAGGCTTCTTAGGTTAATAGTCAAGAAGGCAACTACAGCGTGAGCAGAATGTCTGTTCTGATTTTGCATTTTAATTGTCATCTACCCAAACCATTGTTCAAAACTTGGGCATCTTTTCTGCCCAAGTAAATTGATGATGTCAAGACAATGGGGGACAATCATGCAGAGAGTGCACAAACACATCTGTATAATGTATTTGCGATCTTCCGTATTATTGCAACTGAAACAAATATTCTACAGTACAGTGGTACAAGTACATGGTGAAAACAAATAATTGATTTAGAAATTCTGTGATCAATGTATACATTCTTGATAAATATAACTAACATTTTATGTCATTAGCTAAAAAAAGTGGCACAAACCTCAGTGACAAGCGTCCAAATTCACTGAACGAATTATTCATGCTGCTTTTCGTCTTCCCACTTGTAGACGTGTTCAACAAACTATGAAAAGTGTCCTTTAATGTTGTTAAAACGATGTTGTTTGTTAGTACTTCGTTGAACCTATCTTGTAACGATTTTGAAACATCACTCTGACCCCAAGCTGTGGCGGGCCGAGACGAAAATGAATTAGGGGAAACCACGCGTATGAAGATTAAAGTGAAAGTAGTTAAAGATAGATATAGCACACCGATAAAATCGAACAAGATATAAATTAACGCTAAAAGTAACAGATATATAAAAGAAATACTCATAAAATTGAACATAATACGTATTTCAAATGTCTAGTCCATGTGTGTTTCCCTCGAGATTAAATTTCCGGTAATCAACAGTAACGGTAATGCAGATGCGCCATTGGCTGAAATATTTTCTAAGCGCGGGAAATTCAAATCCTGAAGTGGTCGAGGAAAGAATGAAACATATTTTATTGTCTGAATGAACGAAACATACTTAATTGTATTACATAAAATTGTTTTTGTTTCTGTCAGGCAAAAGTTTCGAACCTAAAGATATGGGCTTTTACAAAAGAATTGTCTCCTATAAATTTACAACAATTTTAAACCCCTCCAAACACCCTGACTCCTGAGCAGTCCCAAGCCAAGGGTAGATCTATACAGGTCTTCGAGGGGGGTGGGGGATTGTGATCCATAATATACATCTAAAGGTTTGGGGCCTTCTGGATCTTAAGGATTCCGATCGAGAAATAGCTTTATTGAATTAATTCTGTATGGAAAATTAGCCACCATATTGGATTACAACTCTCGGATTAAACTTGTGCATCTGCTATATACATTTTTGTACTAAATTTCCCGTAGAGTCGATTCAGTAGCACATCCAAATAAAATCTATGTTCGAAATCGTATTGGAGGGATGGTTCTAAGATATTAACCTCCTATAATTTCGATGATATTTTGGATGAAATGAGAAGTTTCCGAAATAACAAAATAATATAGATTATGTCGAATTGATATTTAAAGGGCCTAAAACAAAGCTTCTTTCGGGCGACAGAGCTGGAAAGAAGTAATAAAAACACTTAACAAACATGTATGAAGAGCAACAATCTGATCATGAACTACCGTATGATATGTAATAGGCCAAACAGCCCACTTTGGTTAGATTCCCTAAGTGGCAAATATTCATCCTTGTTGCCAAATATATATATTCAAATGACAAAAAAAAAATGTTGTATTGTATAATATTAATAATATCGAACATTTGTTAATTTTTGTAAAATATTTTTTACTTAATAATAGAATGTCAAGTCGCTAATATGCAAGCTTTGGTAGAAATTGGTTTTTCCGAATAACTTGGGAATGATCTGAAAGTAGTGTCCGTATACATATATAGTTTTTGCCTTTTTATTTATTCGCCTGTGCTTTGCCAGTGGGATAAAAGGTTAATCTGACCTCGAGGGGTGTCTCTAGTGCCACTAGGTCTCACTGCCAAAACATCAAGAACTACCTACCGGTAAGTAGCCTGTCAAACAGGCGCTGCCAGCTACATGTGTAGAACTTTACATGTCACACCTCCCTGTGGTGATCATGGAAAAGCTTCGGTGAGCTGAGCCGTGACATTGACGAAAGTATTTCGTCTTCTTCTAATACCTTGGATTTGTGGTTAAGGGAAGGAAACTTTGACACAAAAACTACCAGCACTCCAGATCTAGGGGGACTCTGCATGGCTGATGACCAGGCAGAACAAAACCTTTTGATTTCAAAAACTGAACATGCACTGAGTACACATCTACAGATCAACCGTTTACGTTAACTGTGAACAATTTAAATTAGATCGGGAAAGAAGAAGCGAAATTGATAAGTCAGCGGACTTGTAAACCGAAGGGCATACATGTGAGTATGAGGTTAGGTGTCATAGTAAAGTTTTGAATTTTATTTCATTATCGTCAAGGAATAAAAAAATTACTGTTTTACACTACTGACGATTCCTTAAAATTGAAGAATGTTTTTGTATATTTGTTTTCTGTGATATCTGCTGCATTGCTACACTGTTGTGACAGAGTCGTGTTTTTGTACATTTGTTTTGTGTGATATCTGCTGCATTGCTATACTGTTGTGACAGGGTCGTGTTTTTGTACATTTGTTTTGTGTGATATCTGCTGCATTGCTATACTGTTGTGACAGTGTCTAGTTTTTGTATATTTGTTTTGTGTGATATCTGCTGCATTGCTACACTGTTGTGACAGGGTCGTGTTTTTGTATATTTTCATTTGTGTGATATCTGCTGCATTGCTATATTGTTGTGACAGGGTCGTGTTTTTGTATAATAAATTATTTGTTTTGTGTGATAATATCTGCTGCATTGCTACACTGTTGTGACAGGGTCGTGTTTTTGTATATTTGTTTTGTGTGATATCTGCTGCATTGCTATACTGTTGTGACAGGGTCGTGTTTTTGTATATTTGTTTTGTGTGATATCTGCTGCATTGCTATGCTGTTGTGACAGGGTCGTGTTTTTGTACATTTGTTTTGTGTGATATCTGCTGCATTGCTATACTGTTGTGACAGGGTCGTGTTTTTGTACAATTGTTTTGTGTGATATCTGCTGCATTGCTATACTGTTGTGACAGGGTCGTGTTTTTGTACATTTGTTTTGTGTGATATTTGTGATATCTGCTGCATTGCTATACTGTTGTGACAGGGTCGTGTTTTTGTACATTTGTTTTGTGTGATATCTGCTGCATTGCTATATTGTTGTGACAGGGTCGTGTTTTTGTATAATAAATTATTTGTTTTGTGTGATATCTTCTGCATTGCTACACTGTTGTGACAGGGTCGTGTTTTTGTATATTTGTTTTGTGTGATATCTCCTGCATTGCTATACTGTTGTGACAGGGTCGTGTTTTTGTATATTTGTTTTGTGTGATATCTCCTGCATTGCTATACTGTTGTGACAGGGTCGTGTTTTTCATCTTTGTTCATAAGGTTATAAAGACATTGCTGCTATGGATATCCCTTTATATATCTATTATTACTTTTTTCAACAATTGATTTACATGCATGTTAGTTTGTTATTCCATTTGGTGTTTATTTCATCTTTGACCTAGTTCTTGTCAGTAGATTGTTTGTGTTGTTGGTTTATGTAAGGTATGTTTCAGTTTAAATTTGCGCATGGTCGTCGCGGCAATGCCTTCTACAGTGAATTCCGCACTTGTTATGTTGGGGGATCTTTTATGCTTATTGATCAGACGAGACAGAAACTTGAAATTTAACCTATTTGAAAATATATCGGACTTTCTTTATTTTAAGAGAGAATGGAATCGCCAGAGAATATCACTGACAAGAATCTTCACCAGCGCCCTCTACTGTGAATTCCGCACTTGTTATGGACTCTGGAGAGTGTTCATAAAATAAAGTCTCCCTTCTTTTTTCTATGGAGCTATGTCATTGTCTCCGTCTAGTTTATCGACTTTTCTTTTCTCGTGAGAATGTTCTGTTTCATAATTTGTTCTTCAAGAATTTCTAAGCCCTTTGAGTATGAGTTTAAGGATCTGCTTTCGGCATTTGTGTTGGATTTTCGTTCACTAATTACGGTAAAATAAAGCTTGAATTTTCATTTACCAGATGGGCTCCTGTGTACGTTACTTTACTAAAGGAGCTTTTCATCTTTAAATGAATATTGCCTTATTTGGATGTTTGTTTTTTGTCTGTTAATGTTTACTTAAAGTGTTTGCATTTCGCTGAAGAAAACGTAACTGAAAAATTAACGAGATATGTCCCCTCTTTATATACACTGAGTCTACTTTAGTTTACTCTAGTTCTTATTGGTTTTGGTTTCCTCGGTCCTGCAAAGATTTCCTTTAAACCAACTAATACATTTTGCGCTTTTTTGTATTTAAGTGGTCTCACCCACAAAAATCGCGAAAAGACATCAACCACAACTAACAGAAATCTGATACCATTATTGTACTTTGCAAGTTTCTGGACATCAGTCAAATCTGCTTCTCATTGATAGTCATGAGTTAAAGAAGATCCTGACGATAATCTCAACAGCACTCACAATAGAGCACCGAACTGAGCATCGACGGACCCCTAGCAAGCTAGTGGTGGGATCAGGTGCCCGGGAGGAGTAAGCATCCCCTGTTGGCTAGCCGCACCCGCCGTCGATGTTCATGCACGGAAATGAAAACAATATATACGAATACATGCACTGTCTTTGGTTTCGTCTTTATAGAAAGTGCTATGGCGACCATGTCAGGGAAAATATTCAAAACACTTACTGTCAAACCCCTCGCGGGGAACTTTTTTAAGAGCTCCACACGGCAAAGGGCATAGGTGTGACACAAATGAGTTAAAGAAGATCCTGACGATAATCAGTCAGTGCCAACGACAACATTTTTGTGGTGTTTGGAGGAAAGGTCCTCCAGCAAATTGTCGGAATTCCAATGGGGACCAATTGTGCCCCACTCCTTGCCGACATTTTCCTTTACTCGTACGAAGCTGAATTCATTCAATCTTTGGTCTCTGAAGGGAAAAGATACTTAGCTTCTGACTTCAACTTCACTTACAGATACAGAGACGATGTGTTGTCCATCAATAATCCAAAATTCGCGGATTACCAGAGCAGTATCTATCCTTCGGAACTTGAAGTCAAAGACACCACAGAGACAAATAATTCAGCATCCTATTTGGATATAATGTTGTCCTACGACACTGATGGTCACATGAACACCTCACATATGACAAACTTGACGACTTAAATTTCAGCATTACAAACTTTCCTTTTTTTGAGTAGCAACATCCCTTCATCGCCTGCTTATGGCGTGTTCATTTCTCAGTTGATACGCTATGCCAGAGCAAGTACCAAATATACGGATTTTGTTCTGAGAGCTACGCGTCTTTCAGATAAGCTTCTCAGTCAGGGATATGTTTGTGATCGATTAACATCGTCACTGAGAAAGTTCTACGGTCGATATGGGGAACTCGTCATACACTGTGATGTCCAACTCTCCAGAATAGTGGATAATATTCTGTCATAGACCATTTGAAGCAAAGATTGTACTCTATGTCTTCCGAAACGGAAGTGACCGGATGTGACAGTTCTACCGAATTGAAACGGCGGGTGTCGCATGTAAGCAGGAGATGCTTACTCTTCCTGGGCACCTGGTCTCACTCCCATATCGGGAGTTCGCTTCTTTTCATATGGTGGAGGTTTTTGTTTGTTTGCTTTGGTTCCTGTTTTATCCTGATTTTGTATGCCTTCGGTTTCTGATTTTCTGAATTATTGATCTTGTGCTGTATACAGGGATATAGTCATTATCCATATTTGTCATTGTACCACTATATGGCGTCGTTTAAATCGCCGTCTCACCCGAAACGTGCATGTCTGGTCCATGATGTAAATTTATCTGCTCTAAAATGATGCTAATGAATTTGAAAACGTTAAACATTTCTTATGTAAAGAGTAAGCGTCTTGATCTTGGAGAAATGACTTGATTCTGTGAAGTCCTATTTTATATTTTCCCTCTTTTTTAAACTATTCTATAAAGTTTTGATGGACTTGCAAAAGATGCTAGATGACTGGGGTCGTACCATATGGATTTTAAATAGACTTCCATATATATTTTGACTGGTTCTTCGGTTCTTCAATCCGTTCCTTCAGTATTCTTATTACTCGCAGTTAGATATGATATTTGCAAATAAACAATCAATGGATACTTCCAGATGTTTTCGTTGACGTTCCTTGTCTCTATTGTGTCTCTTTCTGTGTTTATCTGCTCTGTGTTTTTGCATTTGGTGTTTTGCTGTTTTGCTGTGGGTGCTGCAACTTGGTGTTGTTGGAGATCCCCTGCATTGTTTTATATCCCTAATGATTTCTTTTCATTCTCTAAATGTGATCTTTGATTGTACATTGTAGGAATTTTATGTTTTATTGATAGACGTGTTTAGTAGATAATGTATTATAAAGGTCCATAAAGAAAAACAACTCATTTTGAATTTGTGTATCTCTGATATGCACAATTTCTGCCATGTTAGTATAATTTAATTCAATGAAATCAATGCTTGATAATACAAAGAAAGCATATTTGTAACCAACAATTCATATTGGCAACTAATTTCTTGCATTGAATGTTTCTTAATGGATTCGCCGATTCAGCATGCAAGCAATGTACGTGAAAACTGAGCGGGAAAGCCTCTCATCATATGGATAAATGATCTTATCCTTCATTAAATATGCTGACCCCAGCCATCTACATGCTGACTGATTGTGTCCTTGTACATAGTTAATGATACCCAAACACATTCTCACATCTGCTTTTTTCTGATCGTCCTTTAAATCCTCCATCTGGCTGATAAGACATCTTTTTGAAACAAGCAACAACGATCTCTTTTTTCCTCGAACATAGCAAAGGCATTGTAAGAGGAACGCATAAGCCAGTGAAAATAAGGAAATTCGTAATCTTATAAATATCCACATTCTAAGCGGCAAAGGAAATGCATTACGAAAGGAAGAATACATTTCATATCCCGGTGCATGTGTATGTTTTGCCTTGTAGTCTATGGTGTATCCCCTACCGCACATAACTTCCATGTAAGTCGTTTCTTTCAAGACACTGGTAATCTTATCCATGGCATATGGTGGGTACTCTGATAACAATCGCCCTATAACAGACAAGGCGCACTCTGTTTTACCGACATTATACATGTATGTGGCCATTGTAAGACTTCCTGCTGTAACATCCCCGTTGTGTTTATACCCTAATTTAAGAAGGGTTGTTATGTACTTATACAGACGGTAATTTTTCTTATTTAGACGTGATGAGTTCCAAAGGACGTCCATTAGTTGTTGACAACAGTATATAATATCTCGAGATGAAATAATGCCCAAGGGTATGCTTCCACTCCGTGATGAATGATCAACTAAAATATCTATGAAGTTAGATAAGAAAAAAATACAAGTATCTGGTCCTTCACATCGAAAGAATTTCAGCATGGAGACAATTCTATCTAATAATTCGAATAAGTGAACAGAAAATAGAAAATTTGAATCACACTGCCATTCCCTGAGCGGTAAAGTCCACCCCTGATCAAAACAGATTGACTCTCCGCTCTCATGTACAATACCAACAATGCCAGTGGTGTGAAGATATCGTATAAGAGATAAGAGTTCTTGTTTGTTTGTTCGATTAACTTTCCCCTTTATCATATTGCAGTCTGGGATGAAATAATTTGGACAGTGTTTATTATCAATAAAACAGAAAAGCACTGAAAGACAATGTTTGACAAACAATTCTATGTTGTCTAATTGCCAAAGTTGTTTTGATGTATTCTCCGCTGAAAAGAATAAAGTAGTTTTCATGAAATATGAACAAAGGACATCAGGGACCTCTTGCTGAATTATTCTTTTTAATGCCAATCTAAGCATATTGTATGTTAGAAACTGGCAATGATTGAATGAATGAAACAACTCTCTCTCTCTGCCTTTGAAAATGATATCCTCCATTCATGAAGATAATATGGAGAGCTTGGATCTCCTATAGGAACAACATGGCAACCACTTCTGACAATGTGTTGAACCATCTCCTGAGAGGGCCATTCGTACAAACGATTCCTAGTCACCCAATCATAAGCCACATCAGGCCAGTTGGGGCATGGTAAACAGTATGCACGATCAAATTCACCTTTTCCAACTTTTTGCGACAGGCATGGTCCATGAATGCTTAGTTCTGATGTCAAAGTCTCTAACCTGCCCATCACTGATTCAAGTGATTGGTCTAAAAGAGTCTGCTTCCATAAAAAGGAAGATAAAACGTGCATTCCGTTAATGACTTGCGAAAGGTATAGAGGATGGTGTCTTGTTACATCCCACAACAGACAATATACTGGTGAATACTCAGACGGTACCATAACCAGGTCACCATACTGTGTGACCTCTTTGTTTGTCATCAGAGCGCTATAAGCAAAATTACAAAACATCAAGTCATCATCAGATCTAGGATAGGCCACGCCCTCACCAAGACTTCCGCTACATAAGCAATAAATGTAATTTTCTTTATATTGATGACTTATCAAATTTTCTCTGAGTAGGACGAGTTGTCTTCTCATTTTTACATCCTGATCTGTCCCGAACAGAATACTTAATTGGTCAGAAAGATCCATTTGTTCTGAAAATAAGATATGAGATAATAAGATTTATTTCCTTGTGTCAGAGGTAGGATAGGTCACGCCCCACCAAGACTTCTGTTAGATATGCACATAACGTTAATTTCATTATATTGATGATTTGTCAATTTATCCCTGAGTTGAACTAATCATGAGTTTTCTCATTTTTACAACCTGATCTAACCTGAGTAGAATACTCAATTGGCCAGAAATATGAATTTTTTTCCCTGAAAATACAATTTGGGATTGTACTTGATTACTTTAGCATCATCCCGGGATAATATTTTACCATTTTTGAAAGAATCAATTATTAGTATTTCAGAAGTAAAGAATATAGAAATGAATATGTTTAATTCAGATACGACGGTTGTCAGAAAAGTTCCCATATTGGTCATGTTGGTAAGTTTTTAAAAGATTGTATGCAAAACGCTTACTGAAACTGAAATCAAATAACATATTGACGATTTTACTTTTTATTGGACACATTGGTACATAAAGACTGCTTTTAAATCATTATATTTCGTGGAGGCTCAATTTTCGTCGAAAGCCTCATCCACAAATTTACATCCCCAACGAATAATTGTGCATAAATCAAGAATTTGGGACTTTTAATGACCCCCCCCCCCCTATCAATAACTTGGACATATACGTTATATTGCTTTTAATTGCATTGTTTGTCAACACTGTTTTCACAACTGTTTGTCACAAGCTAACCTAAACGTAATCGTAGCCAGTAATAAAAAATAAAAATCGCGAAGAAGACTAGCATTTTCCGCTAGAGTCATCTTTTTTTGAATCGGGCGACATCTACGAAATTACGTCCCCACGAAAATCTCACGAATCCACGAAAATTGAGTCCCACGAATAAAAATGATTTAACAGTATGTACTTCTTGAGGACTTTATGAAAATTAATAAATTTTAGATACATAAAGGTGAGTTCCACTGAGCACAATCATTTTTAATCCAGGATAACCACTCCGTCTGCTACTTACGTGGTAGATGGCCGTCCTAAGTCGGCACAGGTTGCCCATTGGTCTCGTTGGTTTATGTTTGGTCTTTTATGTTTAATGTTTCTATGTTGTGAGTTGGTGTTCCTTGTACCCTTTGCATCTCTTACTGTGGGTGCCTGTTCTGTGGTTTTTTTGCATTGGGTGTTTTGGGGTTTTGCTGTGGGTGCATCAAACACAAAGGACTACACATAAACCAACGAGACCAATGGGCAACCGGTGCCGACCTAGGACGGCCATCTGCCACGGAAATAACAGAAGGTATGGTTATCCTGGATTACGAACACTTGTTGAAAAAATGTGCAGACTATTTTCGGGGGTTCGAAATAAGTATTAAGTTTTAATTAAGGATCCCACACCCTAATAGAGTACTTCCGATTAAAATGTATTCACATTTTCATACTTTCCCAACAAATGCCGATGATTTCATAATCGGAAATCTTCGGAGTGACAGGGTAGATCATGGTATGGAAAGTGTATAATTCCTTATTTTAGCGAGAATAGTATGTATAGCATTCTGTTGGAAAAATTCTCATTTCTGGTATTTAGTATTGAAAATGCATTTATTATTAAGGGGTTGAATTACTTAAGAAGTAGACATATAATTATGCTCTAGCTATTTGTAGTGATAACATGAAGGTACAGAAGATGGAGTTAAAATTCCGTCGTTGATGACATCTCCTTTATTCATTAACCAGTATCAATTACAATATGGTAACATCACGATTGATCCGTAGGACACTTAGACTTTTTATCGTTATCCCTTTATTTCTACTTCTACACATCAAAAGATAATGAATTTTAGTTAAAAGTATGAAATTCTTTTCCATCAATTGAATTAAATGAGTTAAAGAAGATCCTGGCGATAATCTTAACAGCACCCACAATAGAACACAAAATTAAGCATCGACAGACCCCTAGCAAGCCAGAGGTGGGACCAGGTGCCCGGGAGGAGTAAGCATCCCCTGTTGGCTAGCCGCACCCGCCGTCGATGTTTAAGCACGAAAATGAAAACAATATCTAAAATTCATGCACTCTCTGACGTTATCTCTATATATAGAAAGTGCTATGGCGACAATGTCAGGGATATATATTCAAAACACTTACTGTCAAACCCCTCGCGGGGAACTTTTTTACGAGCTCCACACGGCAAAGGGCATAAGTGTGACACAAATGAGTTAAAGATACTTTATCTGATATTTCCTTTATTTGGACTTGAGTAACAGACTTGGTTGGTCGTCGGACTTTCCAGACAGACCTCGTACAATGTATTTTTGTCTCTTGTTTTCTTTTTCATACAAAGCTTAATATTCTCATCGACAAAAAAGAACCTTTCCTGCTAATGTCCTTTCGGTTTACTTTTCTCTTCCTACGCCATTTTGCCCATCAAAGCAATCAAATGACGGCGTTCCGCTCCAAGTCATAGCATGTATTGTACTGTATAAGATTATTTTATTGTTTTGGTGGACAAAAAATCCTACGAAGGGATTAAAAGCAACATTAGCGTGAAAGTAGCATGAAACTGATTCCACACAGTCAGAATATATTCTGAAATTTATATAATCTGGTATCTGTATATAGCCATATTGTGTTGGTCTCTGCCTTTATTTATAAGTAACTTTTGGTGTTTCCTTCTTTAATGGTTTTCTGGCTCGCAATTTGTATTTGTTGGACCGGTCTTCTTAGAATGAACGACATTAAGATTTATCTACATTCTACTTACCACTTCGTTGATGTCATAACTGTAAAATCTTCAATCCTCTTCAAAGTCCTAGATACCAAACTGAGAAGGATAATATCATTGGACTTTGTTTTTGTTGTTGAACATGTACGGAATTTGACTTTATACGGAAGGATATGAGATATGCTGAAAATAAATACATATGTACGTCGAAAACAAGCAGAAAAAGGAAATTCCTTTCCCTTTCAGATCTGTTAAAGGATAATGCGTTCTTGTATATATCGCCTCTGTTGCGGTGTTTTTTTTTTAGTTTCTCACTCTGAAAATAACCAAACTTTTTCACGTACCACATATCACAATGTATACTGAATGTATCATCAGCGAATGAAAGTCCAAGACATAATCCGAAACCAGATCCATACAAAAAACCACAATCGACAGACTTGCGAATTTTGGAAAAAGTAATTGTCATCTTGAAAATATAAACTTAAGGTGTTGTCATAGAAACTTTTTAAACTACAAAGAGTGAGCAAATTCTAAAAATATATGAGTTACTTCGCTGATTCGATAATCTTTATTAATATCCAAAACTAAAATGCAGATCGGAGAAGGGTGCTCACCTGAAGAAAACGGATTTTCCTGATCGTAAGATACAACACAAACCAATTATTGATTTTTTCTCTTTTGTAAACATTATGTTTATCAATAGCTTTAAGCCTTTTGAGAACAGAAAATTGGTCATTTTCCGCGAAATAGATGCAGAAATACATATTTCTATAAAATTAGCAAGGGCCACATGTATTAACTAGGAAGAGAAAATTATATGTTAAAGATTGTCATTACATCCTTTTGTCATAAACGTTTTATCTAAGTAGACATATGCGGCCATATTGAATTCAAAGGACATATTTTGTCAGTAACGTCAAAATGACGTCATTTCATGACGTCATAATGGTTAAATGAATCTATGTTTGGTAATATTTTTCTTTTCATTAAAAGTGGTAAGCATTCTTGTATTTTCATGAGAGATATCAAGTATTCCTCATGAAATTTATTTCTAAAGAAAGATCGAGGGCCGATTTAGGGTTCATGGCCCTACCCCTTTATTTTTGTATACAAAAAAGAGGTAATGCAACAATTTATGCAGAAATAATTCATTCAAAACCTTAAAAAATCCCAAAGAAATTTGATGACGTTTAATGTTTCAATGACTCCTTTATGTTCCTGAATGATGCTAGAAGTATTTCATACGAATGATTTTGACTTGCCTTTTCGACCGTGAGAATGAATAATTGATGGGTACTTCTGTGATCTTTATTATTGTTGATTACAAATATGGATAATGACCATATCCCTGTATACAGCACAAAATCGATAATTCAGAAAATCAGAAACCGAAGGCATACAAAATCAGGACAAAACAGGAACCAAAGCGAACAAACAAAAACCTCCACCACATGAAAAGAAGCGAACTCCCGATATGGGAGTGAGACCAGATGCCCAGGAAGAGTAAGCATCTCCTGCTTGCATGCAACACCCGTCGCTTCAATTCGGTAGAACTGTCACATCCGGTTACTTCCATTTCGGAAGACATAGAGTACAATCTTTGGTTGGTTGGTTCAAATGTTCAAATGATAGCATGCTTTAAAAGCAAATCAGTTTGATCCGCAAATAATTGCCATTTAGCAAAGGAAATAATGATTACTTGATTCGTGATATGAAACATGTCTGTCTGGTGCACAACATTTTGACATTTGTGTCTAGGGGTCTGCTCTCTGGCCGCAGAGTCGGACACTTCAATTTTTTTTTTGAAGAAGCAATATTTGAACCTCTATCAGACTTGAAAACGCAGAAATGCTAATAAAGGAAATTATTTTAGCTTCAGCATTTACTGCGTTTGATGTTATAATTTTCTTATGTTCCGAGCCAGCCGTCGTGTGTATATTTTTAAAAGTCCGTACCTGACAAAAGGTAAGCAACAATCAATAACTGTATTGACAGTTCTTTTGATAATACGGAAGTGTTCCAACTCTTTACGTTCTTGAAGAAAATTTCAAACCCCTTGGTTGCGACTACTGTTCATTATACTCTGAAAAAGCGGGATAATAAGAAATTCGAACTTCGAGTTAAACTCTATGCTTTGGCGTCAAAATATTGCTTTTTTTGCATAAATTATTGTGTTACTTATAGAAACAGTCATTTTACTAAAAAACTTATTCGGGTACATATTGGTTTTACTGCTTTAGATGGTGCTAATATGGTAACCTCATGTAATTTCGATGAAAATTTGGATTAAATGACGATTTTCCGAAAAAAAAAAAAGACGCGAAATTAATACATGATCAAAACACAGCTTCTTTCAGGCGACAGGGAAGCAGTTTAACTGTTCTTCGCTGCGCAAGGAAATTGACATGTAAGTGTTATTATCAATTTTACGGAAGTGTTCCAACTCACAATCTCCTTGATGACAATTTCGAACCACGTCTTTTGAGATTCAAGTAGCACTCGATCTGTGTCTATAAAGTAGGCAAATTATGTTATACTACTTGCTTTGGTCTCGTTGGTTTAGATGTGGTCTTTTATGCTTCATGTTTCTATGGTGTGTGTGTTGGTGTTCCTTGACCCTTTTACGCCTCTTTCTGTGAATGTCTGCTCTGTGTTTTTTTTTTTGCATTGGGTGTTTTGAAGTTTTGCTGTGGGTGCTGCAATCAAGTATTGTTAGAGGTCCCCTCCTTTCTTTTGTGTCAAATAAGACAGAAATATCACATAACAGAGGTTGGCTGGGTTTGTATCTCTACTCGTGGACAATTAGTCCCCGAGTATACCTTTCGTCTACTTTCATTGTGCTTCTGACTGGAAATATATTTGTAAATTTTCTTATATCAAATTCAATTAATTAGTTTATTCGGCTCTGTGTGCACATTGATCTCCTCTTTTCATTCACTCTCTCCATCATTCCCACATTGAAATAACCAGTGCATTCCATGTTGGCACCGTTCTTGCGTCGAGGTATGTCGTATTGGTCTGAGGCACAGCCGAGGGACAATGCGACAAAACGAGATGCAAGGGTCCTTTAGCATCACACTTGTTACATCATGCAAGAATTTGTCACAACGTAATAATAATTATTATTGACATCGGTTTTACTTGCATGGATAAGCCGTTCGAAGTTCACATGCTCTTGGATTTATTCATAAAATAATGATAAGGTATGATTAGACTTTGAAATTGTGTAATATGTCCAGATTTAAACAATGATCTTAATTTGAAATGAAATAACATCTCATAAATACAAAAACGAGAACTACATATGTACAAGCTACAATACTAGCCTTATGCAAATAAGTGCTTACACGTGTTCGCATTCGGTCTTCTACGGAGAAAAGTAAGTTCCCCGCGAGGGGTTTGGCAGTAAGTGTTTTGAATATACTTCCGTGACATTGTCGCCATAGCACTTTCTATATAGACACAATGTCAGACAGTGCATGAATTTTATATATTTTCATTTTCATGCTTTATAAACATCGACGGCGGGTGCGGCTAGCAAACAGGGGATGCTTACTCCTCCCTGGCACCTGGTCCCACCTCTAGATTCCTAGGGGTTCGTCGATGTTTAATTTTGTGCTCTTTTGTGAGTGCTGTTAAGATTATCGTCAGGAATTTCTTTAACTCTTTTACTCATTTGTGTCACACTTATGCCCTTTGCCGTGTGGAGCTCGTAAAAAAGGTATCCCGCGAGGGGTTTGACAGTAAGTGTTTTGAATATACTTCCCTGACATTGTCGCCATAGCACTTTCTATATAGACACAATGTCAGACAGTGCATGAATTTTATATATTTTCATTTCCATGCTTTATAAACATCGACGGCGGGTGCGGCTAGCCAACAGGGGATGCTTACTCCTCCCGGGCGGGCACCTGGTCCCACCTCTAGCTTCCTAGGGGTTCGTCGATGTTTAATTTTGTGCTCTTTTGAGAGTGCTGTTGAGATTATCGTCATGATCATCTGCAATGGAGGCCATTTCTGTACAAGTTCCAGACAGCAGCTGACTATCAGTGTTGGTCAGCGGCGAAAGGTTATTCGCAATGAGTATAGTTCTAGAGGGGACCGCGTAAGAGTTTTTCCCAGCCAACTTTTTACATTTTCATGTAGTTCAATTACAGTGTATATTGCACATATAAAGGAAAAACATCTCTGTTTTTATATATTTTCGCACCATAAAAATACACGAAAAACAAGCAAAATAGACTCTCTCCAAGCCAAAAATCGAAGTCTTTAAAACTTTATTTAGGCACTCCCTTTAACAATAAGCATAGAGATAAAATGTGAAAATTATTTCAGATATTTATAACAAAGAGGACTGAAAGAAAAATTCTTGGTTATTGCAACTAATAAATGGACCCGACATGGCAACATAGGTTGCAAACAAGCCAAGTCTTATGAGATGCACAAAATGCTTCAAACTTTAGAGATGGTTACCATGACAACGACACTCTTTTTCTGCAAATGAAAGACAATTTTCATCTTAGCACTCCATATTGAACATCCAAACCAAAAATCGCTAGAATCTATGACATGCCATGCCAACGTGTCATTTGAATTTTTTTGGTCCTTACAGAGAGTTGCTCTTAATTCATCTTCTCAAAGGACCATTTATTTGATTATGACCTTTTCATTGCAGCCTGATAAACTGTCGGAACATATTGAACCTTGATAGCAATGTGACATCTCATTCCAATGAATCGTGGGATTGGGGTATTTCAAAATTAAACGCTAACTGCAATACATGATGATATAATATTCCAAAAAGTCATAATTGTATTGAGGAAATTATTGAATTCAGTCATAAGATAAAAAAAATGGATTCCGACGTTGTAAATGAGGTAAGAATATGATTTTTCTTATTTTTGATTCTATTTTAGAGAACGCACATCTGTCGCAATGGCTGCATTTCATCTGCAATGTTTATGGTAAGTTTGATTTATTACAAATAAAACATTGCACTATATGTTCATGTTTCGGACATTTAATCCTAATCAAGAATGGAATGAAGAATGAGAGAGTTAGTTTTATGAATTTCCTAGATTTTCCTCTCACATTGAAAGATGGAATAACTGCAACAATTCACTGCACTTGTTTTTATATAGCGTTTGTTTGTCCAGTTTTTCCTTTCAAGTAAGAAAGTTCTGGGTTTTTTTCTCAAAAATTCGTAAGCCTTTCAATTGTGGATTTAGGAATCTAGTTTCGGCTTTTGTGTTTGATTTTCATCAACTGATTTGTACCTTGTCATTTTCGAACTCAATTTCTATTCAATTGTAGACCGTTTCCTTTGCTTGTTTGATCTCAAACGTATAATCATGCTATTATGCTTCCGTCGCTTCTTTTCGGATTTGGGGGCTAGAAAAACCCAGTCCATGAAAACAATTAATAGTTGATTTATGAACGAATGAACCTTTTGATAGCGATGTTGGAAAATGAAACATGCGCAAGTTGGAATCGAGATATTTGTCGTAAAATCAGGTGTTAGGGTGATACTTTCCATATCATCTAAGAAATCGAGTCAACAGTTTAATGATAACAATAACAAATATTGATAATGACCATACCTCCATACAGAGTACAAAATCCTCCCGGGCACCTGGTCCCACCTCTAGCTTCCTAGGGGTTCGTCGATGTTTAATTTTGTGCTCTTTTGAGAGTGCTGTTGAGATTATCGTCAGGATCTTCTTTAACTCATTTATATTAGCATGATTAGGGTAGCCATTTTATAAAAAAAATAAATGATCATAGCTAGGAAGCGAGGGCATTGTGACTGTTGTTAAACCAGCTAGTTTCTAATTTCTGAGCATGATTCATGGTTTAATCTTGACTAGACCAAGTGCAACTTTAAGTATAATGGTGATAAGCAATGGATGCGATTTCTGTACAAGTTCCAGACAGTAGCTGACTATCAGTGTTGGTCAGCGGCGAAAGGTTATTCGCAATGAGTATAGTTCTAGAGGGGACCGTTTCACACTTGAACCGTTGACCGTTTCCTTTGCTTGTTTGATCTCAAACGTATAATCATGCTATTATGCTTCCGTCGCTTCTTTTCGGATTTGGGGGCTAGAAAAACCCAGTACATGAAAACAATTAGTAGTTGATTTATGAACGAATGAACATTTTGATAGCGATGTTGGAAAATGAAACATGCGCAAGTTGGAATCGAGATATTTGTCGTAAAATAAGGTGTTAGGGTGATACTTTCCATATCTTCTAAGAAATCGAGTCAACAGTTTAATGATAACAATGACAAATATTGATAATGACCATATCTCCATACAGAGTACAAAATCGATAAATCAGAAAATGATAAACCGAAGGCATACAAAATCAGAACAATACAGGAACTAAGGCAAACAAACAAAAACCTCCACCACATGAAAAGAAGCAAGTTCTCAATATGGGTGTGTGCCCAGGAAGAGTCAGCATCTATTCAGTGCCAGTCTCTTTAACGCATTTAAATTTTCTGTTACAAAATTTCTTGAAATTTCTAAAACGTGGGTCTTGTAGCATCATATTCCACCCATTTTGCTACGTATGGTACATTTTTGAACATAATAATTTTCATACTTTTTCGTGATATCACATTGTTTACACTGAGGATCACTGACGAGGGTTCATACCCGAAACGTGCTCGTCTGGTCCATGCTGTAAATTTATCAGTTTTGAATGATGCTATCGAATTTGAAGACGTTTAACATTTGAATACATCAGATATGTATGCATGTGAATGCAAAACGTTAAATTTAAACTTCAACTTCGTTTCCTAAAATGCAAGTAAACAGAGCTCTTGCTTGCATTTACGCATATGCATTTTGACACTTCAAGCCGGATCACATTTCAATGGTCTGAACAAAAATACATTTAACCGGGGATTACCTTTGTGCATATCACATCTTTTCTTTACGATAATAAAATGTATAAACATGCAAGGAAACTCGATTTTGACTTGTTTTAAATATTTCGAAGTCTGTTATAAAGTAGAAGAAAAATACACGTAAAGTACTATACATGGTCGCGTTTCAAACACTAAACTCAGGTAAACATTCATCTTTTGAGTTATATTTCTTTGTTAGCGTTGAATCAATACAAATTTGCTGGCGCCCAGGTTCAAAAATAAACACTGGATACCGATTGTACTTACGATTGTATGTTATCCGGTAAACTGACCAAAGTCGGGAAATAGTTGATGAACAGTTGAGACAGTCTAACTGTGATAAATCTGAGTTTATACTTCAAATCTATCAGCAGATAGGTCATCCAGTGGATGCTTATTCATGTATCAAGTGCAAATTACGAGGCTGTTCGTCAAAAGATAAGCTTTCCTTGTAAACGGCTCGAAGAGAAGTAATTTGGCGCAAACACGGAATAGTTCCTATCACATATCATTACATGAATTGCAATTTCCCTTTTTCTGATTGGTTTACATAGCCACTCGCTGAAATGCTCAAACGATACATTTACCTGGGATGGCGTCATCCCAGGTAGATATAAGATTCTATCCGCTCTCCATGTGCTAAAATATAACGAAAAGGATTTTAAAGTCTGAACGTAATGTTTAGATGATTTATATATAGATGATTTTGAAAGTATTCTACATTAACCTCGGTACTAAGGTACAATCGCCTAGCACCCCTCGAAAAATATTCACCTCGCCATTTGTGCTCCATGAATATGGTCTTCTCGGTTAGCTAAAGCATTGTATTAACCTCAAAAGTAAATAATTGTATACTATCCTCAATAAAGGTAGAAAATCCTTCTACAATACACTTGTTGAAACTCCATGTTATCGTCGGTGGCTGACATACGGAACCGCATCATTCAAGATGAAATATAATGTTAAGAAACCATATTCAATTCTCATAGAATAGTTATGAGATGAAACAAGACGTATCTGGTTTGAGATCTTTGACACCTGAACTACGATTGGTTCTTCTTCATTGGTATACCTTTGTTGATTGATTGCTGTCTGAATATGTAGACTCGTCCTACAGTCCCGATTACGTTAACTGTCTACCCCTCAAGGAGGAATTTTTGTTAGACGAAGGAGAAATTTTGTGAGGTAAAATGAAGACGAAAAAATAGAAGAGGAATGTTTAAGCCGAAATGTAAAAGGAAAAATAGAGGAGAAATTTGTGAGGTGAAAGGAGAAAAAGAAGAGGAATTTGTAAGGTGAAATAAACGAGAACCATGAAAGCGAACTCGAAAGAGAAATATTTCTCCTTTAATTCCCGCTTCGATTCTCTTCATGTTCTGTTACGTTTCTCTTACGATTCCGCTTACGTTTCTCTTTCAAATTCCGCCTTCAGTTCGCTTTCAATGTTCGCCTCTAGCCTCGTTTTGGAAATATATATGGGCGGGGCTTAATGCGGTCTATGTATAAGGCTTAAAATCTAAAGATTACAATATTTTAAAACGTTTATTTACCCTCTTTTCTTTTATCACACTAATTATCGAATTATATGCTATGATAATTGGATATATTGAGTCTCTGAATAAAATTTAATCATTTTTAAACAGCTAAATTTATCGTGTAAAAAAGGTCCGTTTCAACGGGTTCTAGAACTTATTTAACAATTATTTTAAAATATGAGTCAAGAAGCAAGTCATTTTATTCATCTAGATGTCAGTTCACATTATTGACCCCTTGTACTTTACATGTATATACCCTGTAATCGATCGATTATGACGGGTGTCGTTCAGGTAGGCATGGTAGTCTACCTGTGTGGAGTCAGTCATGCGTTCAAGTATTTACGTCCAAAAGTGACAGTGTCTGGAATGGTCAGATATAAATTGTATAAAAAATATTTTGGAGTGATAGTGTGTTTTATTTATATTCTTTCAACAATAACTAAAGGAAACACGAAAGGGATTTCCCCCTTACGAATATCTTTGTTTTGTTTTTTTATTTTCGGTCATTTGTGTACACGGGGCAAATTTTTAAACTCAATGCTCCCTTCCTTCTTCTCCTTCATACCCATTTTTTTTTTTATTTGCGTGAGGTCCAATTCCATGCTCTGAAAAAGAAGTTCTTACTTCACTGGGTTTTTCTTTTATTTATTTTAAAAAAATTCTTCATCTTTATATCGATTTTATCTCGTTTCATCCATTTACAAAAATCCGTCTTTGGTCCATGATGTGATCAAAATTTCTCGCGGATTCCAACATAACGATCGCTGGGTACCATATCGGGAAGGAATTACGGCCGTCTTATCAAACAATTGAAAACTTTTCTCGACGGACAAAAAACTATATTCTTTCAATTTTGATTGGGGGCGCATTCCCGATACAACATGCTGTGCTTGATTGACGATCCTGGTATATGAAGCCCTGGCCATGAGATGAATTAGGCACATTGTTGACATAATTTTTTTTCATAAAGATATTAACATATAATAGATCTAGAGACATTGTTTGAATGAAAACGCGGATCTAGAGCGAGAGTAGGAGGACTCCCCATCCTTTCAGAATTTGCCAAAAATTCTTAATATATATACATTGTACATGAATGATTATTTTTGCTTTGTACGTATTACTTTTTTTTATAAAATAATAAACAGGATGCTCGCCATGATTTGCCCCCCCCCATGAAAAAAAATCTAATCACCCTCCTCTCCCCTAAAGAATTGTTGACGATTTCGGCATTCCATGCAAAAGAAGAGATAGCGTTGGTAAATGTAAACATTGATAGGGTTTCTTTTTTTTAAAGATATAGACGTACGCGTCTGAATCATGCGCTCGGTCCAATCTTGAGTTTAATATGGATTCTATGTAAAAACCTAAAAAATCAGACATGTTTGGCCACGACATGTCTCAGATTTTGGATATTTTTTGAGTATAAGGTAAATATGATGTCCTCAGAACGAATTGACCTTCCATTTTTTTCTCCGACCATTCCGTTGCCATTGTAACCAAGGTTTTGTATAAAAACACCTTTAAACAAGGCATTTTTATGCATCCCGTTACCATGGAAACAAATGTTGAATGTATATGTAATTTTCCGAAAAGATGATTTAAATCCTCTTAAGGAGGTATTGAACACTTTGACGCCAAATATCAATTTTTCTCAAAATTTCTGAAATTATTCATTTCTTGTCTGTCCTTCATCATACAAACTTACATTTGATTCTATCCACAGGAAAAAAAAATTCTATGAGACTTTGAAATATGCATTTTTCAACGTATCCGTGAATTTCTTGATGATGTCATAATATTAAAAGTGTCATTCCGGTTCTCTTAATGCTATTCGTAATTAATTTTGATTTAACTTCTAAAATATTCATATATGTATTGCTCTTACATAAGGAAAAGATTAAATGAATTGTGTCATAAACAAAGGCAGGATACTAGAATAATAGATGACACAGTCGCTCAAAAAATTGCAATTTCGAGCCAATTGACTTTAGTTGATAGGTGATGATTACGAATCCTGTGGATCAATCCTTGTCAAAAACTAAAAGAATGATCAACAATGTACAGAGATGATTTCATGATTAAACGAGAAAAATTAAATTTGGGATAAAAATTTTACGAAGCTTTTTATTTTAATTTTTTCTTCCAAATTCGTCCATCTTCAATGAAGTAACATCCGCTTCCTTGTTATGTAAATTGGTCAACGAATACACTAAAATAAGAATTGAATTTTCTATTTTATACATGTAAAGCTTCAATCCAATACGTTTTGTATTAATGTTTAAATAGCATTTTGAATGCGATCGTTTGTGCCGCCATTTTCCCTCGATAACGTCGAAATGACGTCGTGGTTGGCTCATGGATAAAACTCCCAAAATCCACAATTTTGAAAATCGCTATAATTTCTTCAAATTACGTCGGAAATTATTCAAACTTCATCAGAATACTCAAATATGTATATCAATCAGTGTATCAAATGTTTTAAGGAAGTAAGGACTGTACTTTTTCTAGGAAGTGAGAAAAACAAATAATGCCGCCGCCATCTTGGTGTTGAATCCCTCCTTAAGTTGAAACAATTTGATTTTTCGATGCTCCTACCTTCAGTGTGTCATGTAAATTTGCTTCAATTTCAAGAAAAATTGCTTATTCAAAATGAGCCATTTTCGGTCAATTTAGGCCTTATTTTACCTATATTTTACTTACTTTTGACAAGAGTAATAATGCAATTGCACAAGATTTGAAATACAGTTGACTATTTCCTGAAGAGTATTATCCTAGGACTTCATGGGAATCGAAGGAAATTTATCTAGAAGTGAGATTTTTCTGTTTACATGCCTTTGAAATAGGTTACCATGGCAACATTTGGTACGAAGGTGTAAATACCTGTCATAAGTAAAAAGCTAATTTCTACATATGTATGCCTGCTATCGTTTCAAAACTTGGTATGTAGATGTATTAAAGACCATTTGATGCTATCATGACCTTGAGAAAATGTCAAGGTCATTTGCTCAATTTTCAAGGTCATTGAAAAATATTTGCTATTTTCAGGCCAAATTTTGTGGTTTTTCACTAAAAAGAGACATGATTAACAGTAAACAGTATGGAACCTTGGCAAAACAATCAATTATCGGTAAAAGTATGATGAATGTATTATTTGTTGGGATGAGTATCACATTTATCAAAGTCCAATGAAGACCCCAAAAATTGTTACATATTTTACGAGAAAATTTTAGAAAATCTCAATTTTATGCTCTTTATAATGTATGTCATACATAGAAGTGAAATACAATTTAACAAAATTGTGATGAATTCTACTTCTTTTGATCGGTTGTTCAACTGTAAATATTTAAAATCAAAATATCTAATGAAATAAGTTAGAGAAATCAATTTAAATTAATTGGAAATCCTGATTTTTGTCTTAATTTTAGTCTAAAGTTAGAAATGACCTTGAGATTTGGACAGATGACCTTGAAATGATTTGAAGGTCAATTGATAATGATAAATATAATTTGTATACAGGTATGCTATTTCATAATCATAGGACTCAAACATGAGGAAAAACAACGTTTTTAAATATGCGGTATACGGTAATATGGATTCCAAGTTGCTATAGCAACGGATTTTGATTGGCATTCATGACAAAATGGTGAGTTTCACCATAAATTTTATTTCTTGATTTTTTCCAGCTATAGACATTTATTTTGGCAAGGTGATGTTAAATACCCATAACATTCACCAAATAATGGTTTTCAACCTTCAAAATAATCAAAAACAGGCCAAAAATGACCCTAAAATTAGACCTTATTTTTGCTAAATTTTCACATAATTTGACTGAATATCAACAACTACCTGATAACCCCCTCCCCCGAAAAAGTTATTCTTGTTAGAGTTGAACTTACGAAGAAAAGTTTTTGTGTTCATAAAGTAAATTTTGACCATGGTTTCCATGGCAACAGAATGCCACAATATGTCTTATATTTATGGGGGTGTCAAGTAGATTGACCCCGTTACCATGGCAACCGTTGTTCAAATGTAACAATATGGTTTGTTTTCATTGTTTTTACATTAAGTGTGATCATTACAGAACGTTTCATCAAAATCCATGACATGCCATGGCCAGCTGTTTTAGGTTTTTACAGAGAATCCATATTAAGTACGATCCAGAAGCCACCTTTTTTTCAAAACTTTATCGGATAAGGGCCCCCTTTCAAACCCCCGCAAATGGGAGGTATACCCACCCACCCCTACTCGGCTTTCTGGCCTCGCAATTCATCCAAATAAAAAGCGTAAGTCCTTCTCGGCATATGAGGTTCTGGATCCGCCCCTGCTTTTTGATCATGACAATTCTTTTTCTTTTTTTTTTAAACTAAGAGCTTTCAATTGAAATGTATTAAGTTACGATAAAATAGCCTTCAATATGTCATTATGAAAAAGGAAAAGAAAAAAAAAAATATGATAAAATAAATAAATAATGAAGAAAAAATAAATCTCTTTAAAAATCCATCCTTGAAAACATTGTAAAATGAGAACGTACACTACATGTGCACATGCAAGCTGAGTACGTGAAAGGTACATTTGTAGCAGGTTACTTAGGTAGTTTTAACTTTACATATTTAATTACATCATTAAAGGAACGGTGTCCCTGAAAACAAATTATTTTACAAAATTCTATACGGCAAAATCTTTCTTCCCATATGAAAGTTTACATTCTCATTTGTATAAATTAAAGTTTTCAGGCGAATCCAACGCATTCATTCGCAGTTATAGCCGTTTAAAAACGTAATTTTTAAGGGGTGCGCAGCTCTAATTAATTTCACTAGCGCCACCTACAATGTATTGCGTTTTTACAATAGAGGTATATGGAGATTTAATTTTACCAATTCGGTAATATTATGGCCGATACTGCATATTTTCAACTAAAACTTTTTATAGCTCCTTTTTTCCTATATTTAGACCCTTCGGAATAGATTTTACGTTTTCAATAAAATTTATTTTCAGGGACACTGTATCTTTAAATCAGGGATGTATAATATATATTTTTATATACGTCTCTGATTATATCAAGTCATAACATTAAATTAAATTTTTTTCAACTTAAATTCATTGTGAAGATATTCTCTCCCTATCTAAAGTTGAAATGACCGCATGGTGATATTTTCACACCTGGCAGGTAATGGATAAACGACACCTACGTATAGTCGATTTGACAGCCTTATATAACATGTGGCCGACCTAGAAATGTCCTTTCCTATGAACTTTTTTTAATGATTCTTATCTATGGGATGGTACTGAATGATTATAGCTTGGTTGCCACTCTGGCAACCTTGGGCAACTCTTTTTATTGGCGGAAATTCAAAATGGCCGCCAAATGCCTTCCACCAATAGATGAAATTAAATTCTTTCTTTTAATAATAAGTGTGGCACATCAAATCAGGGGTTTTGAGGGTCAACAAATCCATTTCCGATGTCATTTTTACAATTTGAGTTCATTCAGGACTAAATATTTAAGATGGCCGCCATATTTGAACCTCATTATGGTACAATGTGAATATTTCAATAAAACGTTCGTGTAACACATTTTTTATGTAGTTGCAATGGTCCTAGAATACATTTATTTTGCTGTTTTTGTTGTAAGCAGCTGACATGTACATCTGGAACAACTCTGCTTATCGGAGGAAATTCAAAATGGCCGCCAATGGCCTTCCACCAATAGATGGAATTAAATTCTTTCTTTAGATATTAAGTGTGGCACATCAAATCAGGGGTTTTAAGGGTCAACAAATCCATTTCCGATGTCATGTTTACAATTTGAGTTCATTCAGGACTAAAAATTCAAGATGGCCGCCAAATTTCAACCTTTTTAAGGTACGATGTGTAGATTTCAGTAAAATGTTCGTGTTACACATCTTATTTGTAGTTGCATCCTTCAAAACATTTATTTTGCTGTTTTGGTTGTTTCCCGTTCACCTATACTTGTAGGATAACTTTTTTCATCGGGGAAAATTCAAAATGGCCTCCAAATAGTCCCCTATCACTGAGTAAAATGTAATAATTACTTAATATATCAAGTGTGGTACATCTATTAAGTGGTTTCAAGGGCCACAAAACCCATATCTTGTGTCATTATGTTAATATGGGTTTATTTAAGACTGAAAACTCCAAATGGCAGCCAAATTTCGGCTTCAATGCAAGAACATTTATTTTAATTTATTTTCTTAAGAAAAAGGAAGGACAACTCACCGTATTAGTAATTTGAGGGTCGTAGTATTCCCTCGCATGGATCTTGCTACGACTTGAGCTCATACATGCTTATTTCAAGATTTCCACCTTATAGTTGGGAACTATGAATAATACAAAAGAAACAATAAGTTAACATAATAAAACAATGTATGAATATTGTATTTTTCTAATAAGAAATATCAAAAGCTAATATTTTATAAGATTTACTATATCATGAAAAATGAGTAAGAGTGGCATATAAGATTGGATGGCTTCAACTCTAACAGACTAAGATTCGTCAAAATGTAATGTAAAGATAAACATGTCATTTATTTGATTAAAATGGCACTCAAAAGACAAAAATAAAGTTTCGCTATTGATCATGTTGATATAAGACCAGTTTGTTTGACGCAGGGTATTCAAGAGTAAGCAAGTAAACTCGAGGTAACTTGGCTGTTTTGGCTCTTTTGGCCATTTCTTTCTTGGTCTGTATTTAATTTAGCTTTTATCCAATCGGCAAGAATGCAATAGAAAGTCTTTGGTGTTTCCTTTCCAACAATAGGTGTAATTTATTTTGAGTTGAGCTATCTACTATATTTATGTATAACGTTAACGATGACATGTACC
Organism: Pinctada imbricata; assembly: GCA_033119305.1. Lineage (NCBI taxonomy): Eukaryota > Metazoa > Mollusca > Bivalvia > Pterioida > Pteriidae > Pinctada > Pinctada imbricata. Next base: position 19,671,756 of record VSWD01000004.1, read on the forward strand.
ATTTTGCAATGAAATTCTGAACCTTGCATCTTTATCCTATTTATATTTAAAATGGAACTTTGTAAAAGAATGTCTTCAAATGTGGCAAAACAATTTATCATTTATTGTCCTAACCATGCATGTCTGGTGCATAGAATGTATTCTTCTATGTAGAGAAGGCTTCTCAATAGTAACAGGGTTAGCACTCTCCTTTTTCTTCTTAAGGCCGGCTAAATTTGTAAATGATCAGGCCTTTCAAAATTTCTTCTGCTAAAATTACATCTAAGGATCATCTTTACTTTTGGTTGGAGGTTCCCTCCGTTTTTCTCTACAGTGATTCTAAATTGAATCTGAGCTAGGAGTCTTCAACTGTGGTAAGATGAAATGGTACTACGTATGTTTTTGGCATGTACAACTCAAGTGTGTGAAATCTTGAAAGCAATTGTCTTGAATATCAGTATTCCGTATAGTTTGAAGGTTGTTTCTATATCGTATCAGGGTTTCATTCCAAATGTTTTCTTACAACACAGAGAATATTTGGTTGAAAGTAAGACGTAGTCAGTGTGACCAGCTTGAAATAAATCTAGAACAAAACAAGAGCATAAGTCAAAAGAACAGTGACAGGGAAAATGATCTATGTCAAGAATAGAGATCATGCAGCAATCCTGATTGAACTTTGCTCCTATGAATTCCTTTTGCAGACTTTCAAATAGGACAATCACTTTAAGTATTTGACATGACATTTTGACAACTCATAGCCCTATTACAAATGTATATAGATTATTTCTTCAGGTCGACTCTTATCACCCTTTTTTAGAGCATACAATATTTGCAATTAACTGTTATTTTGATATAAATATTAAAAAAATCCCCACTTTTACGGTTTGAGAATGTGCAATCTATGTAAAAAGAGCATGTGTAAGCTCATATTGACAAAATGAAAGACATTGGTTATACCACCTTTGGGATCACAAATAGGATGCGCCACAGTTATTCGTAACGAAATGTGAATATTGAAGTGAGGTTGGCCTTTAGTGAACTAATAAACACAATGACACCAGATATGGATTTCTTGACCCTTAAAACCACTGATTAGACGTGCTACACTTGATATATCAAGTAATTATTACATCTTACACAGTAGTTGGATACTATCTGGTGGCCATTTTGAATTCCCCCCGATAAGCAGAGTTGTCCCAGAAGCATGTGTCAGCTGATAACAACCAAAACAGCAAAGTAAATATATTCTAGGACCATTGCAACTACAAATAAAATGTGTTACATGAACGTTTTATTGAAATATTCACATTGTACCATAATGAGGTTGAAATTTGGCGGCCATCTTGAATTTTTAGTCCTGAATGAACTCAAATTGTAAAAATGACATCGGAAATGGATTTGTTGACCCTCAAAACCCCTGATTTGATGTGCCACACTTAATATTTAAAGAAAGAATTTAATTCCATCTATTGGTGGAAGGCATTTGGCGGCCATTTTGAATTTCCGCCGATAAAAAGAGTTGCCCAAGGTTGCCAGAATGGCAACCAAGCTAGAATCGTTCAGTACTATCCCATAAGTAAGAATCATGAAAAAAAGTTCATAGGAAAGGACATTTCTAGGTTCTGAAAATTTCAAATCGACTAGTACATGTACCCTGCGCGGTTGATTTACATGTGTGTATTTGTCAAAACAACGATTTGTTAATTGGTATGTTACTTTAAAAAAATGGATTTGTGCAATAGATGAACAAATGCGAAGAAAACAAACCACGATTTGTAACATATACATACAAAAAGCTACTTTTCGATTTACTAATAAATGTTAAATATGCAGAAAAAGTTCGTTTACAATGTATCTAAATAAAACTTAGTCGTGTATCTTAATGCAACACAAAGAAATTACATCAAATTACGTTTGTACCCTCTATTTAGGGAAATCCCCTTATATGCTAATAAGGAAGTCTCGCTTTGATTGACAAGAGGACTGAAAGCAGAATGAAAGCGAAATATTTCGCTGTCGTTTCTCTGTTGTTTACGCTTTGCGTTTCTCTTTCCTTTTACGCTTTGCTTCTGTTTCTCAAAAATTCGTGTTAATTTTTCTCTTCCAACACTGAAGGCGAAATAAAGGAGGAAAATTAGAAGAGAAATTTTGTGAGAGAAATAGGAAGACGGAAAAATAGAAGCGAAATTTGGAGAGATGAAGGTAGAAAAAACGTTAAAGGGGGACAGTTAACGTAATCGGGACTGTACGCCTACTAGTATTTCAGTATAGACCCTAAATGTGTTTCCTTGATCTTGAAAGCGGCATTGACCTATATTTGGTGCGGCCTTGACCTGACGATAATCTCAACAGCACCCACAATAGAGCACCAAATTGAGCATCGACGAACCCCTAGCAAGCCAGAGGTGGGACAAGGTGCCTGGGAGGAGTAAGCATCCCCTGTTGGCTAGCCGCACCCGTCGTCGATGTCCACGTACGAAAATGAAAAGAATATATAAAATGCATCAAGTAAGTTAAAGTCAAATATGTAAGTGTATGACTTTCAGACAGATAGATGCCGGTCTGATCTTGTGTTGTAGGCGACAAAAAAAAAATTATGTTCTATTACTTACTTATATTAAATATTTCTTCAGGGACCAACGCCAAAGAAACGGCAACTAGTACGGATGCGAACAAGAGATGTAATTCAAAAACTTGGTTCAGAGAGCTATATGCATGGAATTTCGAAGATAATGGCTTCCAATTCATTTAACAGGAGATTGTTCTGGACAATTCTTTTACTATGTGGAGTTATAGCAGCAGTAACACAGCTATCCATCTTGTCCTTAAAATATTTGAAATTTGACACATTTTTTATTACAACAGAAATAGAGAATTCGGAGGTAAAATTTCCATCAATCACTGTGTGCCCGAATGATGTTCCCTTCAAATATCCATCCGAGGTACTTGAGGACACAGAAAATCAACTTTACAAGGACTGGTTAAGCTTTCTTCTTAAGTTAGAATATCCAAGTACAGAGTACGACCATTTTAGGTCATGGACAGGCTACTTTGAAAACCTCCCCGGTATTTTACCCCTCTTCGCCACCGAGTGTAGAGATATGATATTACAATGTACTTACCGAGGGGAAAGTTGTTCTTGTGAACACTTTGATGAGTATATAAATGCTGAAAATGTTCTTAAATGTTATACTTTCAACGCATCTAGATTTATGTCGACACCTAGCATGAAGTATGCAAAATCTGGACCAGATCTAGGATTGTCGTTGATCCTAGGAGTGGATGATACAAAGTTTGAGGACAAATTTAACATTGTAGAGGATAATTCAAGACCTTATGACCTAGATGACTTGTACGGCTATAGTTCCGGGTTCACAGTTCAGATACACCCTCCCGATACAATCCCAACGCCAATGACACATGGTTTCGATATATCAACAAGTCAGTCAACAACAGTGGCACTAAAAGAACACCTAGGAGATTATCTACCACATCCATACACTAATTGTTCATTTGATGTATTGAGAAGTGATAAAATTTACCGTCGAACATTGTTTACATGTGACCTAATATGTAAGCAAAAGAACATAATAAAGAATTGTGGATGTACCTCCTCGATTCTCCCTGTTATTGATACATACCAAACCTGTGGACGATTGAAAAATTGGAATAGCGATCCTAACATAACAGATATCATACAAAATTTGTTGTGCGAGAAAAGGAACATTCTAAATTATACGCCATGCCATTGCTCTCCATGTAAAGAAAATACATACGATATTACATTATCGGCTTCCGATTGGCCAAAATATGGTCATGTATTCAAACTACTTGAAGGCCTTCAAGAATATTTAAACGAAAACTTGCGTATAGAATATGATAAATTACGCGATGAAATGTCGGACACTCAAAATTTTGAAAAAATAAATTCTTACATACGGAAAGCAAAGTTAGATTTGGCAAGATTAAATGTTTACTTTAAAGAACTTAATGTTGTATCCACAATGCAGATTCCAAGTTATCAATTCGCCAATTTAATGGCCGATATAGGAGGATCACTTGGTCTTTGGATTGGAATTTCTGCTTTGTCCATGATGGAGCTATTAGAACTATTAACATTAATTATGTGTGCATTTAGAAAAAAGAAGAAAAACTACAATGCTTCAAAACAAGACGACTAATATGCAGGATATTTTAGATAAATATCAGAATACTCTAACGCAAGTAATCCGGATAACTACACCGTCGTCTACTCGCGTGACAAATTGACGTCTTAAGTCGGCACCTTTTACCATTTGTCTCATTGGTTTATGTGTAGTCATTTGTGTTTGATGTTTCTATGTGATTTGGTGTCACTGATACCTTTGCGTCTCTTTCTGTGCGTTTCTGCCCTGTTTTTACTTTGGAAGTTTGTTTTTGTTGGGGGGAGGGGGGGGGGGTTGCTGTGGGTGCTGCAATCGAGTGTTGTTAGAGATCCCCTCCTGTCTTGAAAAAGATCAAGCAAACATGTAATATCCGTATTCACTCCGTATTCACTCAATGGCTAGGAAGGGAAGAGATCTCCAACAAAACCCCGCTGCAGCATCAACAGCAAAACACCAAAACATCCGATGCGAAAACAAAAAAGACGAGCGCAGCACGAGACGGAAATGAGACACACGACATGTAAACATCAAAGAAACAGAAGTTGGAAGTATCCAGAAACAGAACAGAACTATATGCGAGGGAATTAACTGCTGTCCTTTATAATCCTTTTATCATTTCCGTGGTTTAACCGTTAGTAGCTAAGCAGAATGATAAGAAATTCAACAGAGACGCATCTCACCCAGTCACAATTTGTTTGTTTATATGAACGTGTATAATTCAGTATTTGAACAATTTGAATTGTACGTCGTCGCATTAATTCATTTTACTGGAACCACCTATTATGAATTTCACAATTTTATATTGACTTTGTCGATTTACTCATATAACATATGGTAGGGTTTAATTATGTGATTCTATTTTCCTCGTTGTTTCCATAGATTTCTTCTCTTTTTCGTAAGCTAATCTACAGTTATCTACATTTATTCGTTGTATCTTATCATGAATATGGAGAAATAGCAGTGCAGGTGTTTCTGTTTTATTAAGAAGATAGTCAACAAGAAGTATTCTTTGAAGAGATTTTGAAAATACACATCATAGAGTCCCATCGTCAAAATGACGTTCTACGGACTTTTCATGAATCTGGTCAATCAAATTGATTAACAGGATAACCACAACATATTCTGCTTGCGTGGTAGTTGGCCGTCCTAGGTCGGCACCTGTTGCCCATTGGTATTGTTGATTTATACCTCGTCTTTTGTGTTTCATGTTTCTATATTGTGAGTTGGTCTCGTTGGTTTATGTGTGGTCTCTTGTGGTTCATGTTTCTATGGTGTGAGTTGGTGTTCCTTGTCCCTCTTACGTCTCTTTCTGTGGGTATCTGCTTTTTGTTTTTGCATTGGGTGTTTTGGAGTTCCCCGCCTTTCTCATTATGGACATGGTACATGACGCGCAAAATCGAAGTATAAGCATAATTTTTGAATTCCTATCATATTGATCATTGATTTTTCTTATTATGTGGAAATAGAAGTTCAGAGTGTATCTTATTTCACCGAATTTTTTTCATTTTCCAAAATTTTTGAATTTAGGTTATTCTGTATAAACGTCGATTTTACATATAATCTGTGTGATTGTTTAAAAATTTTAAGTGAGACCAAACATTTACTCTTATATAAGCATGTTGTTTAAAATATTACAATGCCATGCGGCCTATGCTATAGAATAACATCAATATATGAAAACATATGATACGTATGTTTATATAGACTGTTTTGTTTTTATTGGTCCCCATTGGAAATAAGCAACTCTGTTGCTTTTATGGGCTATCCTAGGTCAAGGAAAAAATGTATAACAATGTAATTGATACAGTTAAGAACTGATAAGAGCTGGACCGTAAAAGTTTCAAATTAAGTCATAGTTCCCGTGAAACTCTAGTTATTTCTGTAATTTGTATGTGACTTCTGTGATATATATGTGACACCAATTAAGAACATATGTGATATATATATATACGTATGTGACAATATTAATTCTGTTATATATGTAACATTGTTTGATTCCATCATTGTTCTTTTACTTGTGGTGTAATTTTTATAATAATGTTGTGTTTTCTGCTTTGCCTGAATAAATATTATTAATATTACCATTGCGTTTCATAGTTCAGTGAAGATCGAGATGAGATTAGCTCTTCTTCTGTCACGAACAAAAAAAAAATCCCCTTTCAGATTTTCGGACGAAGAAGAAATTAGTTAAAAAGAAAATTTGTAATTCGGATTTGCCTAATCCAGACGGGGAACCATCCTTATATGGAAGTCAAGCAAATCGGAACGACTGCGTCACATATTCACTTTAGAGTGAGCGCTCTCTCATATTCAGCCAATCGCTTCAATGAACTTTGCACTATGGAAGTACTATGATAGTTAAATCATGCGTATATTTTGGCTTTAGTACTGTCTTCAAAATACTGTCGCTATCGCAGAAATCGCAACTAAATTCCACATTTTCACAAGGCTCGTTTCCATGGTAACAGCTATTGTAGTCAACTGAAATTTCCTTAATTTTTCTCTTTATATCTTCAATAGTATAAATATTACACAAGAAGTATGTTTCTGTCCGCTTTTCTCTTTGTCAATATGCTTGAAATGTAGGCAAAAACCTGCTTTAAAGAGGCCCTTTTTAAGACCGAAAAAGATCCTAATTTAACATGATCTTGCTCAAATTTAAGGGCAAATAATCTGAAATGTCAGGCTAGCTTGATTTCTACTGCCAATTATCTTTAAAGTTAAATCCTCGATCTTTAAGAAAATGTTAGAATTTGAGTGGGACCTCTTCACAATTTTATTGAAAAGGGTATAAAAAATGGTTACCATGGTGACATTCTGTTCAGTGCTATTACACATAGAGTAATTTACTGGTAAATTTCAGCTGTTCGTTATATATTTTTAAGCATTTTTTTTATCAGTGCATATAAAAGAGCATTATTGATTAAAAAATCACCTTAAAATTTTTCAAGGTCACGGGACCCAATGTCAATGTCATCTTAAATGTAATTCACAAAATTTGGCAAAATTCTGTGATTTTTCAAAAATATGAGAGGCAGTTACTCAAAAATCATGTGGTATTGAGTAAAACAAACACCTACATAGTGATTTTGGATATATCCCCTATTTATTGACCAAAGTTGCAAAAATCTCAAAATCAATGACATCCTTGATTTTTAGCTAGTATTTCATACATACATACAAAAAAGTGTGAGATTATCATCATTTTTGTCTGGGGCTTATTTTTTAAGAGAAATGTTCTGAACAAAAAATTGTAATGATTTTTCCATCTGTCGGTCCTAATTTTAGAAGGAAGTATTTTTGATACAATATATGACAGTCAAGCCTAAATTTAGTAACAACAAATAACAACAAAAATGCAAATTTTATTGAAATTGGAACCTGTAATTTGAATTGACCATGAACGTAGAGTCAATGACCTTGACAAATTTTGGAAGTCCTCAAAGAAAGAATAATTTCTTCTGTTGTCCCTACGTAAAGCTTAAGCAATATAAGTTATATAAACCATGCTAAAATTCAATTCGAAAAGATATAGTCATCATGTGTCAAATGAAAAGTTACCATGGCAACCATTTTTGATCTCAAAATGTAGGAAAACAAAACAAGGTCCCACTTATTTTTTTCAGTGATTATATTTGTCACATGAAATCTATTTTGTTCTGACAACAGTGATTGTGTTATCAGCCTGACATTTTGTGTTATTTTTGCTTAAAAATGGTAAAAATTGGTCAAAAAAGGCCTTGATTTTGACCTTATTTTATGGCAATTTTTGACTGATTTTGATTTGATAGGATCCGGCTAATTGAACGAAATGTCAAAAAATTGTTATTTTTTCTTAAAAAAGAGGTTTTAAAGATTATAAGTTGTTAATACCAATTAACTCTGACAATGGTTTCCATGGCAACATAATAACCAAAGATGACTTATTTGACCACTTATTTAGTGCTATAAATAGACAGACCTCGTTTCCATGGCAACCGGAAGATTGATTTTCAAAAAATTATTATTTTTGTATTCATACATACCATTTATAGAGAAAATCATGAAAATACATACCATTTATAGAGAAAATCATGAAAATCCCCGACATGCTGTTTCCAAAATATTTTGGTCCTTACAGAGAATTGATATTAATACCTGATATGTACTTATTTAATGTTTAGTTTAACCACTGTCCATGTATCTCTGCTGGTGGCTAATTTGTCTCCGAGGATACTTGTCGGGCAGTAATTCAATATGGTTCCTGATGTAAGAAGTCCCATAGAGTCTGTCTCGTCGCGCTCTATCAAAAGGTGCCAACCTGCTGTGTCCCAGGGCATGGGTACATAGGTTAGGCAGGTGCCCCAAGAGTCGTCCTTCGGGACAACACTGAATATACATTAAGTAAGTGACGACCACAAGATGTGGTATAAGTACGCTGACAGGTTCCTACACAAACACTGATAAAGTCATGCCAAGTTGAAGTTGCTGACATTTTGAAAGACCACAATTTTGTCCCCGCTGACTGCAATATATCCACGTGCGGGGACAAGAATTGTAAAACATACCCAATTCTCATAACAGACAACTCCTTCAGTCATGTAAGATTACAAAACGTACCTTTACCACCCAGAGTTTCAATAACTTATAATGTAAGTCGTCTAATGTTATTAACGGGATTGAGTGTTCTCTATATGGGTTGACATCCGTTGGTGAAACCAAGGGACACTTGAGGAGAAGGATGATAGGACATCGCTTTCAAATTCACCATAGCGATAATCAGCTTCTTTCTAAACATAGTAACTTGCCCGATCACTCCATTTAGTCTCTAAAAGTCCGCTTCCTAGAACAAAATATATCATCCAAATAATAGTCCGAGCCTCAGTACTCCGTATAGACGTAAAATAGAAGATAACTTAATTCGACAAATGGGCACAGCTGCCCCGTATGGTTGCAACGGCCATATCGACAATATAGGAAATCTGAGAAGTCCTGAATGACAGTAGATTAATGTACTCCGGTTGTTTGATCAAACAACAAGAAGACGTCAAAGTCATGGTATACAGAAGTACAACAAACCAGATATTCATGATATATCTTATGGTCTTTTCCATTTTGTCAACCAACAATTAGGTCTTCATCATGTACTCTCTTCCTTTAAAGAAATTGCATGACTTGTACGAATCATCAATATTCTTACATTTTACCGATAACGGATCAGCAGAATATCGCCTACAAAGTATTTTTATGGACATCCGGTCAAATAGACTTATAAGGCCATAAAATCTGACATACCTGTGAGCTGTGAAAATAGTTCCTTCCGGGGAAAACTTATATTTGTACATCTAAATCGAAGGGTTTCTTTTCCGCCACAGATTACAAATCATACAAATCATGGACATGTGGCGACCTTGTCCTTCCTTTTGGACAATATTTATGTAAGATTTGGTGAGAAACTCTACGAGCAAGTTGTAGGGATTCTTATGGGTACTATTTATGCGCCTCTAGTTGCAGATTTATTTTCATACACGTATGAAAAGGAATTTATCAAAAATCTTCAAAAGTAAAGAAAAAATGATGACGTGAAATGATTCATTGGTACTTCTAGGTACCAGGATGATATTCTTACTAACGACAATCCTGGTTTTGAAAAGTATAAAAATGTTATTTATCCTCAAGAATTGATTCTTAACAAAGCAAATGCTACAAACACAGAAACACCATTTTTGGACCTAAATATCAAAATTGTTAATGAAGAGATTCATACAAGTATGTATGACAAAAGAGATGACGTTAGATTTAACACAGTAAACAAAGGAGGGGATCTCCAACAACACCAGGTTGTAGCACCCACAGCAAAACCCCAAAACACTCAATGCAAAAACACAAAGCAGACAAGCACAGAAAGAGACGCGTAAGGGACAAGGAACGTCAACGCACAACACAGAAACATCAAACACAAAGGACTACACATAAACCAATGAGACCAAAGGGCAACCGATGCCGACTTAGGACGGTCATCTGCCACGGAAATAGCAGAAGGTGTGGTTATCCTGGATTACGTGCGCACAACCCTCCCACATTTCCGATTACCCAGAGGTCTCGAAGAACGTACAATTGTGGTGTAAAACAACCTCCTCACTGTCAGATGACCACACACAAACAAGACCACAAAACGCAGTGGCCCAAGCAACACAGATGAATATGTAAATGGATATAAAAAGAGGACGTACGTAATACAATCCTTGCTCTGCCGCCGCGAGCTCATTTATGTTATCACCCGAGGAATCCGACTGACATTCAGAGAGGACAGCTGGTCGGGGCCCTCTCTTCTCTAAAGAGGTTTGGACAGGGCCCGTAATGGAGTCCCTGTCGTCACAGTCAGTCAGAGTGCATGTTTTAAGAATGCGATTGTACAAGACTGTAGATTGGTCAAGTACGAAGCCTAGTGTCCGTCTGGTGACATTAGGATCATATCCACGGTATAAAAGGCGTTGGGATGATTCTGACGCATTTTCGATAGTGATGTTGTCTATCTTTGATCCTTCTTATCTTGTTAATAATGTCACCATAAATTAAATGCAGGTTGTGAAATACCCAAAGTAATATACTCTGTAGCGGTCCGAATTTCCCCTGGTTTGACGTTGATGTTCCTAGATTACCATCCGATTGTATCTACATATCACAGCTCATCTAGTAAGCTAGAGATTGTACTGATGTTTTTTGATTTTCATATTAGAAATTCATAAATTACCAAGAAACTTTTAGGACAAGGTTTTCGCTTTCACAAACTAGCAAAGACTTTCTGGAAATTTTACAAAAATTATTGTCATCTTCTTTTAAAATTTGGACCAATACAGGCAACAGAGTATATTACTTTGGGTATTTCACAATCTGCATTTTATGGTGACCTAATTAACAAGATAAGAAGGATCAAAGATAGACAACATCACTATCGAAAATGCGTAAGAATCATCATTACACCGTGGATATGATCCCAATGTCACCAGACGGACGCTAGGCTTGGTACTTGACCAATCTACAGTTTTTTAAAACTTGCATTTTGACTGACTGTGACGACGGGACTCCACGACGGACCCTGTCCCCGACCACCTGTCCTCTCTGAATGTCAGTCGGACTCCTCGGGTGATAAAATACACGAGCTCGCGGAGGCAGAGCACGGATTGTATTACGTACGCCCTTTTTTTATATCCATTTACAATTGTTAAACGTCTTCAAATTCGATAGCATCATTTAAGAACAGATCAATTTCAAGCATGGACCAGACATGCACGTTTCGGGTACTTAACCCTCGTCAGTGATTCTCAATCTAAACTATGTAACATGGCCAAAGAGTGTGAAAAATATGTCCAAAATTGTACCGAAAAACGTAGCAGAAGGGGTGGGATACAAATTCATCTGTGATGCTTGGGCCCCTGCGTTTTGCGGTCTTGTTTGTGTGTGGTCATCTGACAGTGAGGAGCTTGTTTTACACCACAATTGTATGTTCTTCTAGTCCCCTGGGAAATCGGAAAAGTAGGAGGGTTGTGCGCACGTAATCCAGGATAACCACACCTTCTGCTACTCCCGTGACAGATGGCCGTCGGCACCAGTTGCCCATTGGTCTCATTGGTTTATGTGAAGTCCCTCGTGTTCGATATTTCTGTGTTGTGCGTTGACGTTCCTTTTCCTCTTGCGAGCCTTTCTGTGCTTGTCTGCTCTGTGTTTTTGCATTGGGTGTTTTGGGGTTTTGCAGTTCGTGCTGCAACCTGGTTTTGTTGGAGATGCCCTCCTTTGTTCCTTAAAATTAAATTTGCAAATATGGGGATCGATGCTCTGCGTAAAAGCAACATTCTAAATAACAGTTCTGTCAAGGATAAAATATCTCCTTATTTCAAATATTAGGAGGCGCCTCGCATTTCTTACACATATACAAATTCCGTTGCTTCAAAGATATTTAATTATAAGCAAAATTCGACATGTCTAGATGTACACAAACTTTCACAAAATCCAATACAATGAACAAGTTCATCCTCTGCTTGCATCTACCATCCAAGTGGCAATGTGGTTACTGATGACGGCGGGAAAACTTTGAATAATTATTTATGCATGTGAGGAGTACGCCAGACGGTGGGCAAAAAAGGAGGACGAGGAACTAAACACACTCTCCGAATGGATAAAATCCATCGAAGAATTACTTAAAAGAATGATAGGGCGTTTTCGACACTCAGTTAACAACAGACACGGGTCAATATTCAAGACCCTGTTGTTGCCAAAGAACTTTCTGACCTTGAAAAATATATCATTGCTTCTGCCAAAAAAAAGGGGGCAAACAATTTTACTTTCGTTTGCAAGTCATACTATTTCAAATGCCTGAGTGAGGAACAAGGATTACATTCAGCCCCTGGTAATCGAACTAATCTTATCAAATCGCTGTTTCCTCAAAATGTTCTACCAAATCTGTATCAATCTTACTCACCAAAGTTTTATCTGAAATCAAATCTGGGCTTCAAAAATATTTTGTTCGACAGTATATTCTCGCAGTGGTATCATCCAGATGTGGATTTTTAAGAATTCGAAGGAACTTTTAGAACATCTGAAACCCACTAATTATAGTAGAGTCCTTTCTATCAAAGCCTTTGATTATTCGACACTTTACACTACCATTCCACATTTTAAATTGAAAGAAAGACTCGCATAAAGTATGAGTAATGCGTTTACAAGTAAGAACGGCAATTGCAAATACAAATTTATAGTTGTTAACTATGACAAAACATACTTTGTAAAAGAAATGTCCGATTCTGAAAATAAGTACACTGAAACAGAAATTATCAGATGTTAAACTTCCTGATCGACAGCATTTTTGTAGTGTTTAGAGGAAAGGTCTTCCAGCAAATTGTCGGAATTTCAATATGGACCAATTGTCCCCACTACTTGCCGACATTTTCTTTTACTCGTACGAAAGCTGAACTCATTCAATCTTTGGTCTCTGAAGGGAAAAGATACTTAGCTTCTGACTTCAACTTCACTTACAGATACATAGACGATGTGTTGTCCATCAATAATCCAAAATTCGCGGATTACAGAATCTATACTCCGTGGCTTGAAGTCAAAGAAAATACAGAGACAAATAATTCAGCATCCTATTTTGGACATAATATTGTCTTACGACACAGATGGTCACATGAACACCTCACTCTATGACAAACGTGACGACATCAATTTCAGCATTACAAACTTTCCTTTTCTGAGTAGCAACATCCCCTCATCACCTGCTTATGGCGTGTTCCTATCTCAGTTGATACGCTATGCCAGAGCAAGTACCAAAAGTACGGATTTTGAGAGCTAGGCGTCTTTCAGATAAGCTTCTCAATCAGGGATATATTTGTGACCGACTAACATCGTCACTGAGGAAATTCTACGGTCGATATGGAGAACTCGTCATACACTATGATGTCCCACTCTCCAGAATGGTGGATCATATTCTGTCATAGACCATTTGAATCATCCAACCAAAGATTGCACTCTATGTCTTCCGGAAGTAACCGGATGTGACAGTTCCACCGAATCTAAGCGGCGGATGTTGCATGCAAGCAGGAGATGCTTACCCTTCCTGGGCACCTTGTCTCACTCCCATATCGGGAGTTCGCTTCTTTTCATATGGTGGAGGTTTTTGTTTGTTTGCTTTGTTTCCTGTTTTATCCTGATTTTGTATGCCTTCGGTTTCTGATTTTCTGTATTATCGATTTTGTGCTGTATACTGGGATATGATCATTATCCATATTTGACATTACACACTTGTACACATGTAGCCAAGTTCGATCAATTTCGGTTGATCGTTTCTTCAACGCATTCTAAAATTCTGTTGTCAAAATTTCTTGAAATTTCTAAAAAGTGGGTCCTGTAGCATCATATCCCACCCATCCTGCTACGTCTTTCGGTGCACCTTTTCGACTTAGTAACTTTCATACTTTTTTGGCATATTACATTGTTTAGATTTAGGATCACTGATGAGGGTTAAGTACCTGAAACGTGCATGTCTGGTCCACGTTGCCAATTTTTCTGTTCTTATATGATGCTATTCAATTTGAACACGTTTACATTACAAACTTATCTATATCTGATAAAAATACTTTACATCAACAAATCTGTTTTTTTGGATCCCGAAAATACACGAAAATCCTTACAAACACCGGTTCATTGCCGGTTCAATTAGGTGCTCCACAAAACCTCTTTCCATTTTGCTTACGAAAATATTAACTCGCATTCAAGCAAGGTCTTCAAATATACTGCGAGACAACATATTCCAGAAATAGAATCAATCAGATGTGGATCTTAAAGAATTCTAAGGATATTTTGGTAAATTTTAAAGCCGCCAATTTCAATCATATCACCAGCATAAAATCTTTCGACTTCTCCACGTCTACACTACCATTCAATACCAAAGCTCAATAAACAGACTGGTCAATATTATTCGCAATACCTTTCTTTCAATAAATGGGAACAGGAGATACAAATACATTGTCATAGGGCGGAAGGATACTTATTTCGAGACAGAACACTAGTTCAAACAAAAAGTATACAGAAGACGATATCATCCATCCGGATGCCTGAGTTTTTGATTGACAACATTTTTGTAGTGTTTTGAGAAACCGTATTCAAGCAAATAGTTGGCATCCCCATTGGTACGAATTTCGCCCCATTGAGTGCGGACTTATTTTCTTTTTATTCCTACGAAGCTAATCTTTATGCAGACCTAGCTCTCGACTGGGCGAAAGCACCTCGCATCTCAGTTTAATTTTTCCTTCAGGTATATAGATGATGTATTGTCAATCAATAATCCGAACTTAAAGGATCATCTACATGAAATCTATCCTCATGACTAGAGATCAGGGAAACAACCGGGAGCGACAGATCCGCTTCGTACTTGGGATATTCTTCTACCTTATACATCACTGTATGACAAGCGTGATTATTTCAGCTTCCACATAACTAACTTCCCTTTCATGAGTAGCATCATTCGGTCTTCTGCTTATGGCGTTTTTTCCCACCTGATACGGTACGCCAGGGCATGTTCCAAAGATGAAGATTTCATCGGTAGATCTAGACGGCTTGCAAGTAAGCTACTTGTTCAGGGTTATACTGCACAACTGCTGAAATCATCTTTGATTCTGATTATGGATTGAAATTGAATGGCTGTCATCATCACCAAACAAGAAATACTTATCTGATGTGTACATCAATATGTACATCAAGACAATCACCGAATTTGACAAGTTTCCATGGAGCTGTTGTTTAGAACAGTTTCAAAATATTTTGCTACGTCATCCTTTGTCGCCGTTAATGCTGACGTCAGATTTCTAGACAAAATCATAGTTGAGCAGTAGCATAATCCTGTTATTCGTGCCGCGGCACAAATACTTTTAAACAATACAGAACAAACCAAGAATGAAATGGACTATAAATCTTGGTCACTTAAACGCTTGAAATCGATATGGATATGTTATATAGGTCAGAATAATTATTCGGGCCAAAATTAGTCCCTATATAGAGACGAAATTTGACCCGAATAATTATTCGTGCCAGAATTCATCCCTATATAGAGACGAAGTTTGACCCGAATAATTATTCGGGCCAGATTTCGTCCCTATATATAGAGACGAAATTTGACCCGAATAATTATTCGGGCCATAATTCGTCCCTATATAGAGACGAAGTTTGACCCGAATAATTATTCGGGCCAGATTTCGTCCCTATATAGAGACGAAATTTGACCCGAATAATTATTCGGGCCAGAATTCGTCCCTATATATAGAGAGACGAAATTTGACACAAATAATTATTTCTGCCAGAATACTTCAAACTTTCTTAAATTCCGTGAAAAAGGGGAAGATTCCCCGGGGAGAGGGTTTTCTTGGGGGGATTAATTTCTACCAGAAAACGGGGCATGGCTTTTTTGGGGGTTCAAAAGTGTCTTAAATACGTGCAGTTCAAAATTATGGCCTGAATAATTATTCGTGCCAGACTTTGTCCGTATATAAATACATACATAGGCATGAATAATTATTTCTGCAACAATACTTCGAACGTTTTAAATTCCTTGAAAAAGGGGAAGATTCCCCAGGAAGAGGGTTTTCTTGGGGGGATACATTCCTACCAGAAAACGGGGCACGGCTTTTTTGGGGGGTTCAAGAGTGTCTTAAATACGTGCAGTTCAAAATTATGGTCGAATAATTATTCGTGCCAGACTTTGTCCGTATATATATATACATACATAGGCATGAATAATTATTTCTGCAACAATACTTCGAACGTTATAAATTCTTTGAAAAAGGGGAAGATTCCCCGGGAAGAGGGTTTTCTTGGGGGGATTCCTTTCCTACCAGAAAACGGGGCACGGCTTTTTTGGGGGGTTCAAAAGTGTCTTAAATACGTGCAGTTCAAAATTATGGCCTGAATAATTATTCGTGCCAGGAGGTGCCTTTGCACGATTAACTACTAGTATTCGTGCCGTCGAGATAGTTTTAAATTGATAACGGAATAAACTGAATATGTTTTGATATTACAAATTTAACATCGTAAAGATATGTTTATTTCATTTATTTATCATGAAATTAAGTATTATCTTTATTCCGTTCAATATTTGTTAATAGTGTAATTTAAAATATAACAAGTTCATGGTATTTTTCTCTCGAAATCATGATATCAGAAATTTGTTCGTTAATTTTATATACCAATAGAAATAATTATAATGAATGTAATTTCAGCTTTATTCCGTTCAATATTTGTTTCAGTATATGAAAGCCCTATCACTTATGCTTGAAGAGTTATCTGCTTTAAGAATTTCTTAACCGGACGGACAGGTTAACAGACGGATGGACGGACAGGGTGTTTGCTATATACCCCCAAAATTTGTTTGCAGGGGGTATAAAAATAGATATTTGTACGTTGAGTATTTCCTATCGGTATATATAATCACAAATAAAATAAGAAAGGAGAAGGTACGTTATGGGCCAAAATCGGCCCCATCTGAGAAATGAAGCAAACTTTGAACAATGAAAATACAAGATTTACAGAATGTAAATCAGTTTAAATTTTGAGAATCGGATATTCCGTTGCGATTTTATAGCAATTTGAAAACACGTAGGTAAGCTTTCTGTTTCACTGACTTTGACGTCATGTGACTTTATGATCACGTCGTGATCTGTTTATAAGTCATTGATATAACGTTGTAAGATAACAAATTGCTGTATTCTTACATTATTCATAATGATTGTTTTGCTCAAGTTTTTGCCATGAAACGATTTCATGAATCCTCGAAAATCTGCGATTGATAAAGTATTGTACATCGTCTTTTAGCAAATGGGTTATTCTTGGAGACTCTCTCATTTTAATGCTATAACTACGGAAGCATAGAGGGGACATGTGCGATTTTTTTATTATGTCGTGGCCACGACTTAATATCTCGTGGCCACGAGATAATTATCTCGTGGCCACGACTTAGTATCTCGTGGCCACGACTTAGTATCTCGTGGCCACGAGATAATAAAAAAAAATCCACATGTCCCCTCTATGCTTCCGTATATAACTGATTCAATTACGATGTTTTTAAAAATCATATCCGTGTATATATTACAGTCATTCAAACAAACGAAGAGACAGAGATATTTATACCTCTTAAATTTGAGATGGGGGATGTAGTGATTATCAGAAAGTGAATGAGTCTGGGAGAGCGACTAGGGTCCCTGTTCAAGGGGTCCAGGGCGTTCCTAAAGAGGGACGGAAAATTATCTTGCGGCGACTGACCGTTTTGCTTGATGAAGGCAGTAATGAAATAGCCATTTGAAATCTGTATCATGGTTATTGGATTGTTATGAAAAGCTATATTTTATGATCGAGAATTATCTGATGACCAAAGCAAGCCAGCGATTTTTAGGGGGGGGGGAGGAGGGTTACACACCCCTTGCTGTAAGGGTATGTTGACTTACTTAGTATAATTATCAGAAAAAGCCGGAGTTTCTTTTAGAGCAATTCGATATGCAAACAATAAACAGTTACGTGGCGAGCGACCGGGAGCGAATAAATAATTTTCCGAACGTTCGACATCAAAACTCAAGTATAAGCCCACATAATGCGAATGTACCTTACTTACCGATTTTTTTTTTTTTTTTTTTTTTTTGTGGTGGTGGCGCCCAAAACGCTCATCTAAATACGTCAATAAGCATTAATTTAAAATGAACCTTAGTTTGTTTAATATATGTATATTTATATATCTAGCTGCAATTAATGAATCAGGAATTAGGAATATACGAGTAAAACTTAAAATGAAACAAATAAATAGAATAAATCTGCGTATACAGTTATCACAGCTGTTGCAAGAAACTGTGATAGATGGCGCCACTGGAAGAATTCGATAAAATCACGATGAATAACAGGGGCTGCAGTACATGTACACAGGGAGTACAATATAAATACGACCCCCCCTTTATAATACATAAACATTTTTTGTTTATGTATTATAAGTGGGGGATTTATTTTGTACTCTGTGTACTGTAGCCCCTGTAAGTAAATTCGATTTATTGATGTATTTACGAGAAGTCACAAGATTGTGAGAAATCTACCAAAAGACAGACGCAGACTATATTTTTCTTATGGCTATACTGTTCAATTCCATTAACTGATTTAATAATTTTATACACATAATAACTAATGTATATCAGAGTGATGTACTTTTCCAAAACAGTGTGTATTTGGTTTGGTTTGGTTTGGTTTTTCTTTCACCTTAACACCCAAAAATGCACATGGTTCACTAAATGAACAGTTTGTAATTGTTTTACATTAGTATCGAATCGCTGGCATATTATTTTTACATAAATTCGATATGCTATTTCATAATTTAAAAGCGGAAAACGTTGGTGATGGTGGTGGTGGTGGGGTGGGGAGAGAGAGATTCGGAACCTTTTTAGATCAAATAGTACGGCACACACGTTTTTTTTCAAAAGATGAGCGCTTTCCTCAAAAGCCCATATACATTTCACTTTGGTCAATAAACAGGGCACTATGAGTAATGAAACTGAAAAAGACACGAATAGAGGACTTGTTCTGAAAAAAAAAACCAATTCAACATCTCGCTATCGCTCACCATTTTTTGTATTTACATATCATTAATCGAGTACAATGATGTGAAAATTCAAGGTTTTAGTACTATGATGTGATAATTCAAGAATTTAAGCTTTTTGCTCGCTTTTTAGCCCGGCCGCCAGTCATCTGTTTTATTTATACATGTAATGAAAAATAGAACTGACAGTCATTAATCAAGGACTTTATTGTCTGGTGTGTAACCCCCCCCCCCCCTTTTTTCCTATCCTGAAAAAATCGGACTTACGGACCAATCCTGAAATAAAATCCTGGATCCGACCATAATCTTGACCGTCTACAGAGATTGTTGTCGGGTTGATTATGCCAATAGAATTTTCTTACATCCCTATCAGTTATAGTGGATTCGTGATCCTTGATCAACGAATCTAAATTCTGGTTAACTTGCTCGGTTTTTTTTTCTATTTTACTCCTAAAATTTAAGTTATTTTACCGGCGGAGATTTTATGCGACATGCTCGGTGAACCCCACTATGTTAGTAAAATATATCAATGTTCAGCCTTTTTTTGTTTGTTTGTTTTTACTACAAATGTTTATAAATCAAACCGAATTTCAAGAGAAAACCGATTTCTGATTTCAATATGTCACGCCAGTGCATGCACCTGCGGTGTCAATCAAATGACGTCATTATAATGACGTCATAACGCCGTGCCGACGTGGTCCATACATTTTCCATATACATTCTACGCGAGACAAATCATTAATTTTCAACTAGAGCAAGAACGTCTACTACTAATTTTCACTTTTAATCGACAGATATGGAGGTTATTGACTCATTTTTCTACTTTTATTTTTAGCAGATCGTCTTGCTCTATATGAAATTCTCGAAAATATATGTGAATTTCTAGAGAAAAATCCGGATTTGTCAATCCTTCCTTGGTTTGATGAGCTATAATTTTGTAGGGCTGCATCAAGATGAAAAGCGCTTTTGATGTATATATGTAACTGATCTTGTAGATGAATAAAATAAACCCATTTGATCAATTATCACGATTTGAATTTCTCAGGAAAAAACAGGGCCGATATGGGGTCTTAATGTACCTTCTCCTTTTGTTGATAATATATCTGATATTATAACGGAATAAACGTCGAATAAAGGAATTTCTTTTGTTTGTTTGTTTGTTTTCTTATGACATAAACGTCAGAAATTTGCATGCTGGTTTCATTTTAAAAATTTTTGGAAAATATCTAAAGGCAAAATCTAATGATTTTGCCTTGCCTTCTCCACTTTGAGACTAAATAACTGATCGGTACTTCTTTGATTTTTATATATGATGGCAACAATTTGGTTCAGAAATATACGCATTCGAATCATATAAATTGACATGATATTTTATACGCTTTCGTATGAAATTGTATATATATATATATATATATATATATATATATATATATATATATATATATATATATATTGTATGAAATTGTATATATATATATATATATATTTTTTTCCATCAACTTAGTTCTTGATATTTTCGCCGACAAGTTTAAGAGTTATAAGGTTTATTTCGTTTTTATGAATTTAATAGACGAAATAAAGCTGATTATAATCATTTCAGAATATCCCCCGCAACAACAACAACAATAACAAAAAATCTGGTTTATTTCGTTTTCCATCAACTTAGTTCTTGATATTTTCGCCGACAAGTTTAAGAGTTATAAGGTTTATTTCGTTTTTATGAATTTAATAGACGAAATAAAGCTGATTATAATCATTTCAGAATATCCCCTGCAACAACAACAACGAAAAAAAAAATCTGGTTTATTTCGTTTTTCATCAACTTAGTTCTTGATATTTCGCCGACAAGTTTAAGAGTTATAAGGTTTATTTCGTTTTTATGAATTTAATAGACGAAATAAAGCTGATTATAATCATTTCAGAATATCCCCTGCAACAACAACAACGAAAAAAAAAATCTGGTTTATTTCGTTTTTCATCAACTTAGTTCTTGATATTTCGCCGACAAGTTTAAGAGTTATAAGGTTTATTTCGTTTTTATGAATTTAATAGACGAAATAAAGCTGATTATAATCATTTCAGAATATCCCCTGCCACAACAACAACGAAAAAAAAAAATCTGGTTTATTTCGTTAATTACGAAATAAACACAAAATTTGTATTTGTAAAAATAATAGAATTTATGAAAAAAAAGATACCAAGAACTAAGTTTTATTTCTGATTGAAAATCAGTTTATTAAGATCGTTTCTTTCTTAAAAATTGGAGCAAAAGTGTATAAAATCGTGAATTGGGTAAATTTACAACACATCACAGAGTAAAAGTGGATTTAACAAGGAATTTATTATCAATATATACTTAGTCATTATGACAAGCGCCAACATTTCTCATACAGAAAATCTTAATTTCTACACAAAAGACAACAAATGACACAAAATAACAAAGAAAACCCACCTCAAAATAAACGAATTCAGACCCGAATAATTATTATTGCCATAATTTGTTCTTATAATATAGAGATGGAGTTTGGCTCGAATATTAATTATCCGTGTACGAATTCGTCCCTAGATCTATATAGAAACGAATTTTTTCACTCCAGATAACATTCGTACAATTTTTTTAAGTCATATGCTGACAGCCTGTACATGATAGATGGAATGAATCACAGCACTGAAATGACGTAGAGAAAGTTTTAATTAAATAATACCCAAACGACACAAAAAACAAAAGAATATATATACAAAATGCCTAAAAATCATTTATATTTGTACCGCAGATTTTGTCCATACTTAAATACGAATTTAGACCCGAATGATAACTCGTGCTAAAATTTTTTCTTATAATATAGTGACGGATTTTGGCCCGAATAATTATTCGTGTCAGAATTCGTCCGTATATAGAAACGATTTTTTTTTGCATACATTTTATAAACTCAAGACGGAATGAATCACACTGTTTTCAAGCGCTGAAAGACGTAGATGTATAGTCCATTTCGTAGATGTATAGTCCATTTCATTCTAAGTGAGTTTTGTTATGTAAAAAGTATTTGTGCCGTGGCACGAATAACAGGATTATGCCATAATCCTGTTATTCGTGCCGCGGCACAAATACTTTTAAACAATACAGAACAAACCAAGAATGAAATGGACTATAAATCTTGGTCACTTAAACGCTTGAAATCGATATGGATATGTTATATAGGTCAGAATAATTATTCGGGCCAAAATTAGTCCCTATATAGAGACGAAATTTGACCCGAATAATTATTCGTGCCAGAATTCGTCCCTATATAGAGACGAAGTTTGACCCGAATAATTATTCGGGCCAGATTTCGTCCCTATATATAGAGACGAAATTTGACCCGAATAATTATTCGGGCCATAATTCGTCCCTATATAGAGACGAAGTTTGACCCGAATAATTATTCGGGCCAGATTTCGTCCCTATATAGAGACGAAATTTGACCCGAATAATTATTCGGGCCGGAATTCGTCCCTATATATAGACGAATGATAACTCGTGCTAAAATTTTTTCTTATAATATAGTGACGGATTTTGGCCCGAATAATTATTCGTGTCAGAATTCGTCCGTATATAGAAACGATTTTTTTTGCATACATTTTATAAACTCAAGACGGAATGAATCACACTGTTTTCAAGCGCTGAAAGACGTAGATGTATAGTCCATTTCGTAGATGTATAGTCCATTTCATTCTAAGAGAGTTTTGTTATGTAAAAAAAGTATTTGTACCGTGGCACGAATAACAGGATTATGCCTTTTAAATTACACTATTAACAAATATTGAACGGAATAAAGATATTACTTAATTTCATGATAAATAAATGAAATAAACATATCTTTACGATGTTAAATTTGTAATATCAAAACATATTCAGTTTATTCCGTTATCAATTTAAAACTATCTCGACGGCACGAATACTAGTAGTTTATCGTGCAAAGGCACCTCCTTGCACGAATAATTATTCAGGCCATAATTTTGAACTGCACGTATTTAAGACACTTTTGAACCCCCCAAAAAAGCCGTGCCCCGTTTTCTGGTAGAAATGTATCCCCCAAGAAAACCCTCTTCCCGGGGAATCTTCCCCTTTTTCAAAGAATTTATAACGTTCGAAGTATTGTTGCAGAAATAATTATTCATGCCTATGTATATATATATATATATATACGGACAAAGTCTGGCACGAATAATTATTCGACCATAATTTTGAACTGCACGTATTTAAGACACTCTTGAACCCCCCAAAAAAGCCGTGCCCCGTTTTCTGGTAGAAATGTATCCCCCCAAGAAAACCCTCTTCCTGGGGAATCTTCCCCTTTTTCAAGGAATTTAAAACGTTCGAAGTATTGTTGCAGAAATAATTATTCATGCCTATGTATGTATTTATATACGGACAAAGTCTGGCACGAATAATTATTCAGGCCATAATTTTGAACTGCACGTATTTAAGACACTTTTGAACCCCCAAAAAAGCCATGCCCCGTTTTCTGGTAGAAATGAATCCCCCCAAGAAAACCCTCTTCCCGGGGAATCTTCCCCTTTTTCACGGAATTTAAGAAAGTTTGAAGTATTCTGGCAGAAATAATTATTTGTGTCAAATTTCGTCTCTCTATATATAGGGACGAATTCTGGCCCGAATAATTATTCGGGTCAAATTTCGTCTCTATATAGGGACGAAATCTGGCCCGAATAATTATTCGGGTCAAACTTCGTCTCTATATAGGGACAAATTATGGCCCGAATAATTATTCGGGTCAAATGTCGTCTCTATATAAAGGGACGAAATCTGGCCCGAATAATTATTCGGGTCAAACTTCGTCTCTATATAGGGACGAATTCTGGCACGAATAATTATTCGGGTCAAATTTCGTCTCTATATAGGGACGAAATCTGGCCCGAATAATTATTCGGCATAATCCTGTTATTCGTGCCACGGCACAAATACTTTTTTACATAACAAAACTCACTAAGAATGAAATGGACTATACATCTACGAAATGGACTATACATCTACGTCTTTCAGTGCTTGAAAACAGTGTGATTCATTCCGTCTTGAGTTTATAAAATGTATGCAAAAAAATCGTTTCTATATACGGACGAATTCTGACACGAATAATTATTCGGGCCAAAATCCGTCACTATATTATAAGAAAAAAATTTTAGCACGAGTTATCATTCGGGTCTAAATTCGTATTTAAGTATGGACAAAATCTGCGGTACAAATATAAATGATTTTTAGGCATTTTTATATATATATATTTTTTGTTTTTGTGTCGTTTGGGTATTATTTAAAACTTTCTCTACGTCATTTCAGTGCTGTGATTCATTCCATCTATCATGTACAGGCTGTCAGCATATGACTTAAAAAAATTGTACGAATGTTATCTGGAGTGAAAAAATTCGTTTCTATATAGATCTAGGGACGAATTCGTACACGGATAATTAATATTCGAGCCAAACTCCATCTCTATATTATAAGAACAAATTATGGCAATAATAATTATTCGGGTCTGAATTCGTTTATTTTGAGGTGGGTTTTCTTTGTTATTTTGTGTCATTTGTTGTCTTTTGTGTAGAAATTAAGATTTTCTGTATGAGAAATGTTGGCGCTTGTCATAATGACTAAGTATATATTGATAATAAATTCCTTGTTAAATCCACTTTTACTCTGTGATGTGTTGTAAATTTACCCAATTCACGATTTTATACACTTTTGCTCCAATTTTTAAGAAAGAAACGATCTTAATAAACTGATGTTCAATCAGAAATAAAACTTAGTTCTTGGTATCTTTTTTTTCATAAATTCTATTATTTTTACAAATACAAATTTTGTGTTTATTTCGTAATTAACGAAATAAACCAGATTTTTTTTTTCGTTGTTGTTGTGGCAGGGGATATTCTGAAATGATTATAATCAGCTTTATTTCGTCTATTAAATTCATAAAAACGAAATAAACCTTATAACTCTTAAACTTGTCGGCGAAATATCAAGAACTAAGCTGATGGAAAACGAAATAAACCAGATTTTTTTTCGTTGTTGTTGTGGCAGGGGATATTCTGAAATGATTATAATCAGCTTTATTTCGTCTATTGAATTCATAAAAACGAAATAAACCTTATAACTCTTAAACTTGTCGGCGAAAATATCAAGAACTAAGTTGATGGAAAACGAAATAAACCAGATTTTTTGTTATTGTTGTTGTTGTTGCGGGGGATATTCTGAAATGATTATAATCAGCTTTATTTCGTCTATTAAATTCATAAAAACGAAATAAACCTTATAACTCTTAAACTTGTCGGCGAAAATATCAAGAACTAAGTTGATGGAAAAAAAAAATATATGTATACAATTTCATACAAAAAAAAATAAAATATATATATACAATTTCATACGAAAGCGTATAAAATATCATGTCAATTTATATGATTCGAATGCGTATATTTCTGAACCAAATTGTTGCCATCATATATAAAAATCAAAGAAGTACCGATCAGTTATTTAGTCTCAAAGTGGAGAAGGCAAGGCAAAATCATTAGATTTTGCCTTTAGATATTTTCCAAAAATTTTTTAAAATGAAACCAGCATGCAAATTTCTGACGTTTATGTCATAAGAAAACAAACAAACAAACAAAAGAAATTCCTTTATTCGACGTTTATTCCGTTATAATATCAGATATATTATCAACAAAATTTGTTATTTTATTTGTGATTATATATACCGATAGGAAATACTCAACGTACAAATATCTATTTTTATACCCCCTGCAAACAAATTTTGGGGGTATATAGCAAACACCCTGTCCGTCCATCCGTCTGTTAACCTGTCCGTCCGGTTAAGAAATTCTTAAAGCAGATAACTCTTCAAGCATAAGTGATAGGGCTTTCATATACTGAAACAAATATTGAACGGAATAAAGCTGAAATTACATTCATTATAATTATTTCTATTGGTATATAAAATCAACGAACAAATTTCTGATATCATGATTTCGAGAGAAAAATACCATGAACTTGTTATATTTTAAATTACACTATTAACAAATATTGAACGGAATAAAGATAATACTTAATTTCATGATAAATAAATGAAATAAACATATCTTTACGATGTTAAATTTGTAATATCAAAACATATTCAGTTTATTCCGTTATCAATTTAAAACTATCTCGACGGCACGAATACTAGTAGTTAATCGTGCAAAGGCACCTCCTGGCACGAATAATTATTCAGGCCATAATTTTGAACTGCACGTATTTAAGACACTTTTGAACCCCCCAAAAAAGCCGTGCCCCGTTTTCTGGTAGAAATGTATCCCCCAAGAAAACCCTCTTCCCGGGGAATCTTCCCCTTTTTCAAAGAATTTATAACGTTCGAAGTATTGTTGCAGAAATAATTATTCATGCCTATGTATGTATATATATATACGGACAAAGTCTGGCACGAATAATTATTCGACCATAATTTTGAACTGCACGTATTTAAGACACTCTTGAACCCCCCAAAAAAGCCGTGCCCCGTTTTCTGGTAGAAATGTATCCCCCCAAGAAAACCCTCTTCCTGGGGAATCTTCCCCTTTTTCAAGGAATTTAAAACGTTCGAAGTATTGTTGCAGAAATAATTATTCATGCCTATGTATGTATTTATATACGGACAAAGTCTGGCACGAATAATTATTCAGGCCATAATTTTGAACTGCACGTATTTAAGACACTTTTGAACCCCCAAAAAAGCCATGCCCCGTTTTCTGGTAGAAATGAATCCCCCCAAGAAAACCCTCTTCCCGGGGAATCTTCCCCTTTTTCACGGAATTTAAGAAAGTTTGAAGTATTCTGGCAGAAATAATTATTTGTGTCAAATTTCGTCTCTCTATATATAGGGACGAATTCTGGCCCGAATAATTATTCGGGTCAAATTTCGTCTCTATATAGGGACGAAATCTGGCCCGAATAATTATTCGGGTCAAACTTCGTCTCTATATAGGGACAAATTATGGCCCGAATAATTATTCGGGTAAAATGTCGTCTCTATATATAGGGACGAAATCTGGCCCGAATAATTATTCGGGTCAAACTTCGTCTCTATATAGGGACGAATTCTGGCACGAATAATTATTCGGGTCAAATTTCGTCTCTATATAGGGACTAATTTTAGCCCGAATAATTATTCTGACCTATATAACATATCCATATCGATTTCAAGCGTTTAAGTGACCAAGATTTATAGTCCATTTCATTCTTGGTTTGTTCTGTATTGTTTAAAAGTATTTGTGCCGCGGCACGAATAACAGGATTATGCCACTGCTCAACTATGATTTTGTCTAGAAATCTGACGTCAGCATTAACGGCGACAAAGGATGACGTAGCAAAATATTTTGAAACTGTTCTAAACAACAGCTCCATGGAAACTTGTCAAATTCGGTGATTGTCTTGATGTACATATTGATGTACACATCAGATAAGTATTTCTTGTTTGGTGATGATGACAGCCATTCAATTACAATCCATAATCAGAATCAAAGATGATTTCAGCCATTGTGCAGTATAACCCTGAACAAGTAGCTTACTTGCAAGCCGTCTAGATCTACCGATGAAATCTTCATCTTTGGAACATGCCCTGGCGTACCGTATCAGCTGGGAAAAACGCCATAAGCAGAAGACCGAATGATGCTACTCATGAAAGGGAAGTTAGTTATGTGGAAGCTGAAATAATCACGCTTGTCATACAGTGATGTATAAGGTAGAAGAATATCCCAAGTACGAAGCGGATCTGTCGCTCCCGGTTGTTTCCTTGATCTCTAGTCATTAGGATAGATTTCATGTAGATGATCCTTTAAGTTCGGATTATTGATTGACAATACATCATCTATATACCTGAAGGAAAAATTGAACTGAGATGCGAGGTGCTTTCGCCCAGTCGAGAGCTAGGTCTGCATAAAGTTAGCTTCGTAGGAATAAAAAGAAAATAAGTCCGCACTCAATGGGGCGAAATTCGTACCAATGGGGATGCCAACTATTTGCTTGAATACGGTTTCTCAAAACTTTGTCGCCGTTAATGCTGACGTCAGATTTCTAGACAAAATCATAGTTGAGCAGTTGCTACACATAGCAATGTATCGAAATTTGTAAGGTGACTTGTAATGTTTTGGTATGCAGAATTTTGTAAGACGATCAAATTTAGAATAAGGGAAGTTGAATGAAGAAATTTCTCTGTTATGATTGTTCAAAATGTTAGGGAAACTTTCATTGCTTTTGATATAAGTATTTGTACACGAACGTTCCGAAACTAAAGTTGATATGTAGTGAAATAAAATATCCAGGACATTCAATCCATAAGGTTCGAAGAATTGTTTTGAATACCAGTTTCATATTATTGTCCCGGTATTCTAGTTACCTCAGTAAATCTATGAAGCAATATATCGTAGTTATAGCATTGTTCCGATGGGGCTCCATGTCATGTGGCATTGCGACTTACCAGTTCCCCGCAATTCGACATTTTAGATATATTTCTGCTTGATAGTTAGATGCCATGCAACAAAAACATTTGCAATCACCCAACTGAAATCAATGTACCTTGGGTGTACTGGGATGTCAAAATGTCAAAATACGGGAGTTACTCAGTATACGAATTTCATGGAAACATTCCATTATTTTATATTACAAATACCCTGGAGCTTTCTCGTTTGCATGTCAAAATAGAAAAAGCTTAGCCTAGCAATTTCGAGAGTTTGAAGAATTTGCATTCAGAATTTGTGAAGTCTTGGAATAAGTTAGATTAAGGAGACCTGATTTGATTTTGCTCTCTTGTAACATCCCGTTGTTTCTTTTTTTTTTGAGATAATCGACACAACAATCGCCCACAAATATACAAATTGATAAATATATGTTCCATGGTGATAATCTAAATTTTCACCTTGTTTTCATTTCAACTAAAATTTATTATCAGTGATGTTTGAGGCATCACTGTATGACAAGCGTGATAATTTCAGCTTCCACATAACTAACTTCCCTTTCATGAGTAGCATCATTCGGTCTTCTGCTTATGGCGTTTTTTCCCAGCTGATACGGTACGCAAGGGCATGTTCCAAAGATGAAGATTTCATCGGTAGATCTAGACGGCTTGCAAGTAAGCTACTTGTTCAGGGTTATACTGCACAACGGCTGAAATCATCTTTGATTCTGATTATGGATTGTAATTGAATGGCTGTCATCATCACCAAACAAGAAATACTTATCTGATGTGTACATAAATATGTACATCAAGACAATCACCGAATTTGACAAGTTTCCATGGAGCTGTTGTTTAGAACAGTTTCAAAATATTTTGCTACGTCATCCTTTGTCGCCGTTAATGCTGACGTCAGATTTCTAGACAAAATCATAGTTGAGCAGTTGCTACACATAGCAATGTATCGAAATTTGTAAGGTGACTTGTACTGTTTTGGTATGCAGAATTTTGTAAGACGATCAAATTTAGAATAAGGGAAGATGAATGAAGAAATTTCACTGTTATGATTGTTCAAAATGTTAGGGAAACTTTCATTGCTTTTGATATAAGTATTTGTACACGAACGTTCCGAAACTAAAGTTGATATGTAGTGAAATAAAATATCCAGGACATTCAATCCATAAGGTTCGAAGAATTGTTTTGAATACCAGTTTCATATTATTGTCCCGGTATTCTAGTTATCTCAGTAAATCTATGAAGCAATATATCGTAGTTATAGCATTGTTCCGATGGGGCTCCATGTCATGTGGCATTGCGACTTACCAGTTCCCCGCAATTCGACATTTTAGATATATTTCTGCTTGATAGTTAGATGCTATGCAACAAAAACATTTGCAATCACCCAACTGAAATCAATGTACCTTGGGTGTACTGGGATGTCAAAATGTCAAAATACGGGAGTTACTCAGTATACGAATTTCATGGAAACATTCCATTATTTTATATTACAAATACCCTGGAGCTTTCTCGTTTGCATGTCAAAATAGAAAAAGCTTAGCCTAGCAATTTCGAGAGTTTGAAGAATTTGCATTCAGAATTTGTGAAGTCTTGGAATAAGTTAGATTAAGGAAACCTGGTTTGATTTTGCTCTCTTGTAACATCCCGTTGTTTCTTTTTTTTTGAGATAATCGACACAACAATCGCCCACAAATATACAAATTGATAAATATATGTTCCCATGGTTATAATCTTAAATTTTCACCTTGTTTTCAATTTCAACCAAAAATTTATTATCAGTGATGTTTGAGGCCAAAATATACATGTAGATGGTATATGAAGATTGAAGTTATAATCACATGCCTTTGTTTCAGAATACTATAACAAATACTATTCTGACATGACTTGAGATTTTCTCCCTAATTGTACTATAGAACTCGCCTGATGTAAATTCTCCAACAAACTTCCAGTTCCCTAAGTTCCGCCCATTCACAGTGCTATATAAATCTCGTGCAGAACAATATTAGAATAGAAATAACAACTAGCTAGCTGTGATTTATTGTCCAGTAATTCCCCTTGTCGCATGAACCAATTAAATTATCATCTCGCCGCTTGGCGGCTCGGTGATAATTCAATTGGTTCATCCACTCGGGGAATTACTGCACAAAAACAAACCACGGCTATTTAGTTGTTATTTCTTAAATATATCATTATTGTAAAATCTAGGAAGCGTAGACAACAATAATGCGTTAAAGATCCTGACGATAATCACAACAACACCGCTTCATCGCCGCTTCGTCCAGGTGCTACACGAAACCTCTTTCCATTTTGCCTTACGAAAATATCAACTCGCATCAAGCGAGGTCTTCAATCACACTGCGAGACAACTTAATGCCTCTCGAGTTTTATCATTGCGTGAAATGGCGTAGGAAAATAGCGATGACGGCAAGGTTATATTGCAAGTTGCTCTGAGTCAAGTGCCAGTATCATTGAATCTCTGTACAGAGGTCCTGTGTATGATCCAATGATTCGCATTTTATCGAAACTTGGAAAAAATATATAGTTAACTCATCTAAGGACAACCCATTCAATAGGATTAGAAGCCTCAGATTACCAATGATTTGAGATAGGAGTAGATGACAGAAAGTAACTCTGGATTTGGATTCCACTCATTTGTCTCACCCTTATGCCCTTTGCCGTGTGGAGCTCGTAAAAAAGTTCCCCCGAGGTGTTTGACAGTAAGTGTTTTGAATATTTTCCCCTGACATTGGTCGCCATATAGATATAACATCAGACAGTGCATATAGGGTTTGGATATTGTTTTCGTTTTCATGCGTGAACATCGACGGTGGGTGCGGCTAGTCCAAACAGGGGATGCTTACTCCATCTAGGCACCTTGTCCCACCTCTATCTTCCTAGGGGTCCGTCGATGCTCAATGATTTGCTCTATTATGAGTGTTGTTGAGATTATCGTCAGGATCTTCTTAAACTCATTAAGATTCTTTTTAAATCGACGAAGATGTATGCACTAATTAGATTATCATCATTACATTTTTTCAGCCCCCAGACGAAAAGAAAAATGTAATCATAATAAATTTCAGTAACATGGTAAAGTACTGCATCATTGAATGTTGTGATCAACAATGTTGAATTAGATATTCAATGGTTCTTTAGAAAAACAAAGAATATATATATTTGTATAAAAGAAACATTTTCTTATCAAGTCTTCGCGATTGATATATAAGTACCCGAAACGTGCATGTCTTGGGTCCATGCTGAAAATTCATCTGTTCTTAAATGATGCTATTGAATTTGAAGACGTTTAACAACATACAACAATTGAAGTACTGAGCATGAGTTATATATGTACGTAAAAGAACAGTTTTAATGTATATTTGGCTATAACGAGTGGCTATAATGTGTTAAATTAGAAAAATAATGACAGCGCGCCCATCGCGCTTTTGGCGGGAAATCCCGATTTACCAATATGATCACTCAAATACATAAATTTTTCATTAAAAAACTGTTTTATTTATTCCTTTTATGCTTTAAAAATATTTAAAAGTATACAAATAGAACGGATAAAATGGAAAAATAACGCTAACACAGAGCCGATATTTATATTTGCTTATTACAGCATTAAGACGGACTATACCTTCATGAAGAAAATTCCAAACCACTTCTTCTCCAGCAGACACATGTTTCGAATATTAAATTCTCATCAGTGATGCTTCCAGCGGAGTCAGCAAAATTAATTTCACTAGCGCCCTGTTTAATTTTTGAATTTAGATTTGTATGTTTACTTTACAGAGAGTGCGCGGCTCCAAATTTCCTGTGGGATCGATTCAGTAGCATATCCACATAAAATATATGTTCAAAATAGGATTGGAGGGATGGTGCTATGAGTTTAACCTCCTTTAATTTCGGTGATGGTTTTGAATGGAATGACAAGTTTTCGAAAAATAATACATATGATGTCAAATCGATAAAGGGTCAAAACAAAGCTTCTTTCAGGCGACAGAGCTGGAAAGACGTAATTAATACACTTCTAAACATCAGGTCACGGGGAACGATTTTACGATTTTACGATTTTCACACTGCAACATGAAATAAGTGTGTATATTAATAATACGGAAGTGTTCCAACTGCATACCTTCATGAAGAAAATTCTAAACCAATTCTTTACCAGACACGCGTTTAGAATATAGTTTTTTAATTTCATCAATGATGCTTCCAGCGGAGCCAACAAAACTCATTTCAGTAGCGCCCTGTTTAATTTTTGAATTTAGATTTGTACATTTATATTACAGAGAGTGCGCGGCTCCAAATATCCTGTAGTATATCGTATCAAATGTCGTGTTTCCCTCTAGGTCTGCCAACTAAATCATTTTTCATAGGCCGTACTGTTAACAAAATTCCAAGTAGCTTCTATACCAACATTCCTGGCCATGCATGTTTTATACCGATTTGTTCGTTGATTCAAGCATTATACAAAACTAAATAAAAAACAGCCTGACTGGCTTGTTTTTGTGCTATTTGCGACACAAGGTACCCTGGCAGTGAATTAAAAAAAATCCCGCTCATGTCCCCTCTAGCGAATTGGGAGCTAGGATAAAATCCAGGCATCGACATTTTAATTGCATTGATTTTTACTTATATATATATTCAAACTTTTACTTTTTTATTTTTTATTTTTACATAATTGATAGAAATCACATCTTCTGTCACCTTTAGAATAACAGTCCCCCTCACCCTACAGGTTTTTCTCTAATTAGAGCAGGCCTTTTAGTTGACTCTAAATGAAATTCCGTACATCAGGTACTTTTTTTTTCCTCCGGGGGGATTCGTTTAAAGGGTAAACACCATTGTTCCGGGAGAAGATCTATGCGGGAGAATTTCTATGCTATAACACCGGAATCAGATTCCAAAAAATCACTATCGAAAGGCTAACCAATCCTTGAAAAAAATATTAAAGAGAATTTCCTCATGTGAAAAGAAAAATCGGACACGGAGACAACATGGGCTATAGGGAAATATTATTTCATACTGATCATGGACTAAAATATGAAAATGGAAACTATATATAACAAATTGTTGAAACGATAATAAAAAGATATTAATTTCTAGGAATATGAAATTTGAGAACCATTGTAAAATCAAGAGGCGTGTTGTATGTTAAAAGAAATCACAATAGGAAATATATATTGAATTTGAAGACGTTTAACATTTTTTTTTGGTTTTGCATAATTCAACGTTACGTATTTTTATGAAAGACCGACTTTCAAACTTGCAAGTAAGGAAGGGATCTCCAATAACACCTGGTTGCAGTACCAATGTTAAACGTCTTCAAATTCAATAGCATCATTTAAGAGCAGATAAATTTTCAGCACGGACCAGACATGCACGTTTCGGGTGCTTAACCCTCGTCATTGATCCTTAATCTAAAGAATGTAATATTGCCAAAGAGTGTGAAAAGTATTATGTACAAAAATTTACCGAAAGATGTAGAAGGATAGATGGGTCATGATGCTACAGGACCCAATTTTTAGAAATTTCAAGAAATTTTGATAACAGAAATTTTCGAATGCGTTGAGGAGACAGACGATCAACCGAAGTTGATCGAACTTGGCTACATGTGCCCTCGGGGACTCCTGGTCCACCAGCAGTGACACTCACCAAGTGGTTAAAATGTTAAACTTCTTCAAATTCTAAAGCATCATTTAAGCAACATCGAAACCCCAAAACGACCACTGCAAAAAGACAAAGCAGACACGCACAGAGAGAGAGAGAGAGAGAGACGTAAATGATACAAAGAACGCAAAATCACATAGAAACATCAAACACAAATGACTTCACATAAACCAACGACCAATGGACATTCGGTGCCAACTAAGGACGACCATCTGCCACGTTAACAGCAGACGATGTCGTTATCCGGATTTCGTTCGCACAACCCTCCCACATTTGCGATTACCGAGAAGTCTAGGAGAACGTATAATTGTGGTGTAAAATAACCTCATCACTGTAAGATGACCATGCAAACAGACAGCATGGCACATGGACCAAATGTAACACTCAGATGGATATGAAAATGGATATAAAAACATAAGGCGTACGAAATACAGTCAGTGTTCTGCCTGCTGTAGCGAGCTCATGCATTTATCACCCGAGGAGACCGACTGATATTCAGAGAGGACAGGTTGTCGGGGGCCTGTCTTCTCGAAAGAGGTTTGGACAGGGCCCGCCATGGAGTCATGTCGACGTCGCCACAATTAGTTAGAGTGCAATTCTGATACAATACTGTAGATTGGTCCATTAACAAGCCAAATGTCCGCTTGTGACAGAAGAATCATACCAACGATATATTTACATGTAAGATATGTGTACCCATCAAAAGGGCTTCCCATACAATAGGATGAGAATCCTCACATTAGAAATAATCAAAGAGGTCGAAATAGATGTGTTTTGGTAATTAAGATGACCTTTATACAGTTTGTACCCGACGAACTAGGAGCGATAACTCTCAAGAGGATCTCTGCAAACCACTGTACGGCAGTTATTAAATATTGCCCTGTAAACATAGCCAATAAATGCATGATTATCCATTTTTATTATGCTACATCTTTTGTAGAACACTGATATACAAAACATGAAAAAGGTAAGATAAATTGTAGACGAAACATTTACTCGAAGCACTGGATAAAGTTTCATGCAATGAATAATGTCACTGGTTCTTTTGAAACAAAACACATGTCTTAGTTTGTATAAGAGCACACTAACTTATCAAAAACAAGCGATTGATCTGGTACCAATGAAATTATACTCTTGAATCAGAACAAATGATAAGAAATGTAAAGAAGATACATTCATATTTGTCAACCAGTGTAAGCTGGAGTAAATACTATAAAAAGCGATGTCTTTGCTCTCTATATACTATCTTAATATTTCACTTAATGGTCATCCATTTATGTTAGACTCAGCCTTCGTAACAAGCGAACAGTGCATACCAATCCACTCATGCTTCTAGACTCAGCCTTCGTAACAGGCAAAATATGAATACCAATCCACTCATGCTTCTGGCAAGTGTGCCGCTAGCCTGATTTTCTGAAAACAAAACAAAGCACAATGAGTCTTTTGATTAAATATATATATATATATATACTTAAGCTCTGATTTGTGTGAAACAACAAACCTGACAAATATGCGCATTACACGAGATATTTATATACCAAAAGAAAAAACAAACATGTGCTCTGAAAGATACATGCTGAGTTCCAATCAATCTGAGTCACTTTATGATGGGCATATTGTCTTAGATATTGATTTGTTCACTTGACCCATTATGATGCCCGTCGTCACAGTCGGCAAATAATCAACTTCTGAAAAAACCTGAATCATATTTCTGGATTAATTTTAATGTCATCACACAACAATGATTCCATTATGCTCATACCGTAATGTTACCATAGAATGTGTTTTAGTTAATGCTGATGCAAAAAAAAAATGATAAAATAAATAAATGGCAAACAATGTGCAATTTCAAGGCGATGCCTAAAAGATTGAGTAAAACGAACTTTCAACGTTCAAATGTTGAATCTTGTTCTAGGATTAAAATTAAGCAATGTCTAATTGTAGCACAATTATGATATATTTTTGGACATCATAACTTCCACATTCTTTGGCAATATTACATTGTTTAGATTGACGATTACTGACAAGGGTTAAGTCCCAGAAACGTGCAAACATCTGAACACTATCGCTCCAAATGTATCTATTCTTAATGATGCTGTTGAATTTGAAGACGTTTAACATTTGTATCTACCAATTATGTATATCAAATAATTCAATATATTTAGAATAAAAACAATGTAATTTATTACTATGCAGTACATGTAATACCACGGTCCGTTCTCCGCCTTTTAGTACGAATCTGAGTCGTAGAAATATACGAAGATTACTAGTATTAAAAGGTGAATTTTAAAAATAGTCTGATAATTATGCATTTTATTCAAGTAAAACTCATGCTGAAAAAATAAAACTCGTTTAATTTTAAAATGTATACAAATATCATTTAATTTCTTGACTGAAAGCTATCTAAATATAGAAAAAATAAATGGAGGAGCATCATGCAGTTCTGGGTTTAGAATAAAGCTAACATCCCATTATGAAAAAAATTCAATATCCAAATAATAAGGAAATGTTCCAACATCGCATCTTCCTGAAGAAAATTTTAAACACTTATAAATCATCGCACGAAACACGTGTTTCGGTAAGTAAATCCACATCAGTGATGCTTCCAGGCAAAGTGATTTATCAGACACAGCCAAATTTTATTGCAGTAGCGCCCTCTGGCATTATGTTTTAAAATCTAGATTTGTGCAATTACTTTGCAGAGAGTGTGCCGCTCCAAATTTCTTGTAGGGTCGATTCAGTAGCATAGTTAAATAAAATTGATGACCAAAATAGCGTTAGAGGGATAGTGCTCAGATATTAACCTCCTTGAATTTCTATATTATTTTGGATGAAATGACAAGTGACCGAAATAGCAAAATGATATACATGAAGTCAAATTGAAAAAAGTGCCAATGTGCAATTGGTGAGTAGCAGACGGTGTGGTTATCTTGATTACGTGCGCACAACTCTCCCACTTGTCCGATTACCCAGAGGTCTCGAAGAATGCATAACTGGGGTGTTAGATAACCTTCTCACTGAAAGAAGAGCATACAGTTCGTGCTCTGCCTGCTGTACATAGCGAGTTCATGCATTTGATCTTCCGAGGAGTCCGACCAATATCCAACCATAAAAATTTGTAAAAATCGGCGGTAAAGCCCTTAGTCCCGGGTGTCTTATTGATTTTGCATGTCTAAAGGAGGGTTTGAACACCAAGATGGCGGCGGCATTACTTGTTTTCTCACTTCCTAGGAAAAGTACAGTCTTAACTCTCTTAAAACATTTGATACTATAATTGATATACACATATGAGTATCCTGATGAAGTTTGAATAATTTCCGGTGTCATTTGAAGAAATTAGGGCAAATTTCGAAAATTATGACTTTGGGAGTTTTATCCTTGAGCAAACCAAGACGTCATTTCGACGTTATCGGGAAAAATGGCGTCACAAACCTTCGCATTCAAATGCAATAAAACATAATTACTTAACGTATTGCACTGAAACTTAGCATGTATAAAATAGAAAATTAAATCTTCATCATAGTGTACTCGTTGAAAAATTTACATTTGAGGAAAGCGGATGTCACTTCATTGAAAATGGACGATTTGGAAGAAAAATTGGAAAACATAAAGCCTTGTAATATTTTAATCTTAAATTCAATTTTTCCCATTTAATCATGAAATCATCTCTGGACATGCTCGATAATTTTGATAGATTTTGATTCATCCACAACAGTAGATTGGCTCGAAATTGCGATTTTTTTAGCGACAGTGTAATCTTTTATTCAAGTACCCTGCCTGTGTTTAAAACACGATTGATTTTATCTTTTCCATATGTAAGTGCAATATATTTATGGATGTTTTGGAATTTAAATCAAAATAAATTTCCAATAGCTTTACGAGAACTGGAATGACACTTTCAATACCATGACGTCATCAAGAAATTCACAAAAACGTCGAGTAATGCATATTTCAAAGTCTCGTGGAAAATTTACCTGTGGATAGAATCAAATGTAAGTTTGTATAGTCAAGGACAGACAAGAATTATATTATTTCAGAATTTCTTAGAAAAATTGAATTTGGCGTCCAAGTGTTCAATGCCTCCTTGAAGGATTGTAAAATTTCGGCTTTTGTGAGATATTGGTCAAGAAATGATTTGTCATTTTCTGTTAATTTAGGTACTATATAATCGGATAATGTCTTAATTATCATCATATAAATAAATGTCGTTACTTCTGTATAAAGTTTCTGATAAATAGTCGTAATTTCATTTAAAATATCCGTTGGATTCCTGATTTCCTGACCATCATCGTTAACAACTTTAGAAATTGTTTTATTCATGTAATTTCTTTTCTACAAATAGCAAAACTTTTTTTGTAGGTTTCTCTCCATTTTGCTTCCATTTCTTCTTTTCTGATATCTTCTGATTTTTTATTCAAATTACCTAGAATTAAAGCTAAATCATTATCATGATGATGATCAAGCTGTGACAAATATGGACAAAACCTGCAGAAGAAGAAAAACAAAATCGTTCATCTAAAGATGTTCTAACCAAGGGCATACAAAACTGGGATAAAACCAAAACTAAGGCAAAGGAACAGAATAAAAAAAAAGTACAATATGAAGAGAAGTGAACTCCTTGCGAAGGAGTGAGATCAGATGCCCAGGAAGAGTGAGCATTTCCTCTTTCCATGCAACATCCGCCACTTCAATTCGGTAGAAAGGTCACAATCGGTAACTCCCACAAAGAAAGACGAAAACGTATAAATTGGTATGTCATGGCACAAAAGGTCTACGTCAGATTATCATTTATGACTCTGGACAAATGGACGTCATAGTATGCTACCATTTCCCCATATCGACCATAGAACTTTCTCAGTGACGATGTTAGTAGGTCAAAAATGTATCCTTGACTGAGAAGCTTAACTGAAAGACGTCTAGCTCTTAGAACAAAATCTGAGTACATGGAGCTTACCCGAGTATAACGTATTAATTGAGAAATGAAAACGTCATATGCTGGTGACGACGGTATGTTATTGTTTGAAATACCCTCCTTTGTTTGCTACTAAGAAAAGGAATATTTGTGTTATTGAAATTGAAGTCGTCACTATTTTGTCATAGAGTGAGGTGTTGATATTACTATGGACATCAAAAGACAGAATGATATCCAAACAGGACGCAGAACTAACGGTCTCTGTCGTTTCTGTAACTTCAAGTTCAACAGGATAGATTGCGCAAAGGTTATTTGCAAATTTTTATTACTGTAATTTTGTTTCAGTTATATCTTTTTCAATTTTATCTTTTTCTACCTTTTTTCATATTTTTTTCCTTTAGAAGAATAAGGTAACAACTTTTTCCTTATATGTATGAGTAACGTTTATAAGAATAGGTCGTCATCACTTGTAAGAGGAAGCGCATCATTTGGAATGTATACAGGGAAATTTGACATAACTGCATGAGGCATAAGGCAGGATTAGATGTCCAGACAGAATGAACATCTTCTGACTATATGCAACACCCAACACTAATGCCAAATAGAGACGTGTCAGTTGGAAAAGTCGTACACAAGAATGTCCTAGATAAGTCGCAATGAAAACAATGCCAAGGAAATTCAATGCACGACATTGGAGCTCTCAGTACCTTCTTGTCTATAATGCGTTCGTTTTCCTTAAAATTTGATTTACCAAATATTATGAGAATATTCATATGAAAGGAAAACCAATCCAGATAAATTTCATCCTTTTTTGTGATAAAAACAAATACTGTTTGCGTGGTGTTATAAATTACGCGAAGCTTTCCTATTGTCTTGGGACTAAACATCGAGAGCGAATATATTAAGTTAAACTTTGTATATACCGTCTTTAGCCTCTTTGATTGGACTGTAAATTGCTGTCCAGTTGCTCTCTCCGTGTGCTATCATCGATGTTGTCAACGTCATCTTGTCTAGAACCTTATAAAAAAGAAAATGACTCCATATCAGTGAGGTATAATTTTGTCAAAAACATACGCTAATTTATTTGCTGAGTTTTACATAAGATTCTAGTTCACGTATTTTCTAGAAGAAGAACAAGCCCCTGTTGCAGGACAAACAGGAAAAAAAACACCCGATGTAAAAACACAAAAGACGAGCATACTATGAGACGGAAAAGAGACATACGACATGTAAACATCAAACACAAAAGACTACACATAAACCGACGAGACCAATGGGCAACCGGTACCCACTTTTGACGGCCGTTTGCCACGCAAGCAGCAAATGGTGTGGTTATCCTGGATTACGTGCGCACAACCCTCTCACTTCTCCAATTACCCAGAGGTCTCGAAGAACGTACAATTATGGTGTAAAAAACCTCCTCACTGTAAGGTGACCTCACACAAGACCGCAAAATGTAGGGGCCCCAGCAACATAGATGAAAATGTCAATGGATATAAAAAAAGGGCGTGCTCTGCCGGCTGTAGCGAGCTCATGTATGTAATCACCCGAGGAGTCCGACTGACATTCAGAGAGGACAGGTGGTCGGGGCCCAGTCTTCTCTAAAGAGGTTATGACAGGACCCGTCATGGAGTCCCGTCGTCACAGTCAGTCAGAGTGCAAGTCTCAAGGATGCGCTGATACAAGACTGTAGATTGGTCAAGTACCAAGCCTAGTGTCCGTCTGGTGACATACGGATTATATCCACGGTATAAAAGGCATTTGATAATTCTGACGCATTTTCGATGGTTATGCTGCCTACCTTTTTTCCTTCTAATTTTGTTTATCATATCACCATAAAAGACAGGTCGTGTAATACCCAAAGGAATGTACTCTGTTGCGTGTATAGATCAGAATTTTAAAAGAAGTTGACTGTAATTTTTGTAAAATTTCCATAAAGTAGTAACAAGTTTATGAAAGCGTCAACCTAGACCTAAGAGTTTTTTTTTGGGAATTTGTAAATTTCTACTGGACAAATCCAAAATATCAGTACATGCTCTAGCGTACCGGATGAGCTGTGATTTGTAAATGCCGTAAGATGATAATCGTGGAACATCACTGTCAAGCCAAGGGAAATTTACTATATTGAATCCAAAATCATCCCTTTTGTCGTATACACTTGTATGAATCTTTCCGTTTGCAATTTTGACATTTAGGTCCAAAAATGGTGCTTCTGTATTTGTAACCTTTGCCTCGTTAAGTGTTAATTTTTGTGGATAATTTCATTCTTATATGTTTCAAATGCAGGATTGTCAATAGTTAGAATGTCATCCAGATAACTAGAAGTATTATTGAAACGATTCAGATCATCAAATTTTTTTTTGCTTTTGAAGATTTTGGATAAATTCTCTTTCATACGTGTGTACAAATAAATCTGCAACAAGAGGAGCACAGTTAATATCCATAGGAATTCCTACAATCTGCTTGTATAGATCCTCACCAAATCTAATATGTTTTTTATTGAATATTGTCCAAGAGGAAGGACAAGGCATTACACAGGTCACTACATCTGTCTGGACATCTAATCCTCTGTCGAGGAAATGAAACCCTTCGATGCAGATGAACAAATGTAAGTTTTCCGCTCTCGATCAAAACGCAATTTAATTAGATTAGATAATCGATCATTAATTTTGTCATGAGAAAGTGTGGTGTACATATTAGAAAAATCGTATACAGAAACTGTATTGGCTTGGAAATTTCCAGATTGATTTCATTTTGTCAATCACATCCCCTGAATTCTTAATGGACCAACATAAATTTACGTCGTTCCTGTTTAGAACCGTTTCACAATATCTAGGTACGTGTTCTTTAATAGCAGAACGTGCTGACGTCAGATTTCTAGACAAAATTGTAGTGGGGCAGTTACTAGAATTAGCAATAATAAGATTCTGACATTTGAATTTTAAACAATAAGAGATAATGTAACATGTGGCACTGTTTAACTAACTGACGGTGTGGCACATTATCTCATACATAATAGATGGTGGAGATGGATGGCTGAAGGAGAGGAAGGGAAAAAAAGAATTGACAATTAATCGAAATTTGTCAGGCGAACTGTGCAGTTTCGGTATGCAATATAGTGGTGGGAGATCCAATTTAGAAATAGAGATATCGAATGAAGACAGTTCACTGTTATGCTTGCTTAAAATGATTGATGCACCTATATGTATAGTAGACGAAAGTTTCGAAACCAAAGTTGATATGTAGTAACGTTTTCAAATGATAATTGTGTTGTTGGATGCATTATCAGGTGGTGCAAAGACATATTTTTCATGTATGTTAGTTTGGATTTGAAATATCTTTCTGATTTGGAACGAAGATTTTGAAAAAAAGATGTGGGTTTTTATGGAAGTTATCTATTCGAATATGCGTTATATCTGAGATGAGGTTATTCCAGTCATTCAAGGTATGTAGTTCGACTCCTTCTGATTTACACCTGTCCATCTTTTCGTATAATTATCTAAGGCTTCCGTAAGCACCTCGCGGCATTTGACAAAACCTACCTTGGATTGGATTCTATACTAAAGTCTTTTTTAAGAAGACCACTGAGCTGTCTGTCTTTGAAAATTAAAAAGTCACCTGTAACATTATGGCCAGCTGGTTTGTAGAGATATTTAAAAGGTTCACATTCTCAAGAAGCAGGACACGATTCAAGAATGTCAGGACCCGATGTAACTTTATTATGGTTAAAAACAAAGTTTCGAATAGGATTCCTGTTCTATTAATATCTCAGTTGATTTAGTATTTTCTAGTTCTATTCATATCTCAGTTGATGCGCTATGCCAGAGCAAGTACCAAATATACAGATTTTTTTCTGAAAGCTAGGCGTCTTTCAGATAAGCTTCTCAGCCAGGGATACGTTTGTGACCGACTAACCTGGTCTCTGAGGAAGTTCTACTGTCGATATGGGGAAATCGTCATA
This sequence comes from Pinctada imbricata, assembly GCA_033119305.1. NCBI lineage: Eukaryota > Metazoa > Mollusca > Bivalvia > Pterioida > Pteriidae > Pinctada > Pinctada imbricata. The sequence goes on from VSWD01000004.1 coordinate 19,715,002, forward strand.
CATTATGCTGTCCCACTCTCCAGAATGGTGGATGATATTCTGTCTTAGACCATATGAACATCCAACCATCGAATATACTTGTATCTTCCGAAATGGAAGTAACCGGATGTGACAATTCTATCGAATTGAAGTGACCGGTGTTGCATGCAAGCAGGAGATGCTTACTCTTCCTGGGCACCTGGTCTCTCTCCCATTTTGGGAGTTCTCTTCTTTCATATGGTGGTGGTTTTTCTTTGTTTGCTTTGGTTCTTGTTTCATTCTGATTTTGTGTGCCTTCGGTTTATGATTTTATGATTTATCGATTTTGTACTGTGTATTTGGATATGGTCATTATTCATATTTATCATTCCAAAATTTTCAAATGTATGTAACATAAAGCACTTTAAGAATCCTGGTTAATCTCATTGAGTTTGAGCGAAGAGGCTTTTTGAAAGAACTTTATTTTAAAGTTTGTTTAAGAAAATTCTTACTGAACAATTCATCTGGACAGAGGGATCGTCATCCATACGCACTATCCTATTATCGGAAGCTCTCCATGCTATATCCTGACATTGAATCTCCCATACATTATACACCGTGCAAACTATCATCGTTATGTTTATTGTTTCCTCATAACACGATGTTCTCGGATCCACCACTATGTAACAGATATTAAATAAAAGTTCTGTAACATTTACAGAGGAAATTATTATGAAGAAGTTGAGGAGATTAATTGAATACTAATTTAATATTGATGAATTTATCAATATTAATTTGATAAACCAGTTGGTATGTCTTTCCTCGATATAAAAATGACAAATGTTACATGTCATGTTAGATGCTTATATTTCCTAAATAACAACTTTTACAATATTTTCATCTTCAAATATTAAAAGCTTATGTTAAACCTGATATACAAATAAAATATAATTTGTGGTTTCATAAATATACCGAGACCTTTAGCCGTTTTAACTTTAACATCGGACTCTATGGTAAAAGTAAGAAAAATCCCTTTTTAGAGATGATTAGATGTAACTATAATGTTTTTAAAGTTTCTTTTTAAACCATATAAGTTTGATAAACTTAACAATATTCTGAAGAGAGAAAATGGGGTATCAAGGCAAAAATTACCAGAAATACTGACCTGAGGGATACTATACCTTAAAGGTACAAAAGGTCTCGTCAAGATCAAACCATGAATCAACTATTTTTGTCCAAATTTTAACGCAAACGAATCTATCATGCTTAGAAATAAGAAACTGCCTGGTTACAATAATCACATATGCCCTCACTACCGAGCTATGATCAATTATTGTTTATAAAAAGGGTACCCTAATATAACCTACTTTTCTGCGTAGAAGACCGATTGCGAACACGTGTAAGCACTTATTTGCATAAGGCTAGTACTGTATCAAATCAAAACAACATGGCTGACGGGTTACATGTGGAACGAAAATGAATCGACAATCGGTGTTATCAAAATCTGAAAAGAGAAATGTAATGAACAAATAGTATTGGCTTGGTTTTGGAAAGTTATAGAGAGCTAGCTTAGAGGACGACCGTGAAATTAATACTTTGACAAGTCTGAGGGAAAATTAGCTAAAGGGATCTACAGTGTACATGTATAGTTCTCGTTTATTTTATCTAGGAGAAGTATATATATATAAGTTTGACATGTATATATGTAATCGTCTTCAAATTGAATAGCATCATTTAAGCACAGATAAATTGGCAACATGGACAAGACATGCACGTTTCGGGTACTTAACCCTCATCAGTAGTCCTCAAATCTAAACAATGTAATATGCCAAAAAGTATGAAAGTTACTATGTCGAAAAAGCGTTCCGAAAGACGTAGCAGGATGGGTGGGATATGATGCTACAGGACCCACTTTTTAGAAATTTCAAGATATTGTTATACATGTAACAGAACTTTAGAATGCGTTGAAGAAACGATCAACCGAAATTGATCGAACTTGGCTACATGTGCCCTCGGGGACTCCTGGTCCACCAGCAGTGACACAAAGTGGTATAAATGTAAACGTCTTCAAATCGAATAGCATCATTTATGAACAGATAAATTGGCAACGTGGACCAGACATGCACGTTTCGGGTACTTAACCCTCATCAGTGATCCTCAAATTTAAACAATGTAATATGCCAAAAAGTATGAAAATTACTATGTCGAAAAAGCAGTTTCTCGGCAGTAGCTTGTTAACTTTGACCTAATTATCGTGACTTATTTCTACATACTGTATATGTAAATAACAATTTCCGAAGTTTACCCAAATCGTGTGTACCAGAGAGTAAAAACGTCATTAAAACAAAAATGTGAGAGATATTTTATGTAAGTAATGTATAGATGTTCAAATGGTAGTACTTAAAAGCTATTAACGGTAAAACTTCATTATTTACAGTTTAACCCCTGTTAGACTATTTGTACCTTTTATGGCAGATATAAATTTACAGCATGAACCAGACATGCAGAATTCGGATAGGGTTAAAGATGTTTATTGCATTAAAAGCAAATGGATTAGAAACAAATTATTAAACTTGCTCAAAGTTCCTCTCCAATCCGTTTCGGATACTTAACCCTCATCAGTAATTCTCAATTCAAGCAATAAAACATGACCAAAGACTGTGTAAATTATGTCAAAAATAAAGAAAATGCATGACAGGATAGTTTGATATAATGCTAGAGAAACCCAATTTTCAGAAAGTTCGCAAAAAAATTTGTGAAAAGAAATTTTCGAATGCGTTTGAAAAAAAAAAGATCAACCGCATTTGATTGGACTCAGTTTGAGAAGATTAAAGTTCATTTTGCTTTCTGAGAGTTTATAAATGTATACAGAATTATATGTCTTGGCCATGTTTTCATTTACAAACAAATATGTAGTAAAATTGTGAATACATATGAATAGGTCTGACCTTTGCAGAATTTAAAGAAATCTTCTTCGAAGGGACGAAGCTGTGCGAATCCTTCAAGAATAAAAGCATTTTCAATGGACGGCAGTGATGCTATTCCACTTATCTCATCTTCTATTACATCACCAACACCAATGGCGATAATATGAACGCCATTTTGACGGGATTGTTCTGCCCTATAAAGGGTTTTCGTTGTATTCATTGAACGTCCGTCTGTAACCACTATTGCAACATTCTGAACATTATCGCGAGCACCCTTTGATTCACTGAACATTTCTTCATTCATAACCCTAAGCGCCTCTGCTGTGTATGTTGCACCAAACGTTTGTTGCATCGAATCTACATGTCTGAACAATTGCTGTTTCGATGAATATGTATTGAGATCAAATTCAACACTTGCATTAGTACTAAATTTAAGTAACCCCACTCTTACGTCTCCTGAATCAATGTTTGTAGGTAGTAGAACCCTCTTTATGAAACTTTTGGCTTTCTCGAAACTGGCCACAGCAACACTTTTCGAGTCATCTATCACAAACACAATGTCACTCTCTTCTTTGCAATCTACGAAATATAAAGAAAACGAAGATAAATCAAAATCAACGGTATGTACGAGGGGACACAAAACTGGATATTTTAACTTCTCTAAATCATGTTGACTTGAAGTATTACATTCACTGTAAACAGGGTTTTTTCACTTGGGGAAATCTTTGCGAAATGACCATTCCAATAGTTGGCGTGGGGTAATTTTTGCGAAATCAGGGTATCCCCTTTAGTCTTGATACTGTTGAAATTTGCATGCGGCTTTTTTTTATCGCGATAAGCATACGATCGCGGAAAACACGAAATTATACGCACGCTCAAACCATACTGGTAATGATTAATTATCGGAACGTGCATGTCTTCTATATTGTATACTAATAATACTAGTACAGTGTGTATTTGGAAATGCTTGTTTGTAGGAGTTTTCAATGTAGTATCAAGTCTTTGTAAGGACAAAACTATTTTGGAAATAGCATCTGACACATTTTTATGATTTTCTAAATTCTTTGTTTGTTTTAAGCACTGAATACAAAAATGACCATTTATGGACAATTACAATTCGTGGAAACGCGGTCGGGCTATGTATAGTATGTACACTGGTCAAATAAACCATATTTGGATAAAATGCTGCAATGGAATCCACTGTAAGAGCTTTTTCTTATAAGCGACTTCTTATCTTTTAAACTTCTAACTTTAGACAATTGAATAATTTTTGACATTTTAACAATGAGTCTAATCATACCCAATCAAAATAAGTAAAAATGACTTAAAATAGAGTCTAAATAAAAACTATATTTTGTCCATATTAACCTTTCTAAAGGTCGACGGAAGACTGAATAAGGGGAAAGGTACATTTTCTGTCATTTCTTCACTGACTACTATAGGGTTAAATCTGTAATTGGTATCTGATTGGATCCTCCTAATCTTTTGACCCCTCTCTATTTTCGATTGGCATTTGAAACCCATCCCCATCTTATCTCATCAGCATAATAAAAGGATTACTTGTCGGCAGGTCTTTGATGCAACAATCAGCTCGTAGACGACGTTGTCTTCAAAGACGTTATAATACCCCTACCGAGCCTAAACTACTCAGGTATTCATATTAATGACCGGGTTGTTGCCAACGTCGGCCTTTGAGCAAAACTAACATAAAATATCTGCCTGTTAAATCTACCACTATACAAATATGTAATATGATATACAGAATCACTCCCACCCTTTAAAAAACCCCACACAGCTACGTTAAGGCACTCCTCGTTTTTACATTGCAATATTCGTGGCATTTTTAAAAGACATTAATTTTTCAGTTATGAAAAAAGGACATCCTCCAATAAAATTTCTTTATGTATTTGATATCAGTGTTTAACACTAAGCTTGTACTACACATTCAGCCAATAGTGATGTCACGTGCCACATCACAAGTCACGTGACAACTATTTATAACATGCAAACAATGTATTGTATAAAACGAGCTGGCGCAACGCCATTCCTGCAGTATCAGTCCTATGCTTACTACCAAAATACCTTGTAGGTATTGCCATTTATGAGTTCAAGTGCGCACTTTTCTTTTTTTATATTTTTGGAGGAAAAGACGTTTTTTATCTAAAAAAATGACTAGAACAGCACTAAACTCCTGGCATTGTCATACATTTTAAATAGTCATAGATAAAATCGACAAAGTGCCTACTTAGATCATTGAGGACAACCATCTATCGGACTAGTTTAACGCGACCCCAACACATAGCATTGTAATTTCAGCCTGCGCTATGCAATTTTATACCATCACCCTATGACGATATATTTTTCAAACGTATATGTGACTAGCGAAGGGAAGCAACTCGTAGTTTATAACAATCAAGGACGACTTCGCCGATTTCGTTCTCACAGTTTTGTGGCCTTGAAACACAAATATTTACCTGAGAAGATGAAATAAATACTATGTTCTTTAATTCAGGAATATTTCATCGTATTTTAATAAAAAAAAAGGGAAAAGATTAAATCTTTGGAATTCAGTGAAATCTATTTTACAATTTCATCGCAATGATGCAACGGTTTGGTGGCGTAGTGGTGATGACGCAAGACTGCTACTAATTCCAAGGTCGCGAGTTCGATCCTGGCCGTACAAACGTTTTCTTTTTCGAATTTTTTTTTTGCTTTTTTTAATTGTTGACTCAGTGAGAGGCACCATGATATCAATAGGCATTATTTCCGTATATTGTATATGCTTGTCCTTAGTAAAAGAGCTTTGTACAGTACAGATAAAATATGTGTCATAATTCGATATTAGTAAAGAGTATATTAAATCTGTAACATTTCGTTACTAACATATAAATTATAATTTTTATTTTAGCTTGTGATATTCAATTTACGTAGAGAGAAAGAGAGAAAAAAAGACAGGGCGACGTGAAAATTCTTTATCATTATTTTTTTTCATTCTAATTATTAAGAATACCACGTAGAAAATGCATGTCGTAGAATTATTCATAATTGACAAAGTCCAATCTGAATGTTACGCACGCCACCTTACTTAGTAACTTTCAGATTAGACCGACATCACCGCATTTTGATTTTTTAAGCCTTTTCTTTTTAATTTGTCGTCGGTAGTATTTTCTCTCCCCTATTTAAATTTGTCTTTTATAGAGAATTTATTATGATCTTATCACTTTTATTTCCTTGCTTTCACTTCGTTTAGATTGAAAGGCTGTATCCTCAGTTAGTCTAACGTCCGTTTAAAAAACGAATCATCTATTCAAAAAAAAAGAATCCATATAGCCTTCAAGCTTTTCAAAGACTTTGAGTAACATCCGCACGTGGTTGCTAGGCAAGCATTTTCATCAAATATTTGTATAGTACGTTATGCCATTCAAGTATTTTTACTATAGATAAAAGTTATATCATATTCAGCAAAAAAATCAACCATGTATAAAGATCTAACTCGATGATAAATGACAATAAAGAGTATCAAAATTTGCAAACGACAATAGACTCCGTGTTTGTGATAAAAAATGGTTACCATCGCAACTTTTCATTTGACACATGAAAACAACATCTATTCAAAATGATTTAAGCATCGTTTAAGGTGGGTGCCTACTCGTGGAAACCGTCCCACCTATCTGTCCGTCCGTCTGTCTGTCAGTAACAATTTGTTTAACCTTGTCCATAATTTTTGAATGGAAAATGATATGACTTCCATATTTTACATGTGTATTCATTGTGAAAAGAGCTTTCCATGGATACCAAGTTTTTGACATTGTGACCTTGACTTCGGAGTTTGACCTACTTTTCAAAACGTAAATACTTTTGAATGGAAAGTGATAGGGCTATCATATTTCACATATGTATAAAAGTTAAAGTTTCTGAAAAGTATGTGAGAAGGTATTTCATCACATAATGTATATAGATAAGGAAACACACACGTACAGATTATACACTTCTGGTAATGGCAAAAGTATGGCTTGAAAATAAGGTACCTCCAAAAATTCTAAGTAATTTCGACATACTAATTAGATAGAATTAAAAAAAAAGAAAGATTGAATTGAAGAACGAAGTGGATAGGACGTAGGATGGGATAGGATAGGATGTAGGATAGGATGTAGGATAGGAAATGATGGGATAGAAATGGTTAGAATGAAGGTGGATAGGATAGGATTTGATCGGATAGGATAAGATAAGATTCTATCTACTTCTATCCTACATGTACATCCTAAATCCTATCCTATCAACTTTTTTATCAAACAAGTGGGTTGCAGGATGTATGTCAAAATTTTTTCAGGTGCTCAACGACCCATCCCCCCACCTCCGGCTCGCCCTGACCAAGCTACGACTGGCCCGACAGAGCCCCGGTTCACGCCGACTTCACAAGTCGGGAAGCTATGTCGACACATTGTGACTGGGGTTTATTACTTTTCAGGGCTTAGTCCCAATTTATTTAGGGCGGGGTAAGGTCGGGCGTAAGCTATGTTTACCCTCGGAGCTCAGTCGAGGTTAACCGGGAACAGACCTTCTTCCAGACTGAGCTACGATTCATCCCGACTTAGTCCCGACTCACCAAGACTAAGCTTTGACTTACCACGAGTCGCCCCGACCTTCCCGATTGACGACTGATGAAAATAGAGCTACAATCTGCCCAACTTAGCCCCGACTAAGCCCAGACTTAAGTAAATATTCATTATGTCTAATAGTTGATTTTAGTTTAGTTTCATCATACCATCAAAAAGTCGAAGGAGCTCCAAAAAAGTTCCAAAAAACGACTGATCTGCACATGTAAACAAATTTGCAACACATGACTTACTCGTCGTTATTCAATCATGATAGGTCGTAAGTCGGGGCTCAGTCTGTTCGAGTCGTAGTGAGACGGCGAAGGCCGTAGCTAAATCGGGAATGTCGGGGCTAAGTCGTTGCGAGGTCGGGGCGGAGTCGGCGTTACGGTTAATTTGGATCATTTCAGCGCCGACCTCCCCAACTTCATCAAAACTTTAATGTCGGGGCAAATCGGGCACTGTGCCTTAACTGCAAAACTGTTTCAGTGCCTGGATTCATGTATATTGAGAGCATACATGTCTATGCCTATTTACATATCTCATACACTTATACCATATATTTCAAGTGCTAAATAAAAAGTTTACACGTGTTATGGAAGATATTATATTGACAGAAAGTATGATCTCATACATCGTGTGTTACCAAAGGGGAAGCTCGTACCTCAGATCTACCCCGAGGGCTCAAACGATGGTTTTAATACCTGATCCAACCTCTAGCTTGCTAGGGGTCCGTCGATGCTCAGTTTGGAGCTCTATTGTGAGTGCTGTTGAGATTATCGTCAGGATATTTTTAACTCGTACAGTATTTTTTTCCATAAAAAATAGTCACCTTTACCGTAGAAAATAATCGAGATCACAATAGAAAAGTGTCCCCCAATATGATTTTATACCGTAAAAAAGTATCGCAATACAAGGCAAGTGGACTTATCATATGTCAAAATAGCGCTCAATTTCCTAATTTGCATAGCGGCTGCCGCCATATTGGATTCTGCAGGCTTCATATTCACACTATAGGAATCTATGGGGAGCAAATAATAATTGAGAATACTCACGATTTCATGACACCAATCAAATTTGTCCACATATAGGAAGAAACTCTACAACAATCTGAATTTATAAATCAACATCTTTGATAAATTAAGGAATTTTTACTACTGTCATTTTTGAGGTGAAAATTCGATTCGGTACTGCCCATACCCTCAATGTTAAGAAAGTCCAAAACTCGTCACTAGCCGCACTTCATGAGCTGTTACATGCTCTGTCGTCAATACCAGTTATGCACTTGAAATCTATCTTGGATGAAGCAGAGGTTGCATTCTTAAGAAACACTGACTGATTCAGACTTAATATCATTGTCTCATTCGCACGGTATAAACTTTATCCCATTCTGAAAAACACCTCCCCTAAAAGACGATTCATAAAATCCCGTTTATTAACAAAGGTTTTGATCTTCTAAACATCTCTAATATTTTTCTTGATCATCGCGTAAAAAGTTCCATTCCTCATTATTTTGAAAATTTAGAGCCACTTCTTATTTGTTATAAGTATAAGAAACCTATTCGAAACATTGTTTTTAACTATAATAAGATACATCGGATCCTGACATACTTGAATCGTGTCCTGCTTCTTGAGAATGTGCAATTACTAAATATCTCTACAAACCAGTTGGCCATGTTGTAACAGGTGACTTTTCAATTATCCAAGACAGACAGCTCCGTGGTCTTCTTAAAAAGGACCTAAGTATAGAATCCCATCCAAGATAGATTTTGTCAAAAGCCGTGAGGTGCTTACGGAAGCCTTAGATAATTATACGAAAAGATGGTGTTAATCAGAAGGACTCGAACCGCATGCTCTGAATGACTGGAAAAACCTCATTTTAGATATAACGGATATTCGAATCGATAACTTCCATAAAAACCCTCATCTTTTTCAAAATCCACGTTCCAAATCAGAAAGATATTTCAAATCCAAACTAAGTAAATTACATGAAAAATATGTCTTTGCACCAGCTGATAAAGCAGCCAACAACACCATTATCATTTTAAAACGTTACTACATATCAACTTTGCTTTCGGAACTTTCGTCTACTAATACATATATCAAAAGCAATGAAAGTGCATCTAACATTTTAAGCAAGCATAACAGTGAACTGTCTTCATTCAATATCTCTATTTCTAAATTGGATCTCCCAACACTATATTGCATAACAAAACTGCACAAGTCTCCTTACAAATTTCGATTTATTGCTAATTCTTGTAACTGCTCCACTACAATTTTGTCTAGAAATCTGACGTCAGCACTTACTGCTATTAAAAATCACATAACTAGATATTGTGAAACGGTTCTAAACAGGAACGATGTAAATTTATTTTGGTCTATTAAGAATTCAGGGGATGTGATTGACAAAATGAAATCTGGAAATTTCCAAGCCAATACGATTTCTTCATACGACTTCTCTAATATGTACACCACATTTCCTCATGACAAAATTAATGATCGATTATCTAATCTCATTGAATGGTGTTTTGATCGAGAGCGGAACACTAACTTTTGTACATCTGAATCGAATTGTTTCTTTTCCTCGACAGACTACAAATCATACAAATCATGGACATGTAGTGACCTGTGTAATGCCTTGTCCTTCCTCTTGGACAATATTTATGTTAGATTTGGTGAGGATCTATTACAAGCAGGTTGTAGGAATTCCTATGGGTACTAACTGTGAACCTCTTGTTGCAGATTTATTTTTATACACTTATGAAAAAGAATGTATCCAAAATCTTCAAAAGCAAAGAAAATTTGATGATCTGAAATGTTTCAATAATACTTCTAGGTATCTGGATGATATTCTAACCATTGATAATCCTGCTTTTGAATTATATAAGAATGAAATTTATCCACAAGAATTAACACTTAACGAGGCAAACGTTACAAATACAGAAACACCGTTTTTGGACCTCAATATAAAAATTTTAAACGGAAAGATTCATACAAGTGTATATGACAAAAGGGATGATTTTGGATTCAACATAGTAAATTTTCCCTGGCTTGACGGTGATGTTCCAAGATTACCGTCATATGGCATTTACATATCACAGCTCATCCGGTACGCTAGAGCATGTACTGATTTTTTGGATTTTCATAGTAGAAATTTACAAATTACCAAAAAAACGTTTAGGTCAAGGTTTCCGCTTTCATAAACTAGTTAAGACTTTCTGGAAATTTTACAAAAATTACAGTCAACTTCTTTTGAAATTCGGATCTATACACGCAACAGAGTACATTACTTGGGTATTACACAACCTGTCTTTTATGGTGATATGATAAACAAAATTAGAAGGATCAAAGGTTGGCAGCATAACCATCGAAAATGCGTCAGAATCATCAAACGCCTTTTATACCGTGGATATGATCCCAATGTCACCAGACGGACACTAGGCTTGGTACTTGACCAATCTACAGTCTTGTACAAGCGCATCCTTGAGACTTGCACTCTGACTGACTGTGACGACGGGACTCCATGACGGGCCCTGTCCAAACCTCTTTAGAGAAGACAGGGCCCCGACCACCTGTCCTCTCTGAATGTGAGTCGGACTCATCGGGTAATTACACACATGAGCTCGCTACAGCTGGCAGAGCACGGACTGTATTATGCATGCCCTCTTTTTATATCCATTTACATATTCTTCTGTGTTTCTGTGGCCTCTACGTTTCGCGGTATTGTTTGTGTGAGGTCATCTTACAGTGAGGAGGTTGTTTTACACCACAAATGTACGTTCTTCGAGACCTCTGGGTAAATGGAGAAGTGAGAGGGTAGTGCGCACGTAATCCAGGATAACCACACCATTTGCAACTTGCGTGACAAATGGCCGTCCAAAGTCGGCGCCGGTTACCCATTGGTCTCGTCGGTATATGAGTAGTCTTTTGTGTTTAATGTTTACATGTCGTATGTCTCTTTTCCGCCTCGTGCTGTACTTTTCTTTTGTGTTTTTGCATCGGGTGTTTTGGTGTTTTGCTGTTGATGCTGCAACGTGGTCTTGTTGGAGATCTCCTCCCTTCATTCAACTTTGTTTATCAATAGGAAATCATGGGAGCTGTGTATTTGTCCACATCGTTTCGGATAGATCGCGATATAAAATTCCGGAAATGGTCAACTTGATAATCATAAAATGAAATTAAGTTGTGTTAATTTTGGGTTGAAAAATAGATATTTTGAGAAATAGGCCTGTCATATTGAAGGATAATTTCATCGGCTTTGACAGGATAAAGATAATCGTGTGTTCATACGTAGAGTGGGTAATTTTTTTTGGTATTAACGAGATATCACACGCGTTTCAGTAGCCTCCCTTAGACGAGAATTTTAAAGAAATCTCCCTGCTGAAGATTTCCGATTTTCGTAACTTAAAATGTCTTGATGTTCTGTCTTTGTTATAATCGCTAAATCGGTAAGGCGACCCAATAGCTCAGAGGTAGAGCTCTTGCCCACCATGCGGAAAGACCGCGGTTCGAGCCTGAGCGCAGGTGCAATAATCAGATTGTTATTCGTATGTACATTCGTTTTTTTTTTCTTTGGAAAGTAATGGTAAGCCTAGATTGACCAACAATAGTCAAATATTTGCTGAAATTGAACTTATCTGAAAATTTTGTTAGACTTTTTTACCTACATACATATGGCGTATCTATTCAGAAATAAATCAGCTGTCAGTAAAGTGTTTGAATGTAGAGAAACTTATAATATAGTTACCCATATATTACATGTAATATCAATACACATGTTCACATACTGTCGTGTTATCACACAAAATCTTTATTCGGCTCTATTTATTTACATATTGACATCTTTGTGAGTGAAGAAACTAGTACTGCTGTGATATTTTAAAAAGATGATAATATAAATTCGGATGCTTTTGTCTTTGGTCACATGGTAAAGAAAGATAACTCGAATTGCCCTTTTAATTTTTTACATGATAATTTACACATTCAGTCAGATTTTGCAACATATGACGTGGTCATTGAATGATTTCTTTCTATAAGAATTTGCACAATATGATGAGGGAATCATATGTGAAGTTTCATTTGAAAATCTTGGGCTGAAAAAAAAATATAGCCAAAAAATGAGCATTTCCATTACAATCAATGGATGGCTAAAAGTCTGATCAATTTCAAAATCTCAAAATTTTGGATGGTGACCTCCTAATATTGTCCCTTACATCTGAATTAAATTAGGAAATCAGAATTATGCCTTTTTTCTGAAAATAAGTGTTGTATAACACGAAACGTGTGATATCACCTTAAATAAGCTAGATTGAATTAGAAACAGTTGTACATTGTATTTTGCCGGGACGCATTCTGCTCTTTGCATTTATTTGATCTGATGCATTTGAAATGTATTGCTTCTCCTGGCATGTCGGGTCATTCTTGTTTAAGATTTGGCGCGTCCCAAACATAGGTATATGACGTATTATGATCGTCATATGAACACATTTGCATGTATGAATAAATTGAGCGTTATTTTGCCATATGTTATAAACAAGACTTATAGATGACATAAAGAGTTATATATTTTTAAATGTTCTGCTACATTTCCTATATGAGAACATATATTTGTCTGATACTGAGTTTTGGGGACACTAAGAATGGATAGAAAATATGTTTCTGGTTATTTTTCGTTAGAAACGCGATTTAGATTGCTTAATAGACCATTTTCGAGTTACAACTAATGACCGTCATTAACCTTCAGTTTAGTCACTGCTATGACGCACCTGTTTAGTTACGTCAAGTAGGGTTACTTCCGGTCTACCTTAGCAACGTCACACATTGTGACATCAACGGTGTAAAATTGATCTAATCTACTCAAAATTAAGAACATATTTTCTTTGAATAATGGAAATTACTATAATTGGTGCTTTTATTTGTATTGGCCATGAATTTGTTTGTGTCATCAATGACAATGTAAATTATAAGTCATCGGATTTTTTTCTTTTTTCAGTAACATTAAACATATCATTCTAATCTAATGTCGTACTGAATATATTTTTTAAAGAAGAGAAAATCTTTGAATAGAAAATATAAAAGTCTTACATAAAAAAATAAGAAAATTGTAACCCAACTGAATTTCTTTTTAAAACATAAGAATAATTGTGATTACCCCCCCCCCCCCTTTTTTTTTCTTTTTTTAACGCCATTGCCGTTCTGTGCAAATGTATCCTTAAGAAATTGTCAGTCAGTAAAATTTTTAAATGTCATTAAATATTTCTGAAATTATATAAGCCGCTTTCCCTCCTGAATGCATCAATGCAGTATGAAAATCGGTCTTTACAGGGTTTTTAGGGGAGGGGGTCACAAACTATTTTAATAAATGGCAGCGTGAGCTAATGGTACTTTGAGAAAATAAGAAAATACGAAAAGTATGTCCCTGTGCGCCTGACCAAAATAAAAAGAAAAAAAAAACGATGTTCAAAAATGAAAAGAAAAATGAAATTGAAATAAGTTACCTTGGAATAAAATAAATCGTATAAACATGAAAATAATTCTTGGATCTAAAACATTTTTCCAAGGATAGGGTTCATCCCGGCTCTGAAAAGGAGAAATTGGGAGCATAGAAATAGAATAACTTGATGACATCTTGAGGGGAGAGGAGTTCAGAGCCTTAACATCCGTGCAAAATAAAATGTAAATCCAACGAGACTCAACAAACAAGTTCAAGTTTACAAACGTTTTATTTGCCGTATTCACAGATTGACCTTCTTGGATCTATTTAGTCATGGTCCTTGAACATACATTTCAGTGCATCCATCTGACCTGTACACTTTAAAACAAAAATCATTGTTGTGCTCGTGAAACTCTAGGGGACGGAGTTCACCCAGGTTAAGCCCATGCTAAATGCGCGTCCCCCCTTCCCGCCCCAGACACAGTACTCTGTTATACTCAAGTCATCATGTGGAAAGGTCGTTCTTGCCATTCTATCGAAGTTATGCCGACTCTCCTGTTGAAAGGTACCATATAAAAGATCATGATCAATGTTTGCTTAGTTCACAAACTTTTCAGAGCGGTCAATTTTTGTAACAACATTGCACATGGCATTTAGCAAATATTCGAATATAGATTTCAAATTGCCACCCTCAGATCTCACTAGTTGATACCTTTTTGAAGATTGATATCCATGTCCTGATCAATATTTTACAAATGAGGCAGGGAGAGCTGATAGGAGGCAAGGGGGGGGGGGAGGTTAAGGAAAACTTATATCAGGAGTCCGAGGAGATAATTATTTCAGATAGTTTTTTTCATTCTGCTTAATTCTTTATTTTTTTGCGATTACCGAGTCACAGATACAATATTTTCTCACAAAATAAAAGGACAAAACATAAAACTGATTTATTCAATTATAACATTATATCTATTCAAAATGGCCGTACCCAAGGAAACAACCGAACCTTTTTTTAATTTGGAGTCTTAGTGTTATGTATTTTTCCTTTGAAACGGCTTATTTGTCTAAGTATTTTGTAAAATATGTTGAATCAAAATTCAAGATAATATCAATAGCTTATAATTGAATAAATCAGTTTTATGTTTTGTCCTTTTATTTTGTGAGAAATAAGGTCTACAATCTGAGGTAAAACGAGCAGATTTCCTTGGATACCGTCCATGTTACCATTACAACCAAGAAAAATTACAGTTCATTGATTACAATCTGAATAGTTTTAAATTGAAACTTCACAGAAACTTTTCAATTACATCTCTTTAAGTTAAAAATGATAATTTGCTATTTTCAAATAATAGCAGAATGGTTGTATCTTTTTGGGGAAAATATACGTTGTTCTTACTAAGGTCTTTCCAAATCCAAGAAATCCATGATACAGTATCAAATCGCAAAACATAGATATATTGCAAGTCTAGAAAAAAAGTGGAATATGCGAATTTAAATCCAACTTAAATTCTCAGTATGGAAAAATTTGCGGTACTACATGTAGGTGATGCATTTTGCTTTTAAAGATTAAAAAGTCCTCTACTTAGACATATATTCTTCATATAACTTCAAAGATGACGTCTCTGAGTAATGCATTATACAGTTGCTTTGGGAAGGAGCTGCCAGATTCAAATAAAAAACGATGTTAGATAGGGGCACTCTCACCTCATTTGTTAAAATGTCTCGTTACATGTCACATGTAATTCACTCTTTCAAAAGCTGAAATACAATTGGTAGGGTATATGTTGCCATGGTAACCATTTTAAAAAAATGTTGAATTTTAATAATATAGTGCTGTTAGAATTATATTTCACATTCTATGAGAAAGGCCATTATCAATAGAATTTATTTCGATTAAAACAAGACACAATTTTTGCTTGATTACTACGGAAACAAGATCGATTTACACAGATATACTTCATTTTCTAACATTTTTAAGCATTTGAAATTCAATTTCTTACAAGGTTACGTAGAAAAAATCCAAGTAACATAACGGTAGATTGCTTAAACATTTTTATATGAAAAGGTTTCATCCATTATATCTATTCAAAATGGCCGTACCCAAGGAAACAACCGAACCTTTTTTTTAAATTTGGAGTCTTAGTGTTATGTATTTGTCCTTTGAAACGGCTTATTTGTCTAAATATTAAGTAAAATATTTTTAATCAAAATTCAAGATAATATCAATAGCTTATAATTGAATAAATCAGTTTTATGTTTTGTCCTTTTAATTTGTGAGAAATAAGGTCTACAATCTGAGGTAAAACGAGCAGATTTCCTTGGATACCGTCCATGTTACCATTACAACCAAGAAAAATTACAGTTCATTGATTACAATCTGATTAGTTTTGAATTGAAACTTCACAGAAACTTTTCAATTTACCTCTCTTTAAGTTAAAAATGATAATTTGCTATTTTCAAATAATAGTAGAATGGTTGTATTTTTTTGGGGAAAATATATGTTGTTCTTACTAAGGTCTTTCCAAATCCAAGAAATCATGATACAGTATCAAATCGCAAAACATAGATATATTGCAAGTCTAGAAAAAGTGCAATATGCGAATTTAAATCCAACTAAAATTCTCAGTATGGAAAAATTTACGGTACTAGGTAATGCGTTTTGCTTTTAAAAATTAAAAAATCTTCTACTTAGACATATATTCTTCATATAACTTCAATGGTGACTTTCTGAAGTAATGTATTATACAGTTGCTTTGGAAATGAGCTGCCAACTTCAAATAAAAACGATGTTAGATAGGGGTACTCTCACCTCATTTGTTAAAATGTCTCGTTAAAAACTCATTCTCGGGAAATATTTTACTTTCAAAACTAGTTTTATTAGTTCTTTTGTTTACCACCACCCCTTCCACGAAGAGGATCTAGTAAATAGATGATGGTTTAAACCACAACATTAGATAAATGTACAACAATAACTCGTACTTACCTTCGAAAAATCCATTATTAGTTTGAACAAAACTCATGATAATCAGAAATACAGTGTTTACTTTAAACATTTTTTAAAACAAACAACGTGCAATCTAATGACAAATTATTGATCACTTTAATCTTGAATTTTCTATTTTCCTCATTCGCAAGTCTTATACAGTATACCTGAAATATTTTATTTTCACTTTATAATATAGCATTATATAATTAGTTCACTCGCCCTTCGTCTTTGGGTGAATCATCAGAGGTCGGTACGCCCCTTTGGAGTCCCTTTTCTCATTAAGGCACGGTCCATTTGATATTCTGGGGGGGGGGGGGGGGCTTGGGTTTTTTTGACGGAACAAGAATATTTATTTCGTCCCGGATCGGGGCAAAATTATTTTTTCTTGTAAAGTTGGAGCAAGGAAATTTTTTTTATAACAATTGATGTGAATATTAAGAATGTTTATGTTTTTTCAATAGAAATTCTTTATTTTTACTTAAATTTCTCCAAACATTACTTTGTTTTTATGTAAAACTTGTATTCACTTCTAAACTGAGGGAGATGAAAGATTTTTACAATAGGCGATATTTTTCAGTGAACAAAATGTATATAAGGTCATGCATGTAACATGTAAGATGGCCTGATGCAAGTTTGAACATTTAGAAATGTAAACTAGTGAAAAACTTATTTAAATTCTCCTGCCAAGCTTGCAAATTTTTTTGATAGAAAGTAAAAACTGCAGCGAGCGAGGCGAGCCGAAAATTTTTCAGGAATGTTAAGCGAATTTTATTGTTATTATTCAAATTCAGATTACTTGTAAGAGTAAGATTATATTTTTCTGTCACACCATAAGCAAATCTATTTCTTTCATCAAAATTCAGAGCAAAAATTTTTATTTCGAAAAAAACCCAAGCCCCCCCCCCCAAATATCAAATGGACCGTGCCTTAGGAAGTCATTTTGGAAGGCTGAGCGAAGCAAACTTGTAGGATCGATAAAATTCTAATCTCGTCGTTTGCATTATCTATTAGCTATCACTGGTCCTATTACATGCCAAACGTCTGAAGGGAAATCAGCAGTTTCTGTCCGAATTTCAACAGGCCCGAAAAGCCTATATCCCTTCATGAATTATGAAGTCAAAATATCAATAGTGCACAGTTTCCACTTTCATATTTCATTGTAGCACAAAGGTCCACAAAATTAATTCCATCACTTATTTTGCAATGAGATATTTTTTTTTTGCAATTTGATCCTACAGGAAATTTGGGGCCGCTCAAATTGCGCAAATTTAATTTCAAAAAATATAACCAGAGGGTGCTACTAAAGCGAATTATGGCTATGTCTTAGAATTACTTTGAATGGTAGTATCACTGATGATGATTTAATATCCGAAACACTTGTCTGGTGCATAATAAATCGGTTTGTAATTCTCTCCGGTAAGGTATAGAGTTGGAACACTTCCGTATTATTTGCAATTCAAATGAATGATCTTTGTCCCATGACATGTTTGATTGCAGTTAAAATTCAACATTTTTTGTCAAGACATGAAATAACCCATTGGTATATGCATCAATTGGGGGTCATGAAGTTGTGTATTCTTCCGCCAACTTGATCATACAAACGAGACTATAGTCTGGGATGTATCACTTGGTAGGCTGCATTCCCCCGCTGGATCCTCTAAAACCGCCCTAACTTTATAGCACTTTTGCGCTGTTTAAAAAAAATGTCTCATGGAATTTTTCATTGTAAAAGTTGTGTTTTTGGGTAAAACAAGTTATTTAGCGAAATAATCACTGAATATATGAAAAAATATAACAGTTTTACTTTTATATGGTTGCTGATTTAACGTATCCAATGTTCAAATGGAGATCTCGCTGAGGTCTCCTCCATTTAAAGAGTGTTAACATTATCTCGGTAATCTTCGGCAGTGTCTCGATTGTTTCCGTGTCTTGAGCGACGGTCGGCATGTTGACCTTTAATGATAGAAATTATATTTTATCTTGTATAAGGTTTATTTAGGTAAAAATACGTCATGATTCTAACTATATAATACACTTGATATTTATTTGTACAACGGATACCTTAAAACAAAAAGTATGAATGTAGTATTTTTGATGAAATAAATTGCAAGTTCCCATTTCTACTTTAACTGTGTGTTTTTTTTTGGGGGGGATAATAAAGACGAACGTTTTGCCAAATTTCACAGAAATTTCTGCTTCTCAGCTCCTCAAGAAAGCACATGATCGTTCACTCATGATTTAAAAACATCTTTAGATTAAGTCTCCTCTTTCAAATGACATATATTTTACTCATACATGCATATATATAAATTATATATATTTTTTTGCAAAATTCTCAAAATTGATGTTTTTAAGCAGAAAACAGTATTTTCAATCATAAATCTCCGATTTCTGTTTATTAATTTAAAGAACTCTTATTAATCATGAAAGCAGTGATTGAAAGCTATTTTCTAGTACATACAACTTTTCACACTCTTTCAGATTATATATCTATTTTAACATTTCATTCAAAATTAAAGACTTAGTGATTTTGTGGAAAAACGTATTTTTCATTCAAAATCGCTGATTTCTGGAGACTATTCATTGAATCTATAGAGCTTCTTGAAATCATAGCAGGAATGTATTTTCAACAGTATTATTTGGGTTCATTCATGAATTACATGTTTGACAAAGGAGGGGATCTCCAACAACACCAGGTTGTAGTTTAGTTTAAACATATTTTATTTCAATAGATGAAATGGGATTGTGCACAAGTTACAGAAACATTATGAAAGCCCTTTCCCACAGCAAAACCTCAAAATACCCAATGCAAAAACACAAAGCAGACAAGCACAGAAAGAGACGCGTAGGGGACCAGGAACGTTAACGCATAACACAGAAACATCAAACACAAAGGACTACACATAAACCAACGAGACCAATTGGCAACCGATGCCGACGGAAATAGCAGAAGGTTTGGTTATCCTGGATTACGTGCGCACAACCCTCCCACTTTTCCGATTACACAGAGTTCTCGAAGAACGCACAATTGTGGTGTAAAACAACCTCCTCACTGTCAGATGACCACACACAAACAAGACCGCAAAACGCAGGGGCCCAATCAACACAAATGAATATGTAAATGGATATAAAAAATGGGCGTACGTAATACAATCCGTGCTCTGCCGCCGCGAGCTCATGTATGTTATCACCCGAGGAGTCCGACTGACATTCAGAGAGGACAGGTGGTCGGGGCCCTGTCTTCTCTAAAGAGGTTTGAACAGGGCCCGTCATGGAGTCCCGTCGTCACAGTCAGTCAGAGTGCAAGTTTTAAGAATGCACTTGTACAAGACTGTAGATTGGTCAAGTACCAAGCCTAGTGTCCGTCTGGTGACATGAGGATCATACCCACGGTATAAAAGGCGTTTGATGATTCTGACGCATTTATGATAGTGATGTTGTCTATCTTTGATCCTTCTTATCTTGTTAATAATGTCACCATAAAATGCAGGTTGTGAAATACCCAAAGTAATATACTCTGTTGCCTGTATTGGTCCGAATTTCAGAAGAAGTTTACAATAATTTTTGTCAAATTTCAAGAAAGTCTTTACTAGTTTGTGAAAGCGAAAACCTTGTCATAAAATTGTCTTGGTAATTTGTAAATTTCTACTATGAAAATCCAAAACATCAGTACATGCTCTAGCATACTGGATGAGCTGTGAAATATAGATACCATAGGACGGTAATCTAGGAACATCACCGTCAAGCCAGGGGAAATTTACTATGTTAAATCCAAAATCATCTCTTTTGTCATACACACTTGTATGGATCTCTCCATTAACAATTTTGATATTTAGGTCCAAAAACGGCGTTTCTGTGTTTGAAACGTTTGCCTTGTTTAGAATCAATTCTTGTGGATAAATAACATTTTTATATTTCTCAAAAACAGGATTGTCGATAGTAAGAATATCATACAGGTACCTAGAAGTACCAACGAAACATTTCACATCATCATTTTTTCTTTGTTTTTGAAGATTTTGGATAAATTCCTTTTCATACGTGTATAAAAATAAATCTGCAACAAGAGGCGCACAATTAGTACCCATTGGAATCCCTACTACCTGCTTGTAGAGTTTCTCACCAAATCTTACATAAATATTGTCCAAAAGGAAGGACAAGGCAATACACAGGTCACCACATGTCCATGATTTGTATGATTTGTAATCTGTGGCGGAAAAGAAACCCTTCGATTCAGAAGTACAAATATAAGTTTTCCCCTCTCGATTAAAGCACCAATTAATGAGTTTGGACAGTCGATCATTTATTTTGTCGTGAGAAAGCGTGGTGTACATATTAGAAAAGTCGTATGAAGATATCGTATTTGCTTCAAAATTTTTTGATTTCATTTTGTCAATCACATCCCCTGAATTTTTAATAGACCAAAAGAAGTTTACGCCATTCCTGTTCATGACAGTTTCACAGTATTTTGCCACATGTTCCTTTATAGCCTTGAGTGCTGACGTAGTGCCTTCTAGACAAAATTGTTGTTGAGCAGTTGCTAGAATTAGCAATGTATCGAAACTTGTAAGGAGACTTGTAATATTTTGGTATACAGTATATTGTAGGGAGATCCAATTTTGAAATAGGGATGTTAAAAGAAGAAATTTCACTGTTATGTTTGTTCAAAATATTGGGAACACTTTCGTTGCTTTCGATATAAGTATTAGTAGAGGAAAGTTCCGAAACTAAAGTTGATATGTAGTAGCGTTTTCAAATAATTATGATGTTGTTGACTGCGTTGTCTGCAGGCGTGAAGACATATTTTTCATGTAAATTACGTAACTTGGATTTGAAATATCTTTCAGATTTAGAAATTGGATTTTCAAAAAGTTGAGGATTTTTGTGGTAGTTATCTATTCGAATATCGGTAATATCCAAAATGAGGTTTTTCCAGTCATTCAGAGCATTCGATTCGACCTATCCGATTTAGACCATCGTTTGGTATAGTTATCTAAAGCTTCCTTTAGCACTTCGCGACATTTAATGAAATCTTTCTTGGATGGGATTCTATACTTAGGCCCTTTCTTAAGAAGACCACGGAGCTGCCTGTCTTTGATAATTGAAAAGTCACCTGTAATAATATGACCAGCTGGTTTATATAGATATGCAGACGTTGCACATTCTCAAGAAGCAGGACATGATTCAAGTATTTTAGGATCTTGTGTAACTTTGTTGTAGTTAAAAACGAAATTTCGAATAGGTCTCTTATATTTGTAACAAATAAGAGGAGGTTCTAAATTTTCAAGATATTGAGGAATGGCACTTTGAAACATAAAAGGTATATTTTCTACTTAATTTTGTGGCAAATTGCCTGTTTTTTATCTAAAATTAAAAGATTTCTGGGAAAATTCTATCAATTCATTATCTAAGCTAAACTCATAGATTTAAAGCTGTTATCATATAAACAATTCCCTTCTTGTCAAATGATCGTAAAATCAAATGAAATGATTCACTGAAAACAACATTGTTGGGTAAAATATGTACATGTAGTATTTCTTTTAATCTGCCAAATTGATACATTTTAGCTTTGTTATGATGCTATTTTTTGTCATAAATCGATAAGGATGTCATTTGATAGCTGAAATTTAATTTCTATCGTATTTTTTTAGCAAAAAACCTAATCTATGTGCAGAAAGCACTTATTTCTGTGAATATTTTTTTTTATTTAAAATTTTTGATTAATCAAAGGAGGAGGGGTTTCTTATTCTTTGATGGCATTAAAGTGATCAAGTTTAATGAGTTAGAAGACATTTCTTTGATTATTTTATTATTTTTTTTGGGGGGGGGGGGATCTCAATTTTTATCTAAAATTCGCTGATTTCTGAAAAAGCTTTATTTCTATAAAATGCGTCATTATTATTTATATTCAAAAGTGTTCCTGCGTTTATCATAGTCTTTCCTTGTAAGTTAAATGCATATGAGATACCCTCTGTTATCTTAATTGGTATTTTTGGCAAAAAATATGTTTTATATAGATATATATCTTAAAACAAGAAACTTACTATAGAAAGTCTTATATTTTAAACGATGAATATTATCATCTGTACTTTCTTATTTTAAAACTGCTTATTCTTTCTTTACTTATTGAAAATTTCACTTGAAATCTTTTGAAATATTACTAATGTTAATTAGTATGTTTGGGGTAAAAAAAAAACAAATGGAAAAGTAGGCAATTAACAAAAATGTTATTTAACACATTTTGAAGTTATATGTTGCTAGAATTTCAAAAATAAAAGCTTGCTTCTCTTTGTGACCCACTATTTATGCATTTTACACAAATTTAACAATAGAACACAAAATTGAAGTGCAATGGAAAATTCCATGACACAATTTTATCTGAAACAGCGCATAAAATGCTACAAAGTTAGACCGGTTCTTGAGGATCGAGGGGGGGAGGTCAGCCAACCCAGTGATACACCCGGACTACTGTCATCACACATCAATATATTTTTTTTTCAACCTTTATTAAGAAAACTTGCATATTCAACATGTTCTATTTCACACTGAAACATGCTAAAATAAATTACCAAAAGTTGGATGCAGCCAGGGAGAAAACTGTACATTATTATATAAAATCCCTTAATTTTTTTCCAAAAGTAATGAAATTTTGCATACTGAAAATTGACAATATTTCTAGATTTTGTTCAAACTTTAAATTAAATTCAGAACGATCTTCATATCTTTTAAAGAGAAATAAAACTAGGATATAAATCAATCAAAGAATACAAGTCGTTTTGAAAATAGCACAACTGTTGCTATGTAAAAGAAGGGAGGAGATCTCCAACAAGACCCCGTTGCAGCATCAACAGCAAAACACAAAAACACCCGATGAATTAACACAAAAGACAAGTACAGCACGAGACGGAAAAGAAACACACGACATGTAAACATCAAACACAAAAGACTACACATAAGCCGACGAGACCAATGGGCAACCGGTGACGACTTTGGACGGCCATTTGACACGCAAGTGGTGTGGTTATCCTGGATTACATGCGCACAACCCTCTCACTTCTCCAATTACCCAGATGTCTCGAAGAACGTACAACTGTGGTGTAAAACAAGTACATATTTATTCAAATATAATCAATGCATTATCATACAAGGAAAACATGTGATCCTAACTATTCTTTTTGGTATCTTATTTTAAATGAAATCAGAGTCATGTTTCAAAAGATAGCGTATTAAAAATTCATATAGGCAACTAATGTCTTGCGTTTTGTGCATCATCACGGAATCGCCGATTCAGCATGAAAGCAATGTACGTCATAGCTGAGCGACAAAACCTCTCATCATTCGGAGGTTTGAATGACAAATATGGATAATGACCATATCCCTGTATACAGCACAAAATCGATAATTCAGAAAATCAGAAACCGAAGGCATACAAAATCAGGACAAAACAGGAACCAAAGCAAACAAACAAAAACCTCCACCACATGAAAAGAAGCGAACTCCCGATATGGGAGTGAGACCAGGTGCCCGGGAAGAGTAAGCATCTCCTGCTTCGCGGGTATGTTAAGGCGTCCCATGGAATATCACGTCAAAAATTTGCCGCGAAATAGCGTAACGTCATTTGACGTCATAGACTCCGTGTCGTCAAGTACGGTAGCAACACAGTAATTCAATTAATTTTTATGATATTATGTAAATTCAAAGGATGAAAGTTACCAGTTTTAAATGTCATGTACTTTAACTCAATCGCTGACACTCCGTCTATTCAATATACCTTTGAGAAGACCCCCAATCGATTGAGTGCACTTTGTGACCCCCTTGCGTTGTTAAGGACCTCTGCGTTACTGAGAAGCTTGAGAAGCGATGGAAGGTGCGATCCGATAGTTGACAAGGCGGGTGATAAGAAAAATTGAGAAAATGGTATGTATTTGTTAAAATTACATGAAAAGAGAGATGCTGCACAGAGAAAATATCCTAATATACTCAATCATATATGTAATCAAAGACAAAACTATTTAAAAATTTACGAAATCATTCTTTTTATTTACCTTGTTTACAGTACTGACGGAGTACACGTGTGTCATATGATGCATGTGTCGTATAGGAATATTATTGCATCAATGCTGTGAAAAAAGTATGGTTGTAGCGCTATTGTTATTACTTTATTTTCCATATCATCGGTGTCTGCTACGATATATTATTTAGATACAAGCATATGCATGACAAAGGTAAACTTTACGAGGAGAAAAAAAATGGGGAAGGGGTTGGGGTGGGGTGGATGTGGGACATGCATGTGTACTGTTTAAGTATGTAACAATGAAACTACTTTGTATTATACAATTTATAACACTTATTTTTTATTCATTTGTATTTCAGACTGATGAAAATTACATATTCAATCATCTCATAAAAAAAAAAAACAAAACAGAAATATTTTGGCACTGGATCAGTGTTGAATGCTGCATTAGCCCAGAATCATAATTGAAAGAACTTTTCAATGACCAGGTATATATATGATATATAATTTTCTTAGAGACTTGGGTGTAAAAATATCTTCCCATATATATATATACATAGTTGAAGTTTGATATAAATCTAGATCTATCTATGAATATTGTCAGAACAAATCTATAACTGTTAACATTATTTTCTTTTCTTTTAAGTTATAATAATTGACTTGTGAAGAAGTTAAATCAACAGTA
The DNA here is from genome assembly GCA_033119305.1 of Pinctada imbricata. Lineage (NCBI taxonomy): Eukaryota > Metazoa > Mollusca > Bivalvia > Pterioida > Pteriidae > Pinctada > Pinctada imbricata. The sequence goes on from VSWD01000004.1 coordinate 19,740,594, forward strand.
CACCAAAAACCCTAAAAGGCTCTGTAAGAAATTACATTTTAATACAAAAAAAAAACTTATTTATTTACCTAAATTTGAATTTTCTTCTCATTTCAGAGATTTGCCTTTGGAAGAAAATATAACTTTACCCGAATACCAGCAAGAAGATGTCACGTCAAGTGTCTGTCAAATGTTAAAAAATGTGTCAATAAAGATCTTTTATTGTAAAGAAGTACATGAATTTGTGATATATTTAATCCTAAACTATAAAAGCCTACATTTGGAGTCTTTCTGATGTCTATTAACATATGGATATCATGGTGTTTTATTTTAATCATGGGCTCTAGCCGCTCTATCAGTTGCGTAGCTTGGGCAAAACTAAGTGAATCCTTTCATGATACAAGGAAAATGAGTTCAGAAGCTTAGGACATTCGAATGGCAATGAAGGAGGTCGAATGCAAATAAAGATTTACCTCCAGCAGCTTACAACCCCCCCCCCCCCCCCCCAGAGGGAGGACAATTTTTACTGAATTGAGGAATTTTAGAGGAAAAGTGGATGCTTTAGCATACATTGTAGCTACTGGGTTGTTGGTCTAAATAATCTTAAAATGAGGAAAACAATGACCGAATGATTTTATACAAAGCTGAAAGATGGATACCCCCCCCCGCCCCTTCCTCTCAAGAATTCGAAAAATGTGGTGATAAAATAAAGAATATTATTGGCAGACAAAGTAAAAATTTTGTCGATGATGGCGAGATACAGGTTTCAATTAAGTATACATGTAAATATAGATTTATCTCGACAGAGTGGAGGTTTCTCCTTTCGGTGCCCCTGACGTTGAACATTGCATATTTGCATAAAATTGTATTTTCCGGCTTTTTCCTGAGTGGAGAGGTAATCGCAGTTTCACGTCACTTACATCCATTGTCAAGGGCATGGCCGGTCATGATTATGCGAGATAGGTACATTATTATAGTTTTAAAGTAGTACTGATCATATCCTTTTCCTCGAATCTGGGTGCGGTTTTTTTTCTGTGTGTTAATCATCCCGATAAGCAGTAGATTGAAATATTTCTTCCCGAGGGAAAATTAGATAAACTTGAACTTGTAGGCTTGAACTTTAAAAGGAGCAGTATTACATACATGTATAACAGGACTCATCACCCTGCATGGGCAGGCTTGACCCTCCTCCCCCCCCCCTCTCCCCGATAAGGATCCTTCCAACCCTTGTTGTATTTCTATCGTATGTAACATGTAATTTAATGAAGAAATTACGAAATGAAAATCGTATATTTGCTATCAGAACCGCCCCCGCCACCTACAAATATATAAGCTAGTAATACCCCCCACCCCCCCCCCCCTCTCTCTTTCTCTCACGTGAACAATTATGGACCCGTATTATCACCAGCATAACTTAAAAGTGGAAATAAAAAAATAAATAAATAAAAAGGCTTCCTGGGTGACGAAAAATAATTTCAGAAGACTCGACGCTTCATCTGACCCCTCCTCCAAGCATTCTGACTAGCAGAAAGAAAAAAAATTGAAATGAATGGATAGTACAAATGTATCAGAAAGACATGGCTGGCTATATAGTGATAAAAGCTATTAAGTTAGTGATAAAATAATAGAACCGTTAAAGATACAGCGTCCCTGAATTTTTCTTTTTATTGAAAACGTTAAATTTATTTCGAAAGGTCTAGATTCAGGAAAAAGAAGCCATAAAATGTTTTATTTAGAAAATATGCAGTAACGACGATAACATCGTCGAATTTGTAAAATTAAATCTCCATATACCTCTGTTGTAAAAACGCAATATATTGTAGGTGGCGCTAGTGAAAAGAATTGGAGCTGCGCAGCCAAAATTAAAAATAACGTTAACTTTTCCAACGGTTATAACTGCGAATGTATGCGTAAGGGTCGCATGAAAATTTGAATTTATGTATACAAACGAGAATATTAATGTTACAAACTTTAATTTGAAAAGAAAGATTTTGCATAATAAAATTTTGTAAAATAAATTCATTTTTAGGGACACCGTACCTTTAATTAAAATTATGCTTAAATCATTTGAAAATCAATAGAAACTTGAAAACATTGTCACAGATAAATATTGCAATATAGAAAAGCAGAGGGGCGCACAAAGGGTTCTTTAATGAAGAGTATTCTAATCTACTGCATTAGATCATGACTTCCATTGGATGTACATTACTCTAAGTCTTCAACAACACATTATAATAAATATTGACACTCTACACTTCAAATTCTTCAAGAAAAATTAAATTCTTGCAGAATTCACTTGATCATGCCGATTTTGAGACAGAAGAATATGAATTTTCGTCGAAATGTACCTGTACTGAAACGTTTTTGAGAAATTATCTCCCCCTGTCAATCGCGCATCACTTGAACGTTTGAAATGGTTCTCGGGAGGAGAACTTTTAGGGGTACTCATAGAAAATAGATTAGCGCAAGTTGTTCCTCAAAATAAATTGAAAGAAGTTTGGTGTAAATCGAATCTTCCATGATTTATCTATATAGTTCTTTCTACGACAACTTGATTTTTTTTCACATTAAACCTATACAGGGACGTAGTCATTGAAGGTGTAACGCAAAAACCAGGGTGCGCCGTAGAATTCCTTAATTTAATCCATAAATATATGGAATTAACGACTTGTCGTAGCAAGATATATGAAATTTGAACATTTCTCTACACAACTTAAACCAAAAGTTCACTGAGAAATTAGTGGAACAACTTGCGCTCGAAGCTTCTTTTTCGTACTGTGTATATGTGCTATAAATAGCGATCACGTGACTTTCAGCACACCTGCAGAACTCGCCAATGACCCTTGACTTTCCTTCTATAAAGTACATATTCATACTTTTGATTAAAGTATATTTTATTGAGAGAAAGAGGTGTCCATTACAAAGGTGCGATAAAGGTGATAATATTTCCATGGGACGCCTTAACATACCAGCAGCAAGTATGCCTGTTTAATCCAGTAGAACAATGGGATGAGCAATTAAAAGAACAAAGGGTGATTGAACTGAATACAATAGGGCAATTGAATGGGTAAAAATATAGGTCATACAAGAAGTCGGGCAGGGACGCTACTTTTGAAATAGGTCCCGCCTATTCTCTCTGTTCATTGGCTGACGCTAATGTTGGATCTGTTGATTGGATGATGCTGAAGGAAGCCACACCTGTTAGTAGGTGACGTAAGGAAGGCACGTGGATGTACTAGAAGGAGGACACGTGTGATGTGTACTACAGCGAAGGTAATGACCTATTGGAATGCGTTGCCATTCATTGGAATTGAATGGATGGACACGATCGAGTGCCCTTTTTTACGATGTATGTAAATGAAGTCTAAATGTGTGTAACGAAAGGGGGGAATGCGCGGCGCCACCTCCCTCCCCCCCCTCCCCCGGGGTCCCTTCATTTAGTAGGAAAGGGGCTTGGGTTGAATAAAATGTAAACTTGTGTAAAAAAAAATATTTGTCGAACTTACCTGTAGCATCTCCAGAACATTTTTAAATCTTTCCTATTGTATACGCTTCATTCACCCCATTTAAAGTATCTATACATTGATTTCTAAAGATCAAAGGGGAATGGATGCACACCGGTGTTAGATTCTGAATAGGGTCGTGTTTCAACTCGTTCAAATCATCTACCTGTGTTGCGCTCCAATGATTCCGGGCAATTTAAAAATCGATTAGTGTTCATATACCGGAACATACCCTAGTGATTGCCATTTATTGGAAGTGAATGGAGGGATACGTTCGAGTGCCTGTTTTTACGATATATGTAAGTCGAAATGTATGAATGAACGAGTGTGTTGAGGTAACGTAAATCCCCCTCCCTCGTCTATTTCTTGGGGGGGGGGGGGGGGTAATTGATGAAAAAGATATAAAGCCGGTCGTCTGGTTGCAATACCTCATTTGAATTAAAGATGTCAGTCCGAATGGTTGTGCGTTCTACGGAGTGTAAGGATATTTTCCCTAACAATAATCCTTACGATTTCAGAATTCAAGTGAACAAAGGACTCCGTTTCAATGGAAATTGGACAATTGATTTGATCGAATTCGGCATAGACAGAGTGGAGAAAAATGGATTTCAAAATGAAATATTTGTGTATGCAGATATTTGTGACATGTCATACATTAACCAGAACCAGACCCCACTGTTGCGACGAGTTTACATCGCAAAAACGGGAAACCTGGAGTTTCAGAACACTTGTCCAGTGCCTTTGCGATGTAAGGATTTTGAATATATACATTTCTGGATCTTGGACAAGGATTTGAAGCCAGCCTCCTTTCTGGCAATCGAAACAGTTCTTTCCCTTGTATTCACGAAGAAAGAATAAAAGGACTCTCATCTCGCATCTTTCCTCAGTTTTACTCGAGACATCGAACGAATAGCAGCATGCCGTTTGACGTTAGAAAACAATATTTCTCCCAGCCAAAATTCTGGGACATGAAGAATTCGGTTCTTGTAAAACGCAGAGTGAAAAATAGAAAAGGAAAATACATATGGAAATACGATAGGATCTATAACGTCAAGGACGACGTATATGGCGCTGCGCTCAGGAAGAAGGCTGTAACGCATCGCGGTGATGGAACGTATAAACCGAAGGCTGTTATGAAACCAATAAGACCAGAACTCAACTCACAGGACAAGGAAAAAATGGCAGAATTAGCTAAATACGACTACGTATAAGAAAGTAATGTCAAGGCTACACCAGGTATACTGAAAGAAAAATAGAAAAGTAAATTAAATCAGTTTGATAAGAGTGTAAAAGTTCAGGGATTAATCTGCCTCTGCGACCTGCTTCCCTGAGCATAAAATTGCCCAGGACCCATAGATTTCTAATCGCTGTGTCCCTCTGTATGCATTTTCATTTTCTTATATTTACATTCCTACTGTGTTTCCCTTATATGAAGGTACCAAACCAACTGCACTACATTTTTCGATAAAAACAAGACCCTATCACGTGACATTTGAACGTACGAGGATTATTTTCCCATAAAATGCCCATTCTATTTACTGCTTCAACACAGATTCAAAATTCATTTATCAATTGACGCCCTCTATCCTCTAGTGATTACATGTGTCAAAATCTAAGTCACCCACATGTACACTTCCAAGACGTGAGACGTAGTAAGTCGATCACGCGTCACATGATCACACCAGACGAAGTTCAAGGACGACCTGCACTATTGTCTATGAGAAGATGCCATGTTTGGATGAGCGAATTCAGACATTAGTCGATCAAATATTCAATATTCAGGATGGGGATTTGCTCCACTTGTGTCATTTATCAACAGTGAATTCATTTTTGCTTCTTATGGAATTATAAAGATCAGAAATGTTTCGAGTATCAGTGAATTTTGTGCTGTGTTGAGGTAGGTCATGAATATTTCGTGTATTTTTATCGTTTTGCACGGCTGTACTCGGATTGCATCATTCTAATTACTTCCAGAAGCACCAGGCACCCGGACAACTGAAAGATATATCACGTCTTCATGTGACTGTTATGAGCCAATCGCTTCCTTCGGAAGACATTTATTTGAGCAAGCGAAGCTCAAAGCGAGCTGTGTACTACAAAATAAAACTCACTGCAACTAGAACTGCCCTAAAGTGGACGAATTATACCCCCTGCGGAGTTTTTTTTATAAATGGGACCATTTATGATGCTTTCAAAACTTCTTAACATAAAATGTCATAAAGGGGGAAGGTCAAGGTCACAGGGTCAAAAGTCATGGTACCTGTACAAGTATGTTAGGGCTGTCACGATTCACCGCAGTTCTCAGTTCACCGCCGTTCTTGACGACAGTTCGATACACGATATGAGAAGAGGCAGTATTGTTGAATTACGGTTTGTTTTCAGCATTAAGTTTTATCTTTAAAACAACAACATCGTGTTGCTCGACGCCGGGTCGTCAAAGATTACTTTAAAAGACGCTCCTTTATATCGTTATATCAGAGAATTTGGGAAGGCCGCGCCCTGCAACATAGTCCCATACTGATAAAAAATAGCCCATAAAATTGGCAACTCTCTTCGCCCTGGTGCACATTATTTTACCATGTCCATGTTTTTAGATCTACACCAGTAGCAGTAACGTGTGGATTACAGTTTACTGTACATGGCCAATCACTTCTGCTCCGTTCACCCGAATTATGATACAATGTTGATTTTTCTCCGACATTCTTTTTATTCTTGTTCTGCACCTAAGATTTAAATCCCCAACGTCAACTCACGTATCTGAGTTCGTCTGTAAAATTATTATGTCATATTAAGTGGTCAGTCAATGGGTTCAAATTAAAGTAGTAAAATTTGTACATGAATGTCAATTGCAGTCAACCCCCTTTCCCCCCTTCACAAAGCTGAGCATGAAGCTCAAGCTGCCCATATGTGGACACGAAAAATACAGGATAGGTGGCTGAAAGTTTCTGTGATATGTCTGAAAATTATCCCTTGAAAATGATAAAATTGGGAATTTCACGACTAAAAATGTGCAAACATCTGATGTGTTATACAAATATTGTATACAGCAAATCTTTTCGAAAATTGATCATTTTTGGAATGGCCCTTTCGTGAAGAAAGATGGCCAATTGATTTTGAGAATGGCCCATTGAAGTCCAAGTGGATGGGGCCATAGTCATATTGAGCAAGTTTGCCTTCCCAATCACTGTGATATTGCTGCATATTGCTGAGTTTTGTACTTTTTTCCCAGTTTTCTAGTCAATGCAATAATTCTCAAATCATTCAAGTTATGAATGATCTTAATTTGCTGTTGTTGAAATTGTTTTATTAAAATATCTGACGAATTGCAGAAATGCCTACATATCTACATTAAAAATGATGTATCGTGATACAAATCGTATCGTGAGTAAATATCGTGATGCGTATCATATAGTGAGCTTAGCGTATCGTGACAGCCTTACAAAATGTTGAATTTTTAATGGTGAATGTGTGTATGAAATATGAATGTCCTACCATTAATAGTATAACTATAAAAGAAATCTGCTTTCAAAACTCCTTAACATAAAATGTTGTATAGGGTGCAGGTGAAGGTCACAGGGTAAAAAGTCATGGTACCAAAATGTAGCACTCTTAATGGTGATTGTGTGTATGAAATATGAAAGTCCTACCATTAATAGTATAAAAGAAATCTGCTTTCAAAACTTCTTAATATAAAATGTTGTATAGCCTATATAGGCTGAAAGTCAAGGTCACAGGGTCAAAAGTCATGGTACCAAAATGTAGTACTCTTTATGGTGAATGTGTACATGAAATATGAAAGGCCTACCATTAATAGTATAAAAGAAATCTGCTTTTGAAACTTCTTAACTGGACGGACAGACAGACAGAAAGATGGACGGATAGGGTGATTCCTATATACCCCCCTAAACAGTTTAACTTCGTTTGCTGGAGGTATATAATAACAGTGTTTTGACTTCGTCCTCATAGATGGCTTTTCCACGAGTTCATATTACACATTCAATAGAACTGTAAAACAATATAATTGACAACAGAATAACTCTGAACATGACTATCAGGAGGGAGGGGGGGGGGGGGGCAGCTCATCACTGACCATCTGACCATATATAATGGGATTTGAATTGCCGATTCAAATCAAATTAATCTAACAGTAACTAAGAAATGTGATTCCTTGTAAGAAAAGGTTAAATAACGGCAACGTTACAGATTTCTGGTTCGAACAGACACTGGACAAAATTCTGAAAACAACGCGTGGGCCGACTCAGCAATCATGACATACATACATCTGTAAAAAAGAAGCAAATACTATATAATACTTAATTTTCACCATTGATTTTCTCATCTTACCTATCCATTGCAATCGAATGCGTGTTTTCTTTAGTTTATGTGTAGAATTTTGGTGAACAGGTCGTTCCAGCGTTTCCTCTGCTCAAAAATAAATGCTCGCTTCTGATTGGTCAACATTTATTTTGAAATTCTGAGCCCGCAAAATCATCCTGAACGATGAATTTTTTTTCTGTTAATCATCATTTAAATTCTTGGTAGATTTTAATATCATTATTTTATTTTCACATTTACGAATTCATGTAATTTTCCAAAGTCTTATCTCTTTTGACCTTAGAAAAATTAAAAAGCAATATCTGGCATCAAGCAGTCTGGGAAGGCCGCCTGCCCAGTGTTTCGGTCATCGGTCTCTCTGTCTGACTCTCTGATATTTCATTCAAAGAAGTATGGAAACTTTTTATTTGTTTTGTACAAGCGCGGATCCGGGGGGTCGGGGGTGTCGGGGGTCCGACCCCCCCCCTGGAATTTTGATAAAGTTCATATATAAAAATGTTTTAATTTTCATTTATAAGATTAACCCGATTCCCCTTTTGTTGTCATAATATTTAAAAAATAACATGAATTTGTATTGAAAATCTTTCATTCTAATTAAGTTTTTAACGGTGAGCATTTCAAAATATTCCTTGGCTCTCTTACGCTTGCCAGATTTTATTAAATACATAATAATTTATTATCAATTACAAATGATGCCCCTCTTATAATGCAGTGTACACCTTTGTACATAAAGAAGGGCAATGACTGCAAAATACATGTATAGAGGATGCGAGAAATCCTGGAAAAAATTCTGGATCCTCCAAAATCCTGGATCCTCCCATGTTGTACCATGACAATTAAAGCTGATCAATGTAGATTAATTGATTTTTAAATTGTATTAGGCACGGTCCATTTGATATTCTGGGGGGGGGGGGGGGCTTGGTTTTTTTTTTTATTTCGAAAAAAAAAATTTTGCTCTGAATTTTGATGAGAAAAAAAATTGCTTCTGGTGTGCGAGAAAAAAAATCTTGTTTTTACAAGTAATCTGAATTTGAAGAATTACTATAAAATTACTAAAAATTCCCGGCTCTATCGATAAAACGGAAAACATTCTAATCTTAATATATTGCACACCATATGTCTGAAAAAAAATTTCTTGCTCCAGCTCTGCGAGAATAATATAATCTTATATTACTTCCATAAAAATTATCTTACTTCCACAATCAAACACCACCATGAGGGAGCAAGCCTCGTCATGGACTTGCAAAATTTATACACTCGGGTTGAGAAATCGCCATCCCTCCCTCATGGTGGTGTAAGATTATATTAATCTCACCACAGGGAAATTTGAGAGTTCTCAGTCTCAAGTGGGAGAAAAAATAATTTTGCTCCTGTCCGAGGCGAAAAAAAAAAATCTTGCTCTGACAAAAACCCTATGCCCCCCCACTCCGAATATCAAATGGACCGTGCCTTATTTCTTTCAAAATCGATTTTTAAAAAAGGATTTCATATGTTGTTATAAATCGTTTTATCTTTATTATTGTTTGTTTGTTTTTTTTTTTTTGGTTTTTTTTTTGTATAGATATACATTTGTACTAGTATGCAGATCTATAAGCGGGTCACAATACAAAGAACAGACAAACATACTTACATTGATCTTAAATTATACTCTATTTAAGTTATATTCAGTTTGAATGAGATACTAGGAAATAACCATATTTTTAATATGTTTCCTTTAATTCAGTCTTTTTTCTTGCCCTTTTTTCACTTAATGCATATATGGCCCGGCTTAATTCTCATTCAATTCGTTAAGTTCTGCACGATGAAAAAAAAAAAAAAAAAAATAGACGAATTCAGCAACAAATGGCTCTCCTGGAATTTCCTTGGTCAATTGCTGTAAAATACCTGACTACATATTTCTATATGTCATTTACGATTATAAATTAGATCTCTGCTGAACACATCCCCTCCCCTCCCCCCCCCAATCCTTTACTCTTTTTGTTATCTTTATCTTTATAAAGTGTCTCAGATTAGTAAATCAATAAAGGAAGTACTTCTCTAGGATTACATTGTATGTTATGCATATATTATCAGATGACCGTCATGTCATTTAAACCATTGAAAATATACCTACCTATTTTATGTCACGCTTGTAAGCCACATTTAATCTTTAGATCCTTATCCTGGTGACCACAGTGTCATCAGTTCCACGGTCATAAATATAAACTCCTTTCAACTTGTACATTAAATGTTATTTCTATTTGAACATTTTGTAAATAAATAAAGAGAGGTGCTATGATGATTCAAGCTTAGCTCAATATATAATAAGTGTGGAGACACTGGAGAGGAGAGCAGACTATCATGAGTGTCCATCCGTCATCCTGTCCGTCCGTCATCCTTTTATTTACAGAGTTTACCACCTGAGCAATAAATTGCGTTTTGCTTCAAATTTTATAATATTGTTTTTGATGTTTGACCAATTTACCACTTAAACCTGAAAGTCTTTATCTTAATTACTCAATATGAAAATGTGATTTATTTTCTTCCTACAATATAATGTATTGACATATAAAGTTGAACCCCTAATAAGTACCATCTGTTTCCATTGTTATAGAATAATTCCCTTAATAAACCTGAATTTTTTTCTTGTAGTGTGACTTAGTCAATATGGGAATACATACTGTCTTGAAACATTGCCTTAAAAATAAAGAAATTCATACAATGTCCTTGAAATATGATCTTGACGTTATGGGAACTTATACTTTGCCTTTGTGCTGATATGACCTTGAAAATATGGAAATATACGCTCTGCCCTAGATGTAAATCGTCTCTCATGAGAAAATTTAGTATATTTCATAACAACTAGATCATAATAGATGTATTGAATTAACCAGCATGTATATTGAATGGATAATTCATTTCTTCTTTTCTGCCCTCCTCAATAACGAAGACATATTAATAAAATTTCTCTACAACACCTCCCTGGTGTCATTGCATTGAGTGAGGCTATACGACTAAGCACTTAAAAAAATCGCTGCGGGGAGTATGAGCTTCAGTCCTCTTAGCAGTGGAAAAGCGGGGGGGGGGGAGGGGCGTCCGCCCCTAGCACTGACCCACAATTTTCCAAAATCAGACATATTCATTAAAAATCGAAAAAATTCGCACCTTGACCCCCAGTAAAGGGGGCACTGGATCCACCACTGCCTAGTCTACCCTTTTCTAGGCTTTATTTACTCATTAAACTACATTACACTATGTTGAAACGTATATATATATATGTACATACGTCATGTACGTATAACTTCAGATTTTTTGATAAATGCATGACTGAGTACCTATATTTGTTTAAAGTACATTCAAGCTGATTTTTCGAATTTTATTAAAATTATAAACATGACGAAAATTCTCTCTCTCTCTCCCTCTCTCTCTCTCTCCATGGAAGAATTCCCTAGCCGCGTTACAAGTCATGCAGTAACCGTGTACTTGTCACAGTGACGCACCGCCCCCGACTTTAGAACTGAATTCCAATTGAAATGCAATTTGCATGGGGTCAAACGTTAATTACATGCCGCGATTGCATGCTTCAACTGTGTACTTGTCACAGCGTCGCACCGCCCCCGACTATAGAACTGAATTCCAATTGACATGGGGTCAAACGTTACATAACTGGTGTCTGTGTATATACTTGAAATTAAACTACAGTATATCACTCCGCTGGCTTTAGAGAATAAATGCTCTATAGAATTTATGAATAAAATCATTTTGCATATAAATTTTATAAATTTTTTTTTTCTAGAAATGTATTATTATTTATCCTAGAAAAAAAAAATAAATTAGAACAAACAGTCTTTTCTAATATACGTTTTATAGTTGATATATTATGGTTTAGTAGAAGAAACAAAAAAAAAAAAAGAAAAAAGAAAAAAGATGCGTAAATAGATAGATATAATAAAAAATAGATAAATAGATAGATGGATAAATAAATAAATAAATTAATTAATTACTCACAATTGTATTTGTATAACAAACGAATGTGTTGTACATACATAAATATAAATAAATAAATGAATGAATAAATAAATAAATGAATGAATAAATAAATAAATAAATAGATAAATAAATAAATAAAAAATAAATAAATGAATAAATAATCCACCGTGCCTTTTTGGTATGTACATGTATGTAAAGTCGCCGTAAGGAGCTACACGTGTACCGAATTTGCAAAGCACCTGAGATATCGAAGGCCGTCCGCATGCCGATTATGGGCCGGATCCGTCAACTTCCCCCAAAATCAAAGTAAAAATAAATGAATAATATTGCTTCTTTAATTTTGATTAGTAGTTTACAAAATGGAAACCTGATGGAAACCACTCAACCAAGTTTCCAAAATGGAAACCCGGTGGAAACTACGTGGAAACCTGATCCAGGTTTCCATGCCTTGGAAACCACTGGGAAACTGTCAACCTCAGGTTTCCATGCAGTTTCCACGTGGTTTCCAAAACATGGAAACTCGGTTTTTCGTGCTGTGTCCGTACGTCAGTTTAATCAGAGATTAACGCCTGCCGAGGAGTTTGCGGAGAGAGCCAAGTCTCGATACGAACATGTCGTCAAAGAAGGTGGGATCCATATGCCTCTAAAGCCATCAAAGACTAAGCCTTTAAAGAAAGCCATCAAACCTTACATCATTGGACCTCCAGGACGAAGAATTGCTCAAATGTAAACTCTTTAAAGGCATATGCGAATGGATATTACTCTCATTTTCATGTACGCCACCATGCAGTCGACATCGTGTCCAGTGTGTTCTCGCCATTTTTCTCGTCCAGATGCTATGAAACGACATCTAAGAACAGTCCATCAAACTTCGACCCCCTATCCGAGAGCCAACGATTCATATCATCCAGCCAGTGAGCCACCACCACCACCTTCACCACCACCACCACCACCACCACCACCGCAGCCACCACCACCACCACCACCACCAGCAGCAAGGGATCCATACGAAATGCAGGAGTCATTCAAATTTCAACATCCTTTCACTATGATTGTTGCTGGTCCGACGATGAGTGGGAAAACTACATGGAAGAAGACCCTTTTGTATAACAGAAATGACGTCATCACTCCCCCACCGGAAAGAATCGTATGGATCTACAAACGATGGCAGCCATTGTATGACGAACTCCAGCTTCACGTACCTGAGATACAATTCATACAGAACCTTCCTACAGAGATGAACGATGATGCCTTATTTGATACCAGGGAACGAACTTTTGTCATCATCGACGATATGATGAAAGATGCAACCGAAAACAAAGGCATATGTGAAATGTTCATCGAAGGCGCTCATCATCGTAATTTGAGTGTAGCGTGCATCATGCAGAATTTATTCAATAAAGGAAAAGGAAACAGAACCATGAGTCTCAACACGCAATATTTGGTCGTCTTTAAAAATCCGCGTGACCAGCTACAGATCGCCGCATTGGCCCGACAGATGTTTCCAGGAAATTCCAAGAAACTCATGGATGCTTATCAGAGAGCAGTGCAAAAACCACATGGGTCTCTGCTAATCGATTTTAAACAAGCCACTCCCGAGTCACATCGTCTGCGGCCAAATGTATTGAGCACCAAATCGGATCCAAAGGAAGATACGAAAACAGAGCCTGGCAACAACGATCCGCTTTACGATACAAAAGTCGTGTCTAGCGACGAAACGGAAAGGGACGCAGGTGATTGTCAGGAAGAAAGTGATGACGACACGACAGGATTCGATCTATGGATTAATGAAATTTGGAGAAAACGAGACCCTGATTTCCAGACTAAAGTCGGTGAACAGATTAGTAATGGCGCATTAGAAGACACGGCTCGTGAACACGTTAGAAAGGACATGATGGACACTGATCGGGAACTCCTGTTAGACATTTATAGTGACTTTTTAAAAAGATCCTTTTTATTGATGAACTGTACGTTACACAAAAAAATTCGACATAGTATTCTTTGTCAGGTTAATTTGAATGATATGCTGATAGAAGATGCCATTTCTCGCATTCTGAATCAATATAAACATGATTTCAATGGGCTTTTCAACGAAAATGATTGATATATCTCGGGTAGATAATTACATTTGTATATTGATATATGTCAGCCAATGTCCAAATTGCTGTTTCTTTACCACAATAAAAATATTCAAACCATATACTTGCTTTGTTATATTTTCTGCATCACGGATTGTATCTAATCAAGTTATTTCATGGTTCAATGATTCCATATGCACAAAAAAGTGTATATGTAAAGTTGAAACACGATATAAATCACCTGTATTTTGTCCCTTTAAATGTTGAGACATCAAACACACATGTCCCGGTATATGAACACTAATCGATTTTTAAATTGCCCGGAATCATTGGAGCGCAACACAGGTAGATGATTTGAACGAGTTGAAACACGACCCTATTCAGAATCTAACACCGGTGTGCATCCATTCCCCTTTGATCTTTAGAAATCAATGTATAGATACTTTAAATGGGGTGAATGAAGCGTATACAGTAGGAAAGATTTAAAAATGTTCTGGAGATGCTACAGGTAAGTTCGACAAATAATTTTTTTTACACAAGTTTACATTTTATTCAACCCAAGCCCCTTTCCCCCTAAATGAAGGGACCCCGGGGGAGGGGGGAGGGAGGTGGCGCCGCGCATTCCCCCCTTTCGTTACACACATTTAGACTTCATTTACATACATCGTAAAAAAGGGCACTCGATCGTGTCCATCCATTCAATTCCAATGAATGGCAACGCATTCCAATAGGTCATTACCTTCGCTGTAGTACACATCACACGTGTCCTCCTTCTAGTACATCCACGTGCCATCCTTACGTCACCTACTAGCAGGTGTCACTTCCTTCATCATCATCCAATCAACAGATCCAACATTAACGTCAGCCAATGAGAACGTGGATAAGGCGGGACTTATTTCAAAAGTAGCGTCCCTGCCCGACTTCTTATATGACCTATATTTTTACCTATTCAATTACCCTTTTGTATTCGGCTCAATTACCCTTTATTCTTCAATTGCTCATCCCATTGTTCTTTCTGGTTTTCCCAGAATTAAACAGGCATATATGCTGCTCATACCCGCGTTGCATGCAACACCAGCCGCTTCAATTCGGTAGAACTGTCACATCCGGTTACTTCCATTTCGGAAGACATAGAGTACAATCTTTCGTTGGATGGTTCAAATGGTCTATGACAAAATATCATCCACCATTCTGGAGAGTGGGACATCATAGTGTTAGTCTAATCAAAATAGCCTTAATTTTAGTCTAACCTCAAAAAAATTGCAATAAAAGCTTTTTTGCCTCAACGCGTCCTATTATATGTCGGCTAAGATATCACAATTTTCTATTGACGAAATCGGTGTCCAAGTACCATTTTTGGGATAAAACCTTTAAAAAAGCACCGAAAACTGGGAAATTGATTATTTGAAAGACGTTATACTCCAAAAGATTATTTTTTCTTTGTAATTGTTTTTAAGTATACTAGCTAACATATAATTAATGTTACAATCATATAATCAGTACAAACTGTGAATTTTGGGGCAAAAACTAAAGAAAAAATGCTGGAAATGGGGAAAACAGTAAAGCTAATAGATTTTTCAATAAAAATGAATTTTCTTCATTTAAATTTATTGAGAAGTGTACATACTCACATATCATAACATCCAGAGCACTCTTATAAAATCAAATTGGCCATTGATAGTGAAAGAGCGAAATTTTAACTATAAAAAGAATTGCTAAATACGTCCATTGTTAAAGATTGAACGTATTGAATATAGCAAAATCTGCTTATTTGAGAGTCCACAGTGCACTTAACATAAACAAAGGAATTCTAATTTTAAAAGACTTTGAATTATGAAATATATGTTTATTTCAGTGGCGTACTTGCCGTGAGTTGTTCAACAATAAGTGAATGTTATTCATGATGCAAGGAGGGGGGGGGGGCAAACGAAGCCACTGACAGGTGAAGGTGGTTTATGTTTGACACAAGGCTAAACTCCTAACTCCCCTCAAGAACGTCCATGCGATAAGTTTGTTTTCATAGATCTATCAACAGTGACCATGGAATATACCGGAGATTTTTATGTTGAAAAGAGAACAGGATCATGGAGAAAGAAAGGTCATACATAATAGCTACTGTATTTCAATAAGTGTATATCACTATACATTGTCAATGAAATATCATATCCATGTCAATTGCTTTATATGCGCGAATGTAGATTTTTTTCCAAAGAGGGCGGTATGACATTTTACCCAAATACGCGTACGTTAGGGATGGGGATGAGACGCCGTCTCATCGTTTTTGGAAAATTATTTTAAAGACTAAATTTTTACTAATATTTGACTAAATTCAGAAGAATTCTTGAACTTCATTAACCGCGGCTCTGATACGTCCTAACCGTCCTACTCTACAGAGTGGGACAGTTATAATTTGGACGTAGCAGAGCCGCGATTTGTGAAGATGACTTTTAGCTTTTACAGATATGTGAATGTGTGGAATGAATATTTAATAAATTGAATTCATATAGAATTCCCAAACGACTAACACATATATTCCTTCTGAAAAAAGTGTATGTTCACATCACGCATTTCCAATTTAGAATCTGTACACAGTGTCATGCAATATGTGTTCAACATGCAACAAGAAAAAAAATTCAATGGGATAAATGACCATGTTTTTCCAGGCACTTGTAATACTCTCAAATGAATGGACAATGATATATAATTTCTTATCAATTATTTTCGTTGTTTTGGAAAAATATTTATTTCTTTTAATTTCCAATGTATGGTTATTTACATAGAATGAAAATCTGTATTTATCTGTACATACCGGTAAGCTGACAGGATACTGCATTGTATGACACGAGTCCTAATTGATATAAGACGTTGTTCATTTTGTTCTGCGTATAATACACCCCAAAAGTCAAAAGTGATTTTTCCAATGATGTTGTATGTACGGCGGACACATTCTCAAAATCTGCTATCTGATATAAATTATTTTATGAGTTTTTTTTTTTTCATAAACGAAAAATATATTTAAAACTGATCAGCCTTGATATTTCAGAACAGGAAAGCTCCTCCGTCCGCCACAATATATCCATTGAAAATAACCTTCAAGGGGATGGTACTTTTTGAAAAAATAATAATCATCATGTGAACCCCCGGTACATACGAGCTTCCCCGTTGCTTACACACAATGACTATAATGTATATATAGATCACACATATTATGAAAATAATTCCCAATATTAAAACCAAATAGCAAGACTGAGAAAATAATGAAATGATTTTAACAAAAATCGGTAAATTAAAAATCAAATTCTTGAACAAATTTTCCCTTACGGATGAAAAAAATGAACAGATTTAAATTTATATGATTTTTTCACAAATAAAGACATATAAATGAATAGATAAATAAATAAATAAATAAATAAATTATTAAATGAATAAATAAATAAAAAAGGTAAGATATCGCCCGTATACATCGTTCTTCGCTTCAGTGTCACTGGTCGATATATTCAGCTCCCCCCCCCTCCGTCACCTTCTTCCCCTTTTCAGACGTTAGGTGGACCTTGTACCGCTAAGTAGCTTTTCATAGGTATTCTCCTCGCCGGCAATATTTTTCATATCAAAAAAATGGAATAATGGTGTGTTTTCTATAACTTTTTGATAATTTACGGGGTCATTTACTTCGAAAATAAAACAACAGTGATCAATATTGACAGGAAGGACAAATCTAGATATCAAATGACGTCATGGCGCAGAGGAAATTCGTACAAATACGAAAAACGAGTCGATGTAGACGGAATTTTTAAAAATCATTATGTTTCGTGTATTTCATTTACATAAAGCAACCCGTCACATATAGTGTAACAACAACAGAAACTGTTTGAATGAAATCGGATAACAAGTCAACGCAGCACCGGAAATATCATACTCAGTGTAAACGGCGATATTTCACGGTGTTCTATTTTTAGATTCTAATTAATTTATTTTCTAATTTTGAGGCACATGTATGGGGTAGATTTTTATAGAAACTTCTTAGAACATCTTACTTTGATACATAGAACTCATAGAAACTAAAACTTGCTTTGTTGCAATTTCCTTTAGGTTAAAGTTTATTTTGACTAGGCTAGTATGACGAGTTCCCCATATTGACCGTAGAACTTCCTCAGTGACGATGTTAGTCGGTCACAAACATATCCCTGACTGAGAAGCTTATCTGAAAGACGCCTAGCTCTCAGAACAAAATCCGTATATTTGGTACTTGCTCTGGCATAGCGTATTAATTGAGATATGAATACGCCATAAGCTGGAGATGAAGGAATGTTGCTACTCAGGAAAGGAAAGTTTGTTATGCTGAAATTGAAGTCGTCACGTTTGTCATAGAGTGAGGTGTGACCATCAGTGTCGTAGGACAACATTATGTCCAAATAGGATGCTGAATCATTTGTCTCATTAGTTTCTTTGATTTCAAGCTCTGAAGGATAGATACTGCTCTTGTTATCCTGCGAATTTTGGATTATTGATGGACAACACATCGTCTATGTATCTGTAAGTGAAGTTGAAGTCAGAAGCTAAGTATCTTTTCCCTTCAGAGACCAAAGATTGAATGAATTTAGCTTCGTACGAGTAAAGGAAAATGTCGGAAAGGAGTGGGGCACAATTTGCTGGAATACCTTTCCTCCAAACATCACAAAAATGTTGTCGATCAAAAAGTCTAATATCTGAATAATATCTGTTTCAGTGTACTTATTTTCAGAATCGGACTTTTCTTTTACAAAGTAGGTTTTGTCATAGTTCACAGCAATAAATTTGTATCTGCGACTACTGTTCTTACTTGTAAACGCATTACTTATAATTTTTGCGAGTCTTTCTTTCAATTTAGAATGTGGAATTGTAGTGTAAAGTGTCGAAAAATCAAAGGTTTGATCGAATGAACTTTACTAAAATGAGTGGATTTCAGATGTTCTAAAAGTTCCTTCGAAGTCTTTAAAATCCACATCTGGTTGATACCACTGCGAGAATATACTGTCGTACAATATTTTTGAAGCCCAGATTTGATTTCAGATAAAAGTTTGGTGAGTAAGATCGATACAGATTTGGTAGAACATTTTGAGGAACCAGCGATGAAACGTTGTTTGTACGGATTCTTATGCATTTTAGGTATGCAGTATAAGTATGGTAAATCTAAACCAAAATTGTTAGTTTGGAAGCCAAAGGAAGCAAGAGCTGATTTGTGGTTATCTATTATTTCAGAGAAATCATCTTTCATAAGATATGCTGATCCCAGCCATCTACAATACCTTGTACATAGTTAATGATACCCAAACACATTATCACATTTGCTTTTTTCCTATTGTCCTTAAAGTCTTCCATTTGACTAATAAGACAATTCTCTTGATACAACCAATAACGATGTCTTCTTTAGTCGAACATAGCAAAGACATTGTAGTAGAAATGCATAAGCCAGTGGGAATAAGGAAGTTCGTATCAAAATGAACAAATTGTCGGAATTCCAATGGGGACCAATTGTGCCCCACTCCTTGCCGACATTTTCCTTTACTCGTACGAAGCTGAATTCATTCAATCTTTGGTCTCTGAAGGGGAAAAGATACTTAGCTTCTGACTTCAACTTCACTTATAGATATATAGACGATGTTTTGTCCATCAATAAGCCGAAATTCGCAGATTACCTGAGCAGAATCTATCCTTCAGAGCTTGAAGTCAAAGAAACTACAGAGACAAATAATTCAGCATCCTATTTGGACATAATGTTGTCCTACGAACACTGATGGTCACATGAACACCTCACTCTATGACAAGGTGACGACTTCAATTTCAGCATAACAAACTTTCCTTTTCTGAGTAGCAACATCCCTTCATCGCCTGCTTATGGCGTGTTCATATCTCAGTTGATACGCTATGCCAGAGCAAGTACGAAATATACGGATTTTGTTCTGAGAGCTAGGCGTCTTTCAGATAAGCTTCTCAATCAGGGATATGTTTGTGACCGACTAACATCGTCACTGAGGAAGTTCTACGGTCGATATGGGGAACTCGTCATACACTATGATGTCCCACTCTCCAGAATGGTGGGTGATATTCTGTCATAGACCATTTGAACCATCCAAGCCAAGATTGTACTCTATGTCTTCCGAAATGGAAGTTACCGGATGTGACAGTTCTACCGAATTGAAGCGGCGAGCATGCATGCAAGCAGGAGATGCTTACTCTTCCCGGGCACCTGATCTCACTCCCATATCGGGAGTTCGCTTCTTTTCATGTGGTGGAGGTTTTTGTTTGTTTGCTTTGGTTCCTGTTTTGTCCTGATTTTGTATGCCTTCGGTTTCTGATTTTCTGAATTATCGATTTTGTGCTGTATACAGGGATATGGTCATTATCCATATTTGTCATCCACATTCTATTTAAGCGGCAAAGGAAATGCATTAGGGAATTTATTTCTAGCATATCATGTATCATCACGGATTTGACGATTTATCATGCAAGCAATGTACGTCATAGCCGAGCGAGAAAACCTCTCGTTATGTGGAGGATCGATGTTCTCCTTCATTACATAGGCCGATCCAAACCATCTACACGCTGACTGACTGTTACCTTGTACATAATTAATGATACCCCAGGACATATGCTGACCCCAGCCATCTACACGCTGACTGACTGTTACCTTGTACATAGTTAATGATACCCAAACACATTTTCACATTTGCTTTTTTCTTATTGTCCATTATGTCTTCCATTTGACTTATTCGACTTCTTCTTGATACAACCAACTGCCATGTCTTCTTTAGTCGAATATAGCAAAGGCATTGTAATAGAAATGCATAAGCCAGTGGGAATAAGGAAGTTCCTATTGATATGAACATCCACATTCTAAGCGGCAAAGGAAATGCATTACGAAATGAGTAATACATTTTATACTCCGGGGCATGAGTATGTATTGTCTTGTAGTCTATGGTATATCCCCTACCGCACATGGCTTCCATATAAGTAGTAAGTTGGAGGTCTGTCAGACGGCATATGGTGGGTACTCCGATAGCAGTCGCCCTATAACAGACAAGGCACAGTCTGTTTTACCGACATTAAACATGTATGTGGCCATTGTAAGTCTTCCAGTTGTAACATACCCATTGTATATACACCCTATTCTAAGCAGAGATGTAATATACTTGTAAAGACGGTATTTCTTCTTATTCAAACGTGGTAATTTCCAGAGGAAGTCCATTATTTGCTGACAACAATATATAATCCCTCGATATAAGATGATACGTAATGCAGTACCTCTGGTCAGAGTCGCATGATCATCTAAGATGTTCAGAAAATTGGATAAGAAAAGTATACAGGTGTCTGGTCCTTCATATCGGAAGAATTCAAGCATGGAGACGATTCCTATCTACTAATTTCTCCAGATGAAGAGAAAATAGAAATTTGGCATCGCACTTCAATTCCCTGAACGACAAAGTCCATCTCTCGTCGAAACAGAGGCATTCTCTACTGAGATGTACAATACCTACAATGTCAATGGAGTGAAGGTATCGTAAAAGATTTAACAACTGTGGTCGGTTTGTCTGGTTTACTTTCCTCTTTATCATATTGCAGTCTGGGATGAAATAATTTGGACAGTGTTTATTGTCAATAAAATAGAAAAGCACTGAAAGACAATGTTTGAAAAAGAATTCTATATTGTCTTATTGCCATAGTCGTTTTGAAGTATTTTCTGATGAAAAGAAGAAAGTAGTTTTCATGAAATATGAGCAAAGAACATCAGGGACCTCTTGTTGAATTATTCTTTTTAATGCCAATCTAAGCATATTGTATGTTAGAAACTGGCAATGATTGAATGAATGAAATAACGCTCTCTTCTGCCTTTGAAAATGATATCCTCCATTCATGAAGATAATATGGAGAGCTTGGATCTCCTATAGGAACGACATGGCAACCAGCTTCTGACAATGTGTTGAACCATCTGATGAGAGGGCCATTCGTACAAACGATTTCTAGTCACCCGAATCATAGGCCTACATCTGGCCAGTCGGGGCATGATAAAGACTGTGCAAAATCATACTCTAAATCTCCACTTTTGAACGACATGCATGGTCCATGAATGCCGAATAAATCTGAACTGATCATACCGCTCATCACTGATTGAAGTTTGCTAACAGCCCTATCTAACTGAGTATGCTTCATTAAACAGGATGATAAAACATACATTCCATTGATGACTTGTAAAAGGTCTAGAGGATGGTGTCTTGTTACATCCCACAACAGACAATATACGGATGAATACTCAGATTGGTACCATAACCAGGTCACCATACTGTGTGACTTCTCTATTTGTCATCAAAATCCTATAATCAAGTTTACAAAACATCAAGTCATCATCAGATGTAGGAAAGGCCACGCCCTCACCAAGACTTCCGCTACATAGGAAAACTGCATTACTTTCATTATATTGATGATTTATCAACTTTTCCCGGAGTAGGACGAGTTGTCTTCTCAGTTTAACATCCCTGTCCGTTCCAAACAAAATACTGAGCTTGCTTGGAAGATCCATTTTTTCTATAAAAAAAAACCCCACCAAGATAACTTCATTAGATCGAATTTAATCGAGTTTCTAGTTTCAAATTTTATAATTCTGTTATTGAATTTTTACCTTATCAAAAATGAATCAATGACAATATATGGATAATGACCATATCCCTGTATACAGCACAAAATCGATAATTCAGAAAATCCGAGACCGAAGGCATACAAAATTAGGATAAAACAGGAACCAAAGCAAACAAACAAAAACCTCCATCATATGAAAAGAAGCGAACTCCCGATATGGGAGTGAGACCAGGTGCCCGGGAAGAAGTAAGCATCTCCTGCTTGCATGCAACACCCGCCGCTTCAATTCAGTAGAAATGTCACATCCGGTTACTTCCATTTCGGAAGACATAGAATACAATCTTTGGTTGGATGGTGCAAAAATGCTACAAATCATTTCCTAGGATAAAACAAAGGTGGAGATAAGTATATCGATGTATCTATAAGGTATATTTTTGGTCCGCTAATTTTCACAGTAATATCTTATTGGCAGAATACAACCGCTTAATTAATTCCTCGCAGCCAGTTGTTCAAGTTCAAAATGAATCAAATAAATACAAATTAAAAACATAGATAAATACAGTCGTTATATGGTGATATTGTTGAAACTCGAACTGTGATAGAATACATGTATTCATTTAAACGGTTTCTCCTTTTATATTTCCTATATTCTAATTTCACTGTAATTCTTTTATTTCAACAATCATGAAGGTATAAGTTTATTGCTATATTCTGTGGGTTTCCTCCTTTTTATTCAAATTGCTTTTTTTTGTTTCAATGGTGTCTTCATTTGATTTTTGTTTTTGTTGGTCCTCTTGAAGTAAACGTTAGAAAAAAATTATTACATATATATATATGTTAAACGTCTTCAAATTCAAAATCATTTTAGAGCAGATAAAATTTCAACATGGACCAGACATGTACATGTTTGTAATACCAATAAACTCTAACAATGGTTTCCATGGCAACATAATAACCAAAGACGAATTATTTGACCATTATTTTAGTGCTATAAATAGACAGACCTCGTTTCCATGGCAACCGGAATATTTATATTCAAAAAATTGTCATTTTTGTATTCAGGGCATTATAAATACGTACCAATTATAGAGAAATCATAAAAATCCATGACATGCTGTTTCCAAAATATTTTGTCCTTACAGAGAATTAATATTAATTTCTAGAAATATGGAATTTGAGAACCATTGTAAAATCAAGAGTTGTCTTATATGTTAAAAGACATCACAATCGGAAATATATATTGAATTTGAAGACGTTTAACATTTTTTATTGGTTTTGCATTATTCAACGTTACGTATTCTTATGAAAGACCGACTTTCAACCTTGCAAGTAAGGATGGGATCTCCAACAAAACCCTGTTGCAGTACCAACATCGAAACCCTAAAACACCCACTGCAAAAACACAAAGCAGACACGCACAGAGAGAGACGCTAATGCTACAAAGAACGCCAAATTACATAGAAACATCAAACACAAATGACTTCACATAAACCAAAGACCAATGGACATTCGGTGCCAACTAAGGACGACCATCGTTAACAGCAGACGATGTCGTTATCCGGATAACGTGCGCACAGCCCTCCCACATTTGCGATTACCGAGAGGTTTAGAAGAACGTTTTATTGTGGTGTAAAATAATCTCATCATTGTAAGATGGCCATTTTAACAGACAGCATGGCACAGGGACCAAATGTAACACTCAGATGGATATGAAAATGGATATAAAACATAAGGCGTACGAAATACAGTCCGTGCTCTGCCTGCTATAGCGAGCTCATGCATTTATCACCCGAGGAGTCCGACTGATATTCAGAGAGGACTAGGTTGTCGGGGGCCTGTCTTCTCGAAAGAGATTTGGACAGGGCCCGTCATGGAGTCATGTCGATTTCGTCACAATCAGTAAGAGTGCAATTCTTAGGAATGCGCTGATACAATGCTGTAGATTGGTCCATTAACAAGCCAAGTGTTCGCTTGTGACAGAAGAATCATATCCACGATATATTTACATGTAAGATATGTGTACCCATCAAAAGGCCTACCCATACAATAGGACGAGAAGCCTCGCATTAGAAATAATCAAAGAGGTCGGAATAGACGTGTTTGGTCATAAAGATGAGCTTTTTACAATTTTTAAACCGACGAACAAGGAGCGATAACTCTGCAAACCACTGCACGGAACAAGTTATTAATTATTGCCCTGTAAAACATAGCCAATATATGAGTTAAAGAAGATCCTGACGACAATCTCAACAGCACTAACAATAGAGCGCAAAATTAAACATCGAAGGACCCCTAGCAAGCTAGAGGTAGGACCAGGTGCCCGGGAGGAGTAAGCATCCCCTGTT
Source organism: Pinctada imbricata (assembly GCA_033119305.1). NCBI lineage: Eukaryota > Metazoa > Mollusca > Bivalvia > Pterioida > Pteriidae > Pinctada > Pinctada imbricata. The sequence goes on from VSWD01000004.1 coordinate 19,765,413, forward strand.
GGCTAGACGCACCCGCCGTCGATGTTCATGAAGCATTGAAATGAAAATATATAAAGTGCATGCACTGTCTGACGTTATGTCTATATAGAAAGTGCTATGGCGACAACGTCGGGGAAGTATATTCAAAACACTTACTGTCAAACCCCTCGCGGGGAACTTTTTTATGAGCTCCACACGGCAAAGGGCATAAGTGTGACACAAATGAGTTAAAGAAGATCCTGACGACAATCTCAACAGCACTAACAATAGAGCGCAAAATTAAACATCGACGGACCCCTGACGTTATGTCTATATAGAAAGTGTATATATGTGGTTATATGTATTATTAACCACTTTTATTATGCAATATCTTTCGTGGAACACTGATACACAAAACATGCATAAGGTGAGATAAATTGTAGACGAAACATTTAATCAAAGCACTGGATAAAGGTTAATGCAATGAATAATATCAATGGTTCTTTTGAAAACAAAACACATGTCTTAGTTTGTATAAAAGCACACTATCTTATCGAAAACAAGCAATTGACGTTGTACCAATGAAATTATACTCTTGAATCGGAAAAAGAGTTAATAAGTGTAAAGAAGATACATTCGTATTTGTCAACCAGTGTTATCTGGAGTAAATACTCTAAAAAGCGATGTCTTTGCGCTTTATATATTATCTTGATATTTCACTTAATGGTCATCCATTTATGTCATGTATGTTAGACTCAGCCTCCGTAACACATGTAACAGGCAAACAATGCATACCGATTCACTCATGCTTCTGTTAAGTGTGCCGCTAGCCTGAAAACAAAGCAAAGCAAAATGAGACTTAATATTATAGAATGCATTCAACAATCTTCATGCCATGGTGTCCTTGTCACAATAATTACGTTTTGATAAAAAAGAACCTAAATTGTGTTTTATGTGGTTTTTTTTTTAAACTTAATATCTTTTAATTGAATAAATATATACTTAAACTCTGATTTGTGTGAAATAACAAATTAATCTGAAAAATATGCCCATTACGCGAGATGTTTATATACCAAAAGAAAAAAACAAACATGTGCTCTGAAAGATAGATAAATTTTGCTGAGTTCCAATCAATCTGAGTGACTTTATGATGGGCATATCGACTTAGATATTGACTTGTTCACTTGACCCATTATGATGCCCGTCGTCACAGTCGGTAATTAATCAACTTCTAAAAAACCTTAACATTTTTCTGGGTTAATTCTATTGTCATCATACAACTAATGATTTCATCATGCTCATACGGTAATTTTACCATAGAATGCATATGTAGTTCAAAGTCCGAATTGAAGCGGCGGGTGTTGCATGCAAGCAGGAGATGCTTACTCTGTCTGGGCACCTGGTCTCACTCCCATATCGGAAGTTCGATTCTTTTTATATGGTGGAGGATTTTGTTTGTTTGCTTTGGTTCCTGTTTTATCCAGATTTTGTATGCCTTCGGTTTCTCATTTTCTGAATTATCGATTTTGTGCTGTATACAGGGATATGGCCATTATCCATATCATTCTTGTGACAATATGTTACATTGATATGACATTTTATAAACATATGCAAATATAAACATAGATGTGGCGAATAAACATAGAAAAATCGTGTTTACCCGCAACACTGACCGGAAGTAATAATGTAGTTAATGCGGCTCAAATAAAGTAAAAATAAAATGAAATAAATGATTAAAAAATGTTCAGTTTCAAGGAAATACCTAGAAGATTGAGTAAAACGGTAGTGTGATTTTAGAACAACATTCAAATGTTGAATCTTGTTCTAGGATTAAAATTAAGCAATGTCTAATTGTAGCACAATGGTATATATTTGGGCATTCTTTCACACTCTTTGGCAATATTACATTGTTTAGATTGAGGATTACTGACGAGGTTTAAGTACCCAAAACTTGCATGTCTGGTCCATGCTGCAAATGTATCTGTTCTTAAATGATGTTATTTGAATTTGAAGAAGTTTAACATTTGTATCTACCAATTATTTATATCAAATAATTCAATATATTTAAAATAGAACAATATAATTTATTACTAAGCAGTTCATGTAACACAACGGTCCGTTCTCCGCCTTTTAGTACGAATCTGAGTTGTCCAGGGTAATATGTAGAATTATACGAACATTACTAGTATTAATAGGTGAATTAAATAGTCTGATAATTATGCATTTTATTCAAGTAAAACTCATGCTGAAAAAATAAAACTTGTTTAATTTTAAAATGTATACAAATAGCATTTAATTTTTTGACTGAAAGAAATCTATATATAGAAAACTTAAATGGAGGAGTTTCATGCAGTTCTGGATTTAGAATAAAGCTAACACCCCATTATGAAAAAAATTCAATATCCAAATAATAAGGAAGTGTTCCAACATCGCATCTTCCTGAAGAAAATTTTAAACACTTATAAATCATCGCACGAAACACGTGTTTCGGTAAGTAAATCCACATCAGTGATGCTTCCAGGCAAAGTGATTTATCAGACACAGCCAAATTTTATTGCAGTAGCGCCCTCTGGCATTATTTTTTAAAATTGAGATTTGTGCAATTACTTTACAGAGAGTGTGCCGCTCCAAATTTCTTGTACGGTCGATTCAGTAGCATAGTTGAATAAAAGATGACCAAAATATCGTTAGAGGGATAGTGCTCAGAAGTTAACCTCCTTGAATTTCTATATTATTTTGGATGAAATGACAAGTGACCGAAATAGCAAAATAATATATATGAAGTCAAATTGAAAAAAGGGCCAAAATAAAACAAAGGCGGGGATATCCAACTACACTCTGTTGCAGTACTCACAGCAAACCCGCAAAACACCTATGCAAAAATACAATGCAGACACGCACAGAAATAGACGCAAAAGGTACAAGGAACACCAATAACATGAAGCATCGAACTTAAATGCTACACATAAACCAACAAGACCATTGGGCAATCGGCCATCAGCCACGCCAGTAGCAGCTTCTTTGAGATGGCAGAGCTGGTAAGAAGTAATTAATACACTTAACAAAGATCCAGTCATTGGGAACCAGTTTAACTGCGCCACGCTTCAAAAGGAAAAAGTGTTTATATAAATAATACGGAAGTTTCCCAACTCTATACCTTCTTGAAAAAAATCATACCAATTTATTTTGCACCAGGAATGTGTTTCGGGTGTTAAATTCTCATCAGTGATGCTTTCCGCCGGTGATTTTCAGAAGCACTCAAAGTTCAGTTCAGTAGCGCCCTCTGGTTTTACTTTTTGAATTCAAATTTGCGCATTTACAGAGAGTTTGCGGCCCCAAATTTCCTGAATGGTCGATTCAGTAGCATATCCAAATAAAAATTTTGTTCAAAATAGCACTGGAGGGATAGTGCTTAGATGTTAATCTACTTTTATTTCGTTGATATTTCTGGATGACATGACAAGTTTCCGAAAAGGCAAAACAATAAATATGATGTCAAATTGATAAAGGGCTACAATAAAGCATCTTTTAGGCGACAGAGCTAGAAAGAAGAAGTTGATGCACATTGAAACATCAAGCCACGGGGAACTAGTTTAACTGCTCCACACTTCAAAAAGAAATACTAAGTGTTTATATTAATAATACTGAAGTGTCCCAACTCTATACTTTCTTGCAGAAAATTGAAAACCCAATTCACGTGTTACAGTATATGCTGCAAATTGATCTGTCCTTAAATGAAAGAGGGTCTCCAAGAACACCAAGTTGCAAAATCAACTGCAAAACCCCAAAACACCCAATGTAAAAACACAAAGGAGACACGCACAGAAAGAAACGTAAATGGCACAAGGAACGCCAAATAACAGAGAAACAATGAACATAATTTACTACACATAAACTAACGAGACCAATGTGCAATTGGTGTGTAGCAAACGTCGCGGTTATCTGGATTACGTGCGCACAACTCTCCTACTTGTCCGATTACCCAGAGGTCTCGAGGAATGCATAATTGTGGTGTAAAATAACCTCCTCACTGTAAGAAGAACATAAAGACAGCATGACATAGGGGCCCGTGAAACACACATTTTCTGTTAATTTAGGTACTTTATAATCGGATAATGTCTAAATCATCATCATATAAATAAGTGTCGTTACTTCTGTATAAAGTTTCTGATAAAAAGTCGTAATTTCATTTAAAATATCCGTTGGATTCCTAATTTCCTGACCATCATCGTTAACAACTTCAGAAATTGTTTTATTCATGTAATTTCTTTTCTACAAACAGCAACAGCCGGAACGCCAATCCCTATTTTGACGGTTGGAAGCATTGTTTCTAAAAGGGGCGGATAACTCTTGACACAAAAAGTAGCAGAATAAGAATAAATTGGGCTAAATGACCTTTATTGTTTATCTCAACTTTTAAATATTATTATACAACAAATAATACTCGGACATAATTCACTACATGTAACTGAAATTCCTCTGAAAGGGATTTTTGATATTTTTCAGCCCTGCTAAAGATCCAACGAAAATTGTGCATACACCGTTGGTTTTAAAAGCTGACACAAATGCTCCCCTTTGCACTTCTGGTCAAAATTCAATGATAATCTTTTCAACAGAATCCCAAATTCTGATAGAATTTTAGTCAGTAAGTACTCTATGAATAGGAATAAAAGCGCTATAACGAGGACCAGATTTGAATTAAAATTCATCATTACGGACTCAGAATACACCAAATTCAAGTGGCAATGGAATTTTTAACATTTGATTTATGGTTTGATACCTTGTAAATGATTTTGTGCCAATGACATGTTTCATTTTGGCAAATCTAACCACTTCGCAGCACCGAGTCGGGTATATGTGTACTCGTGTACTCGCTGTTTACAAACGAGTTTCCATACGTTGACATGGAAGATGGACGCCCGAACAGCATATCGAAGTTTGAAAGGTGACACAAACCCCTTAAGGCAAAGATCGGCATACTATTTTTGGTTTTGGTGACTTCGGTGATATATAAAGTTTACATTCAGACTGTTCCCAATCATTCCCAGCCGGGATTTTAAAAGAAAATAAGCAATAAAATGCAGGTTAACAGATCGCTGGCGAAAAACTGCCCTTGACAACGCCCGATTTATTTCAAAATGCCATAAAATTTACCTGATTAAGTGTTATGACTTGAAACGGTATCTCTATTGCCATCAAAATCACCTGTGTCATTCTTGTTTACACATACAGCACAGTCAGTATGACGCGTTTTTGATGACGTGGTACAATGTCGTCATATTCAAAACATTTGTCACGTGACTTCGTTTTTAAACTTCAAAGACAAGTGCCGACTGGCGTTTCGGCTGCAAAACTTTTTTTGTAGGTTTCTCTCCATTTTCCTTCCATTTCTTCTTTTCTGATATCTTCTGATTTTTTATTCAAATTATCTAAAATAAAAGCTAAATCATTATCATGATGATGATCAAGCTGTGACAAATATGGACAAAACCTGCAGAAGAAGAAAAACAAAATCGTTAATCGAAAGATGGTCTAACCAAGGGCATACAAAACTGGGATAAAACCAAAACTAAGGCAAAGGAACAGAATAAAAAAAGTACAATATGAAGAGAAGTGAACTCCTTGCGAAGTAGTGAGATCAGGTGCCCAGGAAGAGTGAACATTTCCTTCTTCCATGCAACGCCCGCCACTTCAGTGCGGTGGAAAGGTCACAATCGGTAAATCCAACAAAGGAAGACGAAAACGTAAAAATTGGTATGTCATGGCACAAAAGGTCTACGTCAGATGATCATTTATGACTCTGGACAAGGGGACGTCATAGTTTGCTACAATTTCCCTATATCGATCATAGAACTTCCTCAGTGACGATGTTAGTCGGTCAAAAATGTATTCTTGACTGAGAAGCTTAACTGAAAGCCGTCTAGCTCTTAGAACAAAATCTGAGTACATGGAGCTTGCCCGAGCATAACGTATTAATTGAGAAATGAAACGTCATATGCTGGTGACGACGGTATGTTGTTGTTCGAAATCCCTTCCTTTGTTTGCTACTCAGAAAAGGAAAATTTGTGTTATTGAAATTGAAGTCGTCACTATTTAGTCAAAGAGTGAGGTGTTCATATTACCATGGACGTCAAAAGACAGTATGATACCCAAACAGGACGCAGAACTAACGGTCTCTGCCGTTTCTGTAACTTCAAGTTCAACGGGATAGATTGCGCCAAGGTTATCTGCAAATTTTGATTACTGTAATTTTTTGTAGCTAGATCTTTTTCAATTTTATCTTTTTCTACCTTTTAATATTTTTCCTTTAGATCAATAAGGTAAAGTCTTTTTCCTTATATGCATGAGTAACGTTTCTAAGAATAGGTTGTCATCACTTGCACATGTAAGAGGAAGCGCATCATTTGGAATTTATACAGGGAAATATGACATAACTGCATAAGTCATAAGGCAGGATAAGATGTCCAGACAGAGTGAACATCCTCTGACTAAAAGCAACACTCACCACTAATGCCAAATACAGACGTGTCAGTTGGAAAAGTCTTACTCAAGAATGTCCTAGATAAGTCGTACGGAAGCGTCCTAATGCCACATTCTGAAATTTTTTTATCTCCTAATTAGGAGATACTATCTCCTAATTAGGAGATACTATCTCCTAATTAGGAGATACTATCACCTAATTAGGACTTAGCTATCACCTAATTAGGACTTAGCTATCACCTAATTAGGAGTTACTATCTCCTAATTAGGAGATACTATCACCTAATTAGGACTTAGCTATCACCTAATTAGGAGTTACTATCTCCTAATTAGGAGATACTATCACCTAATTAGGACTTAGCTATCACCTAATTAGGACTTAGCTATCACCTAATTAGGACTTAACTATCACCTAATAAGGACTTAGCTATCACCTTATTAGGAGATAGTAACTCCTAATTAGGAGATAGTAACTCCTAATTAGGTGTTAGCTAAGTCCTATTTAGGAGATAGTATCTCCTATTTAGGTGATAGTAACTCCTAATAAGGTGATAGTAACTCCTAATTAGGTGATAGCTAAGTCCTAATTAGGTGATAGCTAAGTCCTAATTAGGAGATAGTATCTCCTAATTAGGTGATAGTAACTCCTAATTAGGTGATTGCTAAGTCCTAATTAGGTAACAGTTTCTCCTAATTAGGAGATAGTGATAATGGCCTCAGACAGTGCAGTTCATGTTTAGTATCTCCTAATTAGGTGATAGTAACTCCTAATTAGGTGATAGCTAAATCCTAATTAGGTGATAGCTAAGTCCTAATTAGGTGATAGCTAAGTCCTAATTAGGAGATAGTATCTTCTAATTAGGAGATAGTAATTCCTAATTAGGTGATAGCTAAGTCCTAATTAGGTGATAGTATCTCCTAATTAGGACATAGTATCTCCTAATTAGGAGATAAAAAAATTCAGAATGTGGCATTAGGACGCTTCTGTAAAGTCGCAATGAAAACAACGCCAAGGAAATTCAGTGCATGACATTGGAGCTCTAAGTGTCTTCTTGTCTAAAATGCGTTTGTTTGATATACCAATTATTATGAGAATGGTCATATGAATGGAACTCAAGTGAAATCCAATCCAGTTAGATTTCATACTTTTTTCTTGTGATATAAACAATAACTTTTTCGCATGATGTGTTTGAAATTTTGCGAAGCTTTCCTATTGACGTGATAGCGAAGAAATTAAGTTTGTAAATACCGTTTTGATCCTCTTTAATTGGACTGTAAATTGCTCTCCAGTTGCTCTCTCCGTGTGCTATTATTGATGTTGTCAACGTCATCTTGTCTAGAACCTTATACAAAAGAAAACGACACTATATCAGTGAGGTATAAAGTAGTAAAAAAAAAAGAAAACATACACATATTTATCTGCTGAGTGCTACCTGACATAGCACTTTCTATATGAAAATGGCCTCAGACAGTGCAGTTCATGTTTTTATATGTTTTCATTTTTAACATGAACATCGACGGCGGGTGCAGCTAGCCAACAGGGGATGCTTACTCCTCCGGGGCACCTGATACCACCTCTAGCTTGTTGGGGGTCCGTCGATGCTACATTTGGTGTTCTATTGTGAGTACTGTTGAGATTATCGTCAGAATCTTCTTTAACTCATAAGATTCTAGTTCAAGTATTAGATTGGTCCCAACATTTTCCAATGTATGAAACATAGCACTTTAAGAATCTTGCTTATTCTAGATCTCATTGAGCTTGAGCGACGAGGCTTTTTGGAAGAAGGGAGGAGATCTCCAACAAGACCCCATTGCGGCATCAACAGCAGAACACCAAAAACACCCGATGCAAAAACACAAAAGACGAGTACCGCACGAGACGGAAAAGAGACACACGACATGTAAACATCAAACACAAAAGACTACACATAAACCGACGAGACCAATGGGCAACCGGTAGCAAATGGTGTAGTTATCCTGGATTACGTGCGCACAACCCTCTCACTTCTCGAATTACCCAGAGGACTCGAAGAACGTACAATTGTGGTGTAAAACAACCTCCTCACTGTAAGATGACATATATTTTAAAGTTTGTTTAAGAAAATACTTACTGAACAATTCATCTGGATAGAGGTATCGTCATCCATACGTACTATCCTATCATCGGAAGTTCTCCATGCTATATCCTGACATTGAATCTCCCATACATTATACACTGTGCATACTATCATCGTTATGTGTATTGTTTCTTCATAACACGATGTTCTCGGATCAACCACTATATAACGGATATAAAATAAAATGTTAAACTTCCTTAAAATGACTAGCATCATTTAAGAATAGATCAATTTGCAGCATGGACCAGAAATTTACGTTTCGGTTACTTAACCCCCGTCAGTGATCCTCAATCTAAACAATGTAATACGGCCAAATATTGAGAAAATGATTATGGATTATGTCCAAAAATGTCCCGAAGGGAAGGGTGGGATATGATACAGAAGTTTTGTAACATTTGAAGAAACTATCAACCGCATTTAATGTGGACTCAGCTTGAGAAGAAGAAAGTTCACTTTTGCTTTCTGAAAGTTTATAGATGCATACAGAATTAGGTGTCTTGGCCTTGTTTTCATTTACAAACAAATGTGTAGTAAAAATGTTAATACATGTGAATACGTCTTACCTTTGCAGAATTTGAAGAAATCTTCTTTGAAGCGACGAAGCTGTGCGAATCCTTCAAGAATAAAAGCATTTTCAATGGACGGCAGTGATGCTATTCCACTAATCTCATCTTCTATTACATCACCAACACCAATGGCGATAATATGAACGCCATTTTGATGGGATTGTTTTGCTCTTTCAAGGGTCTTCGTGGCATCCCTTGAACGTCCGTCTGTAACCACTATTGCAACATTCTGAACATTATCGCGGGCACCCTTTGATTCACTTAACATTTCTTCATTCATAACCCTAAGCGCCTCTGCTGTGTATGTTGCACCAAACGTTTGTTGCATCGAATCTACATGTCTGAACAATTGCTGTTTCGATGTATATGTATTGAGATCAAATTCAACACTTGCATTAGTACTGAATTTAAGTAACCCTACTCTTACGTCTCCTGAATCGATGTTTGCTGGTAGTAGAACCCTCTTTATGAAACTTTTGGCTTTCTCGAAATTGGCCACAGCAACACTGATCGAGTCGTCTATCACAAACACAATGTCACTCTTTTCTTTGCAATCTACGAAATATAAAGAAAACGAAGATAAATCTAAATCAACGGTATGTACGAGAGGACACAAAACTGGATATTTTAACTTCTCTAAATCATGTTGACTTGAAGTATTACATGTACTGTAAACATGTTTTTTTTCACTTGGGGAAATCTTTGCGAAATGACCATTCCAATAGTTGGCGTGTGGTAATTTTGCTAAATCAGGGTTTCCCCTTCAGTCTTGATACTGTTGAAATTTGCATGCGGCTTTATTATCGCGATAAGCATACGATCGCGGAAAACACAAAATTATACGCACGCTCAAACCATATTGGTAATGATTAATTATCGGAACGTGTATTTCTTCTATATTGTATACTAATAATACTAGTACAGTATGTATTTGGAAATGCTTGTTTGTAGGAGTTTTTCAATTTAGTATCAAGTCTTTGTAAGGACAAAACTATTTTGGAAATAGCATCTAACACATTTTTATGGTTTTCTAAATTCTTGGTTTGTTTTAAGCACTGAATACAAAAATGACCATTTATGGACAATTACAATTCGTGGAAACGCGGTCTGGCTATGTAAAGCTCTACTACACTGTTCAAATAAACTTTATTTGGATAAAATGCTGAAATGGAATCCACTGTAAGAGCTAATTCTTATTAGCGACTTCTTATCTTTTAAACTTCTAACTTAAGACAATTGAATAATTTTTGACATTTTAACAATGAGTCGAATCATACCCAATCAAAATACAGTCCTGCAACCCACTTGTTTGACAAAAATGTGGATAGGATAGGATGTAGGATGTAGGATAGAAAGTGGATAGAATCTTATCCTATCCAATCATATCCCATCCTATCCTATCCTATCCTATCCACCTCAATCCTAGCCATTTCTATCCCATCCTATTCTACATCCTATCCTATCCTACATCCTATCCTATCCTACATCCTATCCACCTCGTTCTTCAATCTAATCTTTCTTATTTAATTTTTAAGTTATTAGGAGACAATCATACTTATTTGATTAAATTCGAAAATTTCCATTGAAAAATTTCACTTGACTTAATGGGAAATATAAATTTTATTTCAATAAAAACCAAACTTGGAGGTTTTAATGTTATTTTTTGTTTCTTTCATAGCGAATGCAAAAATGGTATTCAATCATCTAAATAATTTTCATTTTTATAAAATCCAAAAACAGCAATAATTACAGCAATAATAACTTTGTATCAAGTCATTTACTTTTAATCATAATATCGCTAAAGGTGATGAGAAGTAGATAAAGGTGGATAGGATAGGATAGGATGTAGGATAGGATGTAGTACAGGATAGGATAGGATAGGATGTAGGATAGGATAGGATAGGATGTAGGATATGATTGGATAGAAATAAATTTGTATGAGGTGGATAGGATAGGATAGGATAGGATAAGATAGGATAGAGTGGATAGGAGGTGGATGTAGGATGTAGGATGGTGGATAGGATACGATAGAATTGTCAAACAAGTGGGTTGCAGTACTGTAAGTAAAAACATGACTTAAGATAGAGTCTAAATAAAAACTATATTTTGTCCATATTTACCTTTCTTAAGGTCGACGGCAGACTGAATAAGGGGAAAGGTACATTTTCTGTCATTTCTTCACTGACTACTATAGGGTTAAATCTCTAATTGGTATCTGATTGGATCCTCCTAATCTTTTTATCCCTCTCTTTTTCGATTGACATTTGAAACCCATCCCAATCTCATCTCATTAGCATAATAAAAGGATTACCTGTCGGCATGTCTTTGATGTAACACTCAACTCGTAGACGACGTTATCTTCAAAGACGTTAGTACTACCCCTACCGAGCCTACACTACTCAGGTATTCATATTAATGACCGGGTGGTTGCCAACGTCGGCCTTTTAGCAAGAATAACATAAAATATCTACCACTGGTATATGAACAAAAGTATGTAATATGATATACAGAATCATCCCCACCCTTTAAAAAACCCACATCGTCGGACTTTATTTTGTTTTCCCAAAGTTTGTGGTAAAAATGGTTACCATCGCAACATTTCATTTGACACATGAAAACAACATCTATTCAAAATGATTTAAGCATCGTTTAAGGTGGGTGCCTACTCGTGGAAACCGTCCCACCTTTCTGTCCGTCCGTCTGTCTGTCAGTCACATTTTTTTTACCTTGTCCATAATTTTTGAATGGAAAATGATATGACTTTCATATTTTAAATGTGTATTTATTGTGAAAAGAGCTTTCCATGGATCCAAGTTTTTGACATCGTGACCTTGACCTCGGAGTTTGACCTAATTTTCAAAAACGTAAATACTTTTGAATGGAAAGTGATAGGACTTTCATATTTCACATATGTATAAAGGTTAAAGTTTCTGAAAAGTAATGTGAGAAGGTATTTCATCACATAATGTATATAATAAGGAAACACACACGTACAGATATACATTTCTGGTAATGGCAAAAGTATGGCTTGAAAGATAAGGGTACCTCCAAAAATTCTAAGTAATTTCGACATACTTATTAGATAGAATTAAAAAAAAAAGATTGGATTGAAGAACGAAGTGGATAGGATGTAGGATAGGATAGGATGTAGGATATGATGTAGGATAGGATATAATGGGATAGAAATGGTTAGGATTGAGGTGGATAGGATAGGATAGGATTTGATGGGATATGATTAGATAAGATTCTATCTACTTCTATCCTACATCCTATCCTATCCACTTTTTTATCAAACAAGTGGGTTGCAGGATGTATGTCAAAATTTTTTACAGGTGCTCCATGACCCCCCCCCCCCTCCGGCTCGCCCTGACCAAGCTACGACTCGCCCGACAGAGCCCCGGTTCACACCGACTTCACAAGTCGGGAAGCTATGTCGACACATTGTGACTGGGGTTTATTACTTTTCAGGGCTTAGCCCCAATTTATTTAGGGCGGGGTAAGGTCGGGGTAAGCTATGTTTACCCTCGGAGCTCGAGCCTCGAGGTTAATCGGGAACAGACCTTCTTCCCGACTGAGCTACGATTCATCCCGACCTAGTCCCGACTCACCAAGACTAAGCCTTGACTTTACCACGAGTCGCCCCGACCTTCCCGTTTGACGACTGATGAAAATAGAACTACAATCTGCCCAACTAAGCCCCGACTAAGCCCAGACTTGAGTAAATATTTCATTACGTCTAGTAGTTGATTTCAGTTTAGATTCATGTATATTGAGAGCATACATGTCTATGCCTATTCACATATCTCATACACTTATGCCATATATTTCAAGTGTAAAATAAAAAGTTTACACGTGTTAAGGAAGATATTATATGGACAGAAAGTATGTTCTCATACATCATGTGTAACCAAAGGGGAAGCTCGTACTTCAGATCTACCCCGAGGGCTCACACGATGGTTTTAATACCTGATCCCACCTTTAGCTTGCTTGCTTGCTTGGGGTCCGTCGATGCTCAATTTGGAGCTCAATTGTGAGTGCTGTTGAGATTATCGTCAGGTTCTTTTTTACTCGTACAGTATTTTTTTTCCATAAAAAATTGTCACCTTTACCGTAGAAAATAATCGAGATCACAATAGAAAAGTGTCCCCCAAAATGATTTTATACCGTAAAAAAGTATCGCAATACAATACAATACAAGTGGACCTATCATATGGCAAAATAGCGCTCAATTACCTAATTTGCATAGCGGCCATATTGGATTCAGTAGGCTTCATATTATCACTATAGGAATCTATGGGGAGCAAATTAAAAATTGAGAATACTCACGATTTCATGACACCAATCAAATCTGTCCACATATAGGAAGAAACTCTACAACAATCTGAATTTATAAATCCACAAATTGATAAATTTGATAAATTAAGGAATTTTTACTTCTGTCATTTTTGAGGTGAAAATTCGAGGCGATACTGCCCATACCCCCAATGTTAAAAAAGTCCAAAACTCGTCACTAGCCGCACGTCATGAGCTGTTACATGCTCTGTCGTCAATGCACTTGAAATCCATCTTGGATGAAGCAGAGGTTGCATTCTTAAGAAACACTGACTGATTCAGACTTAATATCATTGTCTCATTCGCACAGTATAAACTTTATCCTATTCTGAAAAACACCTCCCCTAAAAGACGATTCATAAAAATCCCGTTTACTAACAAAGGTATTAATCTTCTAAACATCTCTAATATTTTTCGGGATCATCGCGTACAAAGTATCATTCCTCAATATTTTGAAAATTTAGAGCCACTTCTTATTTGTTATAAGTATAAGAAACCTATTCGAATCTTTGTTTTTTACTGTAATAACGTTACTGATATACTTGAATCGTGTCCTGCTTCTTGAGAATGTGCAACTTCTAAATATCTCTACAAACCAGCTGGTCATGTTGTTACAGGTGACTTTTCAATTATCCAAGACAGACAGCTCCGTGGTCTTCTTAAAATGGACCTAAGTATAGAATCCCATCCAAGATAGATTTTGTCAAATGCCGTGAATTGCTTACGGAAGCCTTAGATAATTATACGAAAAGATGGTGTTAATCAGAAGGAGTCGAACCGCATGCTCTGAATGACTGGAAAACCCTCATTTTAGATATAACGGATATACGAATAGATAACTTCCATAAAAACCCTCATCTTTTTCAAAATCCACGTTCCAAATCAGAAAGTTATTTCAAATCCAAACTAGGTAAATTACATGAAAAATATGTCTTTGCGCCAGCTGATAAAGTAGCAAACAACACCATTATCCTTTGAAAACGTTACTACATATTGACTTTGGTTTCGGAACTTTCGTCTACTAATACATATATCAAAAGCAATGAAAGTGCATCTAACATTTTAAGCAAGCATAGCAGTGAACTGTCTTCATTCAATATCTCTATTTCTAAATTGGATCTCCCAACACTATATTGCATAACAAAACTGCACAAGTCTCCTTACAAATTTCGATTTATTGCTAATTCTAGTAACTGCTCCACTACAATTTTGTCTAGAAATCTGACGTCAGCACTTACTGCTATTAAGAACATATAACTAGATATTGTGAAACGGTTCTAAACAGGAACGATGTAAATTTATTTTGGTCTATTAAGAATTCAGGGGATGTGATTGACAAAATGAAATCTGGAAATTTCCAAGCCAATACGATTTCTTCATACGACTTCTCTAATATGTACACCACACTTTCCTCATGACAAAATTAATGACTGATTATCTATTCTCATTTTAAAAATGGTGTTTTGATCGAGAGCGGAAAACTTACATTTGTACATCTGAATCGACGGGTTTCCTTTTCCTCGACAGACTACAAATCATACAAATCATGGACATGTAGTGAACTGTGTAATGCTATGTTAGATTTGGTGAGGATCTATACAAGCAGGTTGTAGGAATTCTTATGGGTACTAACTGTGCGCCTCTTGTTGCAGATTTATTTTTATACACTTATGAAAAAGAATTTATCCATAATCTTCAAAAGCAAAGTAAATTTGATGATCTGAAATGTTTCAATAATATTTCTAGGTATCTGGATGATATTCTAACCATTTATAATCCCGCTTTTGAATTATATAAGAATGAAATTTATCCACAAGAATTAACACTTAACAAGGCAAACGTTACAAATACAGAAACACCGTTTTTGGACCTAAATATCAAAATTGTAAACGGAAAGATTCATACAAGTGTATATGACAAAGGGGATGATTTTGGATTCAACATAGTAATTTCCCCTGGCTTGACGGTGATGTTCCAAGATTACCGTCATACGGCATTTACATATCACTGCTCATCCGGTATGCTAGAGCATGTACTGATATTTTGGATTTCCACAGTAGAAATTTACAAATTACCAAAAAAAATTTAGGTCAAGGTTTCCGCTTTCATAAACTAGTTAAGACTTTCTGTAAATTTTACAAAAATTACAGTCAACTTCTTTTGAAATTCGGATCTATACACGCAACAGAGTACATTACTTTGGGTATTACACAACCTGTCTTTTATGGTGGTATGATAAACAAATTTAGAAAATCAAAGGTAGGCAGCATAACCATCGAAAATGCGTCAGAATCATCAAACGCCTTTTATACCGTGGATATGATCCTAATGTCACCAGACGGACACTAGGCTTGGTACTTGACCAATCTACAGTCTTGTACAAGCGCATCCCTGAGACTTGCACTCTGACTGACTATGATAACGGCACTCCATGACGGGCCCTGTCCAAACCTCTTTAGAGAAGACAGGGCCCCGACCACCTGTCCTCTCTGAATGTCAGTCGGACTCCTCGGGTGATTACATACATGAGCTCGCTACAGCCGGCAGAGTACGGACTGTATCACGCATGCCCTCTTTTTATATCCATTTACATATTCTTCTGTGTTTCTGTGGCCTCTACGTTTCGCGGTCTTGTTTGTGTGAGGTTATCTTACAGTGAGGAGGTTGTTTTACACCACAATTATACGTTCTTCGAGACCTCTGGGTAATTTGAGGAGTGAGGGGGTTGTGCGCACGTAATCCAGGATAACCACACCATTTGCTACTTGCGTGACAAATGGCCGTCCAAAGTTGGCACCGGTTGCCCATTGGTCTCGTCGGTATATGTGTAGTCTTTTGTGTTTAATGTTTACATGTCGTGTGTCTATTTTCCGCCTCGTGCTATACTCGTCTTTTGTGTTTTTGCATCGGGTGTTATGGTGTTTTGCTGTTGATGCTGCAACGTGGTCTTGTTGGAGATCTTCTCCCTTCTTTCAACTTTGTTTATCAATAGGAAATCATGGGAGCTGTGTACTTGTTCACATCGTTTCGGATAGAATGCGATATAAAATTCCGGAAATGGTCAACTTGATAATCATGAAATGAAATTAAGTTCTGTCATTTTTGGGTTGAAAAATCGATATTTTGAGAAATAGGCCTGTCATATTGAAGGAATAATTTTATCGGCTTTGACAGGATAAAGATAATCTTGTGTTCATACGTAGAGTGGGTAATTTTTTGGGGGGTAATAAATAAGCTAAATTGAAATAGAAACAGTTGTATTTTGCCGGGGGCGCATTCTGCTCTTTGCATTTATTTGATCAGATGCATTTGAAATGTATTGCTTTCCTGGCATGTCGGATCATTCTTGTTTAAGATTTGGCGCGTTGTAAACATAGGTACATGTATATGACGTAATATGATCGTCATATGAACACATTTGCATATATATGAATAAATTGAGCGTTAATTTGCTATATGTTATAAACAAGATTTATAGATGAAATAAAGAGTTTTATATTTTTAATGTTCTGGTACATTCCCTTTATGAGAACATATCTTTGTCTGATACATGAGTTTTGGGACACTAAGAATGGATAGAAATTTATGTTTCTGGTTATTTTTCGTTAGAAACGCGATTCAGATTGCTTAATAGACCATTTTCGAGTTACAAGCTAATGACCGTCATAAACCTTCAGTTTAGTCACTGCTATGACGCACCTGCTTAGTTACGTCAAGTAGGGTTACTTCCGGTCTACGTTAGCAACGTCACACATTGCTGACATCAACGGTGTAAAATTGATCTAATCTACTCAAAATTAAAAACAACTTTTCTTTCAACAATTGAAATTACTATAATTGCTACTTTTGTTTGTATCGACCATTCATTTGTTTGTGTCATCAATGACAATGTAAATTATAAGTCATCGGATTATACTTTTTTCAGAAACATTAAACATATCATTCTAATCTAATGTCGTACTGAATATATTTTTAAAAGAAGAGAAAAACAGGAAAATCTTTGAACAGAAAATTTAAAAGTCTTACATGAAAAAATTAGAAAATTATAACCCAACTGAGTTTCTTTTTAAAACATAACAATAATTGTGATTTAAACCCCCCCTCTTTTTTTCTTTCATTTTTTAACGCGTTTGCCGTTCTGCGCAAATGTATCCCTAAGAAATTGTTAGTCAGTAAAGTTTTGAAATGTCACTAAATATTTCTGAAATTATATAAGCCGCTTTCCCTCCTGAATGCATCAATGCAGTATGAAAATCGATCTTTACAGGTTTTTTTAGGGGGGGGGGGGTTACAAACTATTTTGATAAATGGCTGCGTGAGCTAATGGTACTTTGAAAAAATAAGAAAAATACGAAACGTATGTCCCTGTACACCTGAAAAAAAAGCGATGTTCAAAAATGAAAAAAAAAAAAAAAGAAATTGAAATAAGTTACCTTGGAATAAAATAAATCGTACATACATAAAAATAATTCTTGGAACATTTTTCCAAGGATAGGGTTCATCCCGGCTCTGAAAAGAAGAAACTGGGAGCGTAAAAATAGAATAACTTATTGACATCTTGAGGGGAGAGGAGTTCAGAGCCTTAACATCCGTGCAAAATAAAATGTAAATCCAACGAGACTCAAAAGACAAGTTCAAGTTTACAAACGTTTTATTTGCCGTATTCACAGATTGACCTTCTTGGATCTATTTAGTCATGGTCCTTGAACATACATTTCAGTGCATCCATCTGGCCTGTACACTTTAAAACAAAAATCATTGTTGTTCTCGTGAAACTCTAGGGGACGGAGTTCACCCTAGGTCAAGTCCATGCTCAATGCGCGTCCCCCCTTCCCGCCCCAGACACAGTACTCTGTTATACTCAAGTCACCATGTGGAAAGGTCCTTCTTGCCATTCTAGCGAAGTTATGCCGACTCTGCTGTTGAAAGGTACCATATAAAAGATGATGACCAATGTTTGCTTAGTTCACAAGCTTTTCAGAGCGGTCAATTTTTGTAACAACATTGCACATGGCATTTAGCAAATATTCTAATATAGATCTCAAACTGCCACCCTCAGATCTCACTAGTTGATACCTTTTTGAAGATTGATATCCATGTCCTGATCAATATTTTACAAATGAGGCAGGGAGAGCTGATAGGAGGCAAGGGGGGGGGGGGGTTAAGGAAAACTTATATAGGTAATCCGAGGAGATAATTATTGAAGAGATTTTTTTCATTCTGCTTAAATCTTTTTTTTTGCGATTACAGAGTCGACAGATACAATATTTTCTCACAAAATAAAAGGACAAAACATAAAGCTGATTTATTCAATTATAAGCTATTGATGTTATATTGAATTTTGATTAAAAATATTTTGCTAAATACTTAGACAAATAAGCCGTTTAAAAGGAAAAATACATAACACTAAGACTCCAAAGGAGCTGTTAAGATAAGGCGTAAAATCTGCCCTGAAAAGTCGAAATTTCAAAATGCTAAAATTGAGAAAAATTTTCGGTAAAAATAAGAAGTTACTTGCTATAGATATGAATCTTCTATCAGGTTGGATAAATTATTCAAAATAAGACCGATTTTTGGGTAAAAATAAGCGTTTTTCCTATAGAAATCAATGGAAAACGGAAAGGTTTTTCTACAACATTGTTCCCCCCTCGGTTCAGAATGCCACTTTTACCAAAGGTGTATAGCAATAAAACAAATTTTCTGACGAAGTGGGGTTCTGAAACGAGGGGGGGGGACAATGTCCCACAGGCGAAAAACGAAAAAAAAAAGGGGGGATGGATCACTATTTTAGAATCAGTATTTAGAGCGGTAAAATAAATCAAAATTGCCATTTTTCCATTTAATATCATGTAACAATCTATTCAGAGTGTGTTCCGATCAAATGATTAACCGTTAGGAAGGAAATGAACGAGAAAGTTGTCTATTTCTACACTGTGCGTATTTCGCGCCTGAAAGCTACATATGTGGCTGATAAATACGAAATATAACTGTTTTTCAGATTCCGGATTGCGATTTTCGCCGATTATATTGATATAATAACATCAAGGTTAATTTCTCTTATCCAAGTTTTACATTAAAAGGTAGAGAAGTATAATAAACATCAAATTTTGTAAACAAATGCATTTTTTGTGAATTTTCGCTCCATATTTGACGTTTTCTCTCATCAGTACCCCTACCTCTTCAACCCGTAATTATAACATCTTTCACTAAATCTTTTTAAATAAAATACCTACTTAGAATCTTCTGATACTTTATATTTTAATCCCGACCACTTTTACCTGAAATAGAAGGACAGCGCACGAGAAATAATCGAGTGATTTCAGGGCTAAATCAAGCCCTTATCTTAACAGCTCCTTTAAAAAAGGTTCGGTTGTTTCCTTGGGTTTCCATTTTGAATAGATATAATGGATGAAACCTTTTCATAAAAAAAATGTTTAAGCAATCTACCTTTATGTTACTTGAATTTTTTCTATGTAACCTCGTTAGAAATTGAAATTCAAATGCTTAAAAATGTTAGAAAATGAAGTATATCTTTGTAAATCGATCTTGTTTCCATAGTAGTCAAGCAAAAATTGTGTCTTATTTTAATCGAAATAAATTCTATTGATAATGGTCTTTCTCATAGAATGTCAAATATAATTCTAACTACACTATATTCTTAAAATTCAACATTTTTTAAAATGGTTGCCATGGCAACGTATACCCCACCAATTGTATTTAAGATTTTGAAAGAGTGAATTACATGTGACATTATGATGTTATAACATATCGTTACTAAGTTACTTCGTTGTCATAGTAACCAGGTCATAACATTCAAAAATATGAAAATTATTCAATTTTGAAGCTTTATTGCGGCTCATGCAAACGGTTCACAATTTCTCTGTAAAATTCTACACAGAGGCTAAAAGATACACAACCAAATACGGTATCTTTTCAGATTTTATGAATTCACATGGTTACTGTGGTAATAAAAGTTGCTTACTCTGACGAAAGAATATAGTGTTGTTAGAATTATATTTGACATTCTATGAGAAAGGCCATTATCAATAGAATTTATTTCGATTAAAACAAGACACAATTTTTGCTTGACTACTATGGAAACAAGATCGATTTACAAAGATATACTATACATTTTCTAACATTTTTAAGCATTTTTTTTTTTGCAAAATTGTAAAATCAAGAAATGGTTATCTATTTATTTATCTATTTATTTTGCTTATTTGATGGGACGGCATGCGCTTGCAATGCTATATTCAAGCTCATAATTATAATGCTATGTATACATTACAATGGTCATATACATGTATATATGAAAAAAAAAAATACTAGTATAATCGGACATAGTCGCATATAGGGTATTAATAATGACATTCATACCCTGTTGCTTCCCAATTCCACAAGTTAGATTTCAGAGATACGTGAACTCTTCTCAATATCAATGAATCCATGAATATATACCAAAATATTGAATAAATAATCAAAATAAATCGTTGAATTTTTACTGTTAAGTGATACGGATTTCATATTTCACATGTGTATTCCTTATGCCTAGGTCTTTCCATTGATTCTAAAATTATTTACCTGTGAAAGGACATCAACGCTCTAGGGATACTTGTCCTATATCTCATATACAACACATGTAACAGGACATCAACGCTCAAGGGACACTTATCCTTTACCTTATATACAATACCTGTTATAGGACATTCATACTTTGGGGACACTTGTCCTATATCTCATATACAACACCTGTTACAGGACATCAACATTCTTTGGACACTTGTCGTATATCTCATATACAACACCTTGTAACAGGACATCAACGCTCTAGGGACACTTGTCCTATATCCTATATACAACACCTGTTGTAGGACATCTAACGCTTTACGGACATCTGTCCTATATCTCATATACAACACCTGTGAAAGGACATCAACTTTCTAGGGACACTTGTCCTATATCCTATATACAACACCTGTTGTAGGACATCAACGCTCTAGGGACACCTGTCCAATATCTCATATACAACACCTGTGAAAGGACATCAACGCTCTAAGGACAACTGTCCTATATCTCATATACAACACCTGTTATGGGATAACTCACTCTAGGATACTTGTACTATATCTTATATACAACACCTGTAATAGGACATCAATGCTCTAGGGACACTTGTCCTATATCTTATATACAACACCTATTATAGGACATCAACGCTCTAGGGACACTTGTCATATATCTCATATACAACACCTGTAACAACACATCAACTCTCTAGGGACAATTGTCCTATATCTCATACACAACGCCTGTTACATGACATCAACGCTCTAGGGACAACTGTCCTATATCTTATATACAACACCTGTTACAGGACATCAACGCTCTAGGGACAATTGTCCTATATCTTATATACAACACCGGTAATAGGACATCAACGCTCTAGGGACACTTGTCCTATATTTCATATACAACACCTGTAACAGGACATCAATGCTCTAGGGACACTTGTCCTATATCCTATATACAACACCTGTAATAGGACATCAACGCTCTAGGGATACTTGTCCTATATCTCATATACAACACATGTAACAGGACATCAACGCTCAAGGGACACTTATCCTTTACCTTATATCGATACCTGTTATAGGACATTCATACTTTAGGGACACTTGTCCTATATCTCATATACAACACCTGTTACAGGACATCAACATTCTTTGGAGACTTGTCCTATATCTCATATACAACACCTGTTATAGGACATAAACATTCTTTGGACACTTGTCCTATATCTTATATACAATACCTGTTAATGGACATCAACGCTCTAGGAACGCTTGTCCTATATTTCATATATAACACCTGTTACAGGACATCAACGCTCTAGGGACACTTGTCATATATCTTATATACAACACCTATTATAGGACATCAACGCTCTAGGGACACTTGTCATATATCTCATTTACAACACCTGTAACAACACATCAACTCTCTAGGGACACTTGTCCTATATCTCCTATACAACACCTGTTATAGGACATCAACACTCTAGGGACACTTGTCCTATATCTCATATACAACACCTGTTACAGGACATCAACACTCTAGGGACACTTGTCCTATATCTCATATACAACACCTGTTACATGACATCAACACTCTAGGGACACTTGTCCTATATCTCATATACAACACCTGTTACATGACATCAACACTCTAGGGACAACTGTCCTATATCTCATATACAATACCTGTTAATGGACATCAACGCTCTAGGAACGCTTGTCCTATATTTCATATATAACACCTGTTACAGGATATCAAAGCTCTAAGGACAACTGTCGTATATCTTATATACAACACCTGTTACAGGACATCAACAGCCTAGGGATACTTGCCCAATATTTTATACACAACGCCTATAACAGGACATCAACGGCCTAGGGACACTTGCCCTATATCACATACAGCCTTTACATTCAGTATAGTGAATAAAAATAACAAAGAAAGATATTCAGGACAGTGAATAAAAATTACAAAGAAAGACAACTCTGATTAATTTGAACAATCATCAAAACTACAATCAAAAATTGAAAAAAATTAAATTTGAGAATTAAAGTTATATCAAACCATTGAGTTACTTAAAAAGATAAATATTCAGTAAATGATTGCATAAAACAATCATTGAGATATTCAAAAGAAATAGTGCAAAATTTTGCAGTACTGACTAAGTCCGAAAAGATGTTGAAACCCCCCCCCCCCCACTCCTTTTTCACATAAGAAAAAAAATTCATAAAAATTGAAAAAAATAAAAATATAGCATAAAATATATTTCAAAGCATTTAGTAACATAACAATGATAAATATACAGTAAATGATTGCATAAAATCATACATTTATTGAGTTATTGAAAGAAATAGTGCAAAAATGTGCATTTCTGACAATGTCCGAAAAGACATAAAAAATGTGTCAAAAATTTGACTTTGGAGTCAAACCAAACATAACAACACTTCTTAATACATCTCAATAGATCATTCAGATGTTTTCAGTTTGTCAATACATGCTTCGATTCTGAAGAAGAAGTTGTCAAAGGAGGGTACCCCCCGTGACCTAATTTGCCTGTGGTGGCGCCACCTATTGACGAATTCGAACAAAAAACAAAAACACTTGTAGAAAACCATTAGTACTTCATACCTACCAAGTTTCATTAAAATCTGCTAAGTGGTTCTTGAAGAGAAGCTGAAAATGTTTTAAAATCACCCCCCTCTTCCTTTTTTACATAAGGAAAAAATTCATAAAAAATCAAAAAAATAAAATTTTAGCATAAAATACATATCAAAGCATTAAGTAATATAAAAATAATAAAAATACAGAAAATGATTGCATAAAATAATACATTTATTGAGTAATTGAAAGAAAAAGTGCAAAAATGTGCATTTCTGACCAAGTCCAAAAAGACGTCAAAAACACGTCAAAAATTTGACTTCAGAGTGGATCCAAAAATAACAACACTTCTTAAA
This sequence comes from Pinctada imbricata, assembly GCA_033119305.1. NCBI lineage: Eukaryota > Metazoa > Mollusca > Bivalvia > Pterioida > Pteriidae > Pinctada > Pinctada imbricata. Next base: position 19,789,395 of record VSWD01000004.1, read on the forward strand.
ACATCTCTCTAGATCATCAAGATGCTTTCGGTTTGTCGATAAATAATTCGGTTCTGAAGAAGAAGTTTGTCAAAGGAGGGTACCCTCTTGGACCTAATTTTCCCTCTGGTGGCGACACCTATTGAGGGATCCGGACGAAAAACAACAACACTTGTAGGGGACCAATAGTACTTCGTACCTACCAAATTTCATTAAAATCTGCCAAGTGGTTCTGGAAAAGAAGCTGAAAATGTATTAAAATCACCCCCCCTTCCTTTTTTACATAAGGGAAAAATTCATAAAAAATCAAAAAAATAAAATGTTAGCATAAAATACATATCAAATCTTTAAGTAACATAAAAATGATAAATATACAGAAAATGATTGCATTAAATCATACATTATTTGAGTTATTGAAAGAAATAGTGCAAAAATGTGCATTTCTGACCAAGTCCAAAAAGACGTCAAAAACGCGTCAAAAATTTGATTTCGGAGTGGAACCAAAAATAACAACACTTCTTAAGACATCTCTCTAGATCATCCAGATGCTTTCGGTTTGTCGAAAAATGCTTCAGTTCTGAAGAAGAAGTTTGTCAAAGGAGGGTACCCTCTGGGACCTACTTTTGCCTCTGGTGACGCCACCTATTGAGGGATCCGGACGAAAAACAACAACACTTGTAGGGGACCATTAGTACTTCATACCTACCAAGTTTCATCAAAATCTCTTCAGCCGTTCTGAAGAAGAAGTTGAAAATGTGAAAAGTTTACGACGGACGACGACGGACGACGGACGCCACGCTATAACAATAGCTCACTTGAGCTATGCTCAGGTGAGCTAATAACCAATTGCTACATGTAATTAGTCAATTTACCTGGTGTAATTGAAGTGCAATTATTAAAGAGACATTAATCAAATTATGTAAACATACATGCATAGTTGCTCGTGAGGGGAGAATTTCCTTATAGTAGGGCCGAATTGATGACGTCATACTTGCAGTGGATAGCTTTCTGACCAGTCAAGATAAGGAGTTCTTTAAAAGTTGTATTGAGGCCCTTAAACCCGTGACAAAAGTGTATAGATACTGAAGGGGATTGTGTAAAAAATAATGCAAAATATTTGACAAAATTAAATTCTTCAATAGGAGGCTCACAACATATCAATCAGCCCTCATATTTTGATAGATATGATAAAAAACCGTCTTTGTTCGGGTAAGGGATGTGGTCTCTTATGGGGGGTGTATTTTAACATTGAAAAATGCTAATGCTCAATAATTATGGTTACATATGGGGAGTTGTCATTGGTGAGAGTGGTAATATATAGAGGGTGTATAGGAAACTATACAATTAAGAGACTAGACAATTTTTAAGAGACTAATGTATAATACAATAAAAGAGTATTCAATGAGAAAATAAGAGATTTTACTATATAGTCTATTCATATTCCCACTCTCGTTGGCCGAGAACTGTCTCGTGATGAGTCATTGTCATATTATATTGACCTGTGATGGGGCGATTTCATTAAATAACACTACCGCGAAAACTCTTGTTTCTGATTTACTATAAAATATCGAAAATGCAAAAAATTTGTGTCTGTGACGGCATTTTAATTCATTTGTAAACAGCAGCAAGGATGCGGAAGCTGAGTTCAAATTGTGATATTTTCTTAATTTGAAAATATTGACCTTGGCTATCACCTTGGTCAATATTTTAAATAAAGAGAATATCACACCGTAAAGAGTCTTTAATCGTATAACATAAAATCAGTCCAAACTGTCTTTTCAAATGTTCAACAATACAAGAGTGGTATTCAAATAAAAGTATAAAAATCTCATATTAGTAAGTCTAAGGTGCAGTCCACATACATATAAGAAATTTTCACATTTTAAACGCTGTTTCTTGGCACTTTTCATCAGCTGCTTCCAGTGGCATTCCAGTCTTCAACGCAACAAGGAAAGCCAATGCCTCTTTCCAAAGAACAACCTCCATATATCTCAAGGCAATACTGTAATTAAAAGAGTAGAAAGTGGTAGTTCTGAGTTAAAACATACATTTATGGCTTGGTAAATTGAACATATTTATTTGTTCCCAACCATCAGTTCAAATAAAAAAATATTTCAAATTTAATATCAATAAATACTAAGTACGAGATATAAACATATGGCTCTCAAGAGTATGTCAAGTAAAAACAATCCAGATTTTTGATTATCAAACTCTAGTTAAAAGATACTTCAGTATGCGGTAAAAACGTATTTACTAAATATCCCCACTACATTCTTACAATGGGAAAGACATTTTATTGCGAACATTACCTCCACGCGTAATGTCTTGATGTAATAATCAACAAAGGATCCCGGACCTTAAGGCCCCTTTTTTGATCACTCATAAATCGAAGAATTTAATGTTATTTGTGTGACTTTTTACATATAATGAAAAATTGACTATTCATGTATTAAATAACTTTTAAAGTTTCGCTTTTATTCAAAGATGTTACCATGTGTGGTGTTTGTTTTGTGACAGGGGTATTTGGCAAATCCGGATCAATCGCCATCGATTCCGGCCTTGAATATTGTTTTCTCAATACATATGTATTAGAGGGATCGAACAAATTGTCACATGATCACACATTTTGTGAACACGACCAATCAAGTAAAAATCAATATATGCTAATGAATCTATACTGTCGATTGCGTGATATTAGAGGTGTGGCTTTATGTTAATCTGTATACTTTTGATGCTACTTTTTTCGTGGTTTTTCTCTGATTTGAACATGAAGGCAAATTAGAATGGCTAATTCCATCTCAGGGAGAATTTGTCAAATAAGTATCTGTCTGTCATTTTTCTGAATTAGCCATTCTAACATGCGTCCATGCCTAATTTTGAAAAAAAAATCTATCAGACTACCTGGGCTTTTTGTGCATAGTCCAACCAAAGCTGGCAAAGGGTGGGTAGACTTTAGCTGACTTTGCCAGCGTTTTGGGCAATATCTTAACAGAAAGGGGTAAGAAACTTGTTGTTTATACATAGTTTAAACAATTTTTAAGGTCAGTTCAATAAATTGTGAAAATTTTGAAAACCGATTTTATAGCCTTTCCTTAAGGTCCGGGATCCTTTTCTCCGGTGAAAATAACCATGTTTACAGAATGAATAAATGAATGTCGACATAAAATGAAATTTTTACTTGGAAACGAAATAGCTTTAGAAATAAGTGAATGATGAATACAAAATTCAAGTTAAATGTATGATAAAATCAAAGAAATCAGGGAGGACCTATATTATATACAATATTTGATGTTGTAATTGGAATCTTCTTCTTCTTCTTCTTCCACTATAGTGCTGCACCACTTAAGTATTTTCGCACTTAGGATCGTGGGGGACAAACGTCTATGTACAAAAGTTAACAAGAGCCCCAGGGGGCACAACGCTCACCTGATACCCATGCACGCTCTAATTGACATACTGACATTGAATACTGGTAGTGCCAGTACCAGGATTTTAGCCCACAACCTTTCTAAAAAGATATTTGCCGGATGCAGAGAAGTTTTTTTTTCAGACAACCTTTAAAGTACAAAAAAGAAAAAATAGTCACATTTCAAAACAATAACTTTTTTACTGATTTGAAAAGACGGATAAAGTGGTCCAACGTCATTTGCCCAGCTAGTATAGTTCAATTATGCAACATCAAAAATAAAATCATATTGTAACATTCCACATTAATGTGCAGCAGAAAAAGAATAAAACAATGAAATGATTTCATAAATTAAGTTATATTTAAAATTGAACACAAAACCTTTCATTATTGATAGCTAGCATGCCAGAAATTATAAAGCCTGTGTTTGTGAAACAAGAATGCCCCCGGCGGCATCTTTGTTAGTATAAACGCCATTTTCTGTTAAGTATGTGAGAGGTCAGGGTCAGCGTAATATTGGTATCAATGGAAATATCTTGTCACAAGGAATACACATGTACAATATGAAAGCCCTATCACTATAACCATTCAAAAGTTATGCCCAATGTTAAAGTTTTTGAGAAGTACGTGAAATGTCAAGGTTATGGTCATGAGGTCAAAAATTTTTGTATCAATGGAAAGGTATTGTCACAAGGAATACACATGTGAAGTATGAAACCTCTATCACCAGCTTCCATTCAAAAGTTATGCCCAATGTTGAAGTTTTTCGGAAAACAGACAGACAGACGGACAGGCCAAAAACTATATGCTCCCGAATCTTTTATTCCAGGGGCATAAAAAACAAAGATTTTTCGGTTTTGCCTTTATTCACTGAAATCTATGAATTATGCTTTTGAATAGTATTGATTTCATCTCAAATACATGAAACGTACAGTTAAAATCATTTTGATCCAATATTTATCAATTCACGTGAGTTGTGCAGAAATTGGGCCAGTTTGTTTTCCAAAAAAGCAGTGTATGTTGTATCAAACCTCATGACCCAGTGAAGCCACTTGAACAAATAATTTTCAGTAAATATGCTGAAATGCGGCGCTTCTTGCCTATGCATATTTCAACAGGCGAGAAGGAGCGTTGCATTTCAGCATACGCTGTTCAACAACTCAAGTGGTTTCTCCAGGTTTCGCAGTATGAAACAAATTAAAAGGCCCATGAAATTGTTAAGCTTGTCCAACTAGCAGACCTACGACATCGTTATTTACTGTTAACTAATTGTTTTACCTCATCATAGGTCTGTTACACGGACAAGTTGTTAGCGGAAAAGTTCATCAAATGTATCGGTTGCATCGGATTTGCCGACAAAAAGTTATTTGGTCCGATAAAAACTCATTAGGTCTTCCGACTTCCGTCGGAAGACCTATTGTTTTCGTAACCGTGGAAAATTGGATCAGCGATTTCTCAAGAACCCTGTAAGCTAGGACAATGAAAGTTCTCCAACGTTACGTTTGGAGTAAAAGCTAGATTGGTCTTTTTTATTTTTGGTCTCTGTTATTTTTTTTTTATCATGTTTTTTAGTAGATTCAAATATTTGAAGGGAGCGTCGAATTACTCAAAAGGACCGAAAATTTCATGTTTTGCTATTTGTAAGCTTAAATATCTCGTATTTTGCTATCTACAATTTCCATTCTTTTTGAAAGTCGACAGCCATGCAAGATATGAAATGCTGGATGCACACTGTAACGATTTATTACGATGACGTCCTTCACCGTCCTTCATATTTCCAAATTCAGAAGTTCATAGGAGGAAGACACTTTTTTGCTTATAATAGTAAACAAAAATTAAGCTTATGAAGTTTCCTAAAAATTTCAATATTATTATTTTTTATCCATATATCTGTCTTATTTAGTCTTTCTGATTTTTCCTATCTCTTACTGTTGAAAAGATATGAGCATCGAAATTTTGAGTTGGGTATTTCGATACACCTTCACGCCAACAGATCGGGCGCACACTAAAGTTGGTAGTCCGAGTCCGACTCGAGAAAAGCAGTGTTGAGATTTTCAAATTCCGATTTCACGGCAATGATGAATATGCATTTCATAAGTACGTTTCGATATACACAATTTGATTTTAAAACAGTTGATTAATTTAGAAGAGATCAGCTACAAACCAGAATTTACACACAAAAAGTGGTAGTTTGATTCCGATTTCTAACCTACAAACCTGTTTCTAAACTTCAATAACTATATTTTGAACATGAAGTTTAATTTCTAATTCTAGCAAACGTTCGAACATAATTTTCGGTTGGTTTATTTACAAATTGATGAACAATTTCTCCAACATTCTCCCCCCCCCCTCGTTTTTCGTAAACAGTTCTGTTTATATTGAACGATGTCGCCATGATGGAAATTCAAAATAAACTTTGAAAAAAGGGAAGGGGGGGGTCCAAATTTGAACCTGCACAGCGAGAACCTCATGGTATTTATATATATATATATTGAACGTAACTTGTTATTACCATTTCTCTTCTCAAGAAAATTGGTTCTACAGCTACGAGCTCGCCTTTTTTATGGGGGAAGGGGGCAGGAAGAATTTGCAAAAAAAAAAATCCCGGCTCTGAAAATGCTGAAAAAAATATTCCGGCCCAAGGGCCGGCAATTTTTTTTTCCCGGACCATGCAAAAGTAAGGATACATTGCATGATATGGAAATTTTTGCTGGCCCTTTGTGCCAGACAATTTAAAGTCAAAAAATTAATTAATATAAATACAAACTGTTCACATAGCTGTATCTACCAGAGACCTAATACGCATAGGCACAAAAATCTAGAAAAGGTTCTATTTAAACATCATACAATCTGTCTGAAATTCGCTAATTGCAAAGAGACATCTGAAGGAACGGTTATTAACTCATACTCTGTAACAGCGGGGAGTTTAACTTACACAGACATTCACAACATTTGACAATTTGTTTAAATCCGGCCCGAAGAACCGGCGAAAATTTTTCTCCGACTCTGGTAATGGCTGAAAAAATGGCCTGCTCAGAAAATTGCTGAAAAAATTTTACCGGCTGGCAATAGAATTCCTGCCCCCCCCCCCCCCCCCCCAAATCAAATGGTTGCTCACCAACAATTATCGGTTTGAAAATTTAATGTTACTGCTATTTGAAAACTTAAATATATAATATAAATACATGTAATGTGACGTCCTTCATATTTCCAAACCAAAAATTGTATAGGAGGAAGACACTCTTGTTGCAACCGCAACAAGAAACCTTTCTAGTCATGTATCTATTATTTGAACAGATAAAGATTCCCAAATGTTTTATCACAGGAACCTGTCATTTTATGAGAGAAAATGTTTTATTATTCACAACCTCAGACCTCTGTGTTCCTCTTAGAAATATTATACATATAAGATGACGAACACAGTGGCTTAAGGTTGTGAATAATAATTTATTTTCTCTAATAAAATAACAGCTTTCTGTGGTCCAACATTTCATTGGAAGATTTCAGGAAGTCTGAACTGAATTATTTATTTTCAAGAATTTCAGATATTAAATGTCCTATGCATTCTCAAAATCCAGAGGAAGAGATTACTCATTAGACGTTTCTTCAAGAAATCAGTCCGTAAATTACTTCATCTAAGAGAGTCTAAGACAGAGGAAATTCGAGCAAACTTTATACATGATAACAAGTACATGCAAGTGTTCCAAGTACATGAATGATAACCATTATGAAAGTGTTCCAAGTATAAAAATCTTTTCCGTTTGCACTGTATCTCCTGAAATGTATCGCAGTACTAAAGGTATCACATTACTACATGGGGAATCCCCTTGGGTACAGGATACAGATATGCATATCTAGGTCATTATCTAGGTCATTGTCCAGGTCATTATCCTGTCAAATAGTTCCGATTATTTTCTTATTATTTTCAACAATTGGTGGAAAATACACACAATGTTTATCTTGAATTGTCTTCCCGTGATTTTTTACTAGATAGATAAAATAAAATTTTGAATATAGTTTAAAGTGTGTGAGACATCTACATGTGTGGAAGAATACGTGTGAAAATGGGTCCTCAGATCCAGATCATAAAATTCGAATAATTCCGGTCCGGAACCAGGTGCATGGCTTTGAAAAATATTAACAAGAGCCCCAGGGGGCACAACGCTCACCTGATACCCATGCACGCTCTAACTGACATACTGACATTGAATACTGATAGTGCCAGTACCAGGATTTTAGCCCACAACCTTTCTAAAAAGATTTTTGCCGGATGCAGAGAAGTGTTTTTTTTTTCAGACAACCTTTAAAAGTACAAAAAAGAAAAAAAATAGTCACATTTCAAAACAATAACTTTTTTACTGATTTGAAAAAAAACGGATAAAGTGGTCCAACGTCATATGCCCAGCTAGTATAGTTCAATTATGCAACATCAAAAATAAAATCATATTGTAAAATTCCACATAAATGTGCAGCAGAAAAAGAATAAAACAATGAAATGATTTCACAAATTAAGTTTATTTAAAATTGAACACAAAACCTTTCATTATTGATAGCTAGCATGCCAGAAATTATAAAGCCTGTGTTTGTGAAACGAGAATGCCCCCGGCGGCATATTTGTTAGTATAAACACCATTTTCTGTTAAGTATGTGAGAGGTCAGGGTCAGCGTAATATTGGTATCAATGGAAAGATCTTGTCACAAGGAATACACATGTACAATATGAAAGCCCTATCACTATAACCATTCAATAGTTATGCCCAATGTTAAAGTTTTTGAGAAGTACGTGAAAGGTCAAGGTTATGGTCATGAGGTCAAAAATTTTGGTAAATACACATGTGAAATATGAAACCTCTATCACCAGCTTCCATTCAAAAGTTATGCCCAATGTTAAAGTTTTTCGGAAAACAGACAGACAAACAGACAGATGGACAGGCCAAAAACTTTATGCTCCCGAATCTTTTATTCCAGGGGCATAAAAAACAAAGATTTTTTCGGTTTTGCCTTTATTCACTGAAATCTATGAATTATGCTTTTGAATAGTATTGATTTCATCTCAAATACATGAAACGTACAGTTAAAATCGTTTTGATCCAATATTCATCAATTCAAGTGAGTTGTGCAGAAATTGGGCCAGTTTGTTTTCCAAAAAAGCAGTGTATGTTGTATCAAACCTCATGACCCAGTGAAGCCACTTGAACAAATAATTTTCAGTAAATATGCTGAAATGCGACGCTTCTTGCCTATGCATATTTCAAGAGGCGAGAAGGAGCGTCGCATTTCAGCATACGCTGTTCAACAACTCAAGTGGTTTCTCTAAGGTTTCGCAGTTTGAAACAAATTAAAAGGCCCATGAAATTGTTAAGCTTGTCCAACTAGCAGACCTACGACATCGTTATTTATTGTTAACTAATTGTTTTACCTCATCATAGGTCTGTTACACGGACAAGTTGTTAGCGGAGAGAGTTCATGAAATGTATCGGTTGCATAGGATTTGCCGACAAGAAGTTATTTGGTCCGATAAAAACTCATTATGTATCTATTATTTGAACAGATAAAAATTCCCAAATGTCTTAACACAGGATCCTGTCGTTTTATGAGAGAAAATGTTTTATTATTCACAACCTCAGGCCTCTGTGTTCCTCTTAGAAATATTATACATACAAGATGACGAACACAGTGGCTTAAGGTTGTGAATAATAATTTATTTTCTCTATTAAAACAACAGCTTCTGTGGTCCAACATTTCATTGGAAGATTTCAGGAACTCTGAACGGAATTATTTATTTTCAAGAATTTCAGATATTAAATGTCCTATGCATTCTCAAAATCCAGAGGAAGAGATTACTCATTAGACGTTTCTTCAAGAAGAGTCTAAGACAGAGGAAATTCGAGCAAACTTTATACATGATAACAAGTATATGCAAGTATTCCAAGTACATGAATGATAACCATTATGAAAGTGTTCCAAGTATAAAAATCTATTCCGTTTGCACTGTATCTCCTGAAATATATCGCAGTACTGCTTTGCGGTTTGTATTGCAATGAAGCGCCTAGCGGAATACGATGCGCCTTGGGGACGAAGATGAATTAATGCATATCTAGGTCATTGTCCTGTCAAATAGTTCCGATTATTTTCTTATTATTTTCAACAATTGGTGGAAAATACACACAATGTGTATCTTGAATTGTCTTCCCGTGATTGTTTACTAGATAGATGAAATAAAATTTTGAATATAGTTTTAAAGTGTGTGAGACATCTACATGTGTGGAAGAATACGTGTGAAAATGGGTCCTCAGATAATAAAATTCGAATAATTCCGGTGCGGAACCAGGTGCATGGCTTTGAAAAAATATTAAAAAAGTTGTGTACTTTTAATCTTTACGGCATTTTTTTTTGTGATTCAAATAAAATTTCTTCATTCAAAAGTAGTATCAATGTGTATAACCCGGTGCGATTTGAGAATTTTTCTCCTATCTTAAAAAATATTCCTTAAAAATCCAAAAGTGGATATCTGGACAAAATTCTTTCACTTGTAGGGTACCATGCATGAGTACCTCATACCTACAAATTGTCATGACAATCTGAAGAGTGGTTATAGAAAAGAAGCAGAAAATGTATGAAAATCACCCCCCCCCCCCTTCCTTTTTTACATAAGAAAAAAAATTCATAAAAAATCAAAAAAATAAAATTGAAGCATAAAATACATATCAAAGCATTAAGTAAGTTAAATATGATAAATATGTAGTAAATGAGTGTGTAAAATCATACACTTATTGAGTTATTTAAAGAAAAAGTGCAAAAATGTGCATTTCTGACTAAGTCCGAAAAGACGTCAAAAACGCGTCAAAAATTAGTTATCGGATTTTAACGAAATGAACAAACTTGAATCATACATCCTTCTAGATCACATAGATACAATTAGTTTTTCAATCCATTCAGTGGAACTGGAGAAGAAGATTTTTTTCAGAGGGGTACCCTCCGGGGCCTATTTGACCCCGCCCTGGATCCACCCCTGAAGGGATCGAGCCGAAATGAACAAACTTGGTAGAAGACCTTTAGTACTTCATGCATACCAAGTTTCATCAAAATCCCTTCAGCCGTTCTTGAGAAGAAGTTGAAAATGTTAAAAGTTTACGACGGACGGACGGACGACGGACGCCACACTATGACAATAGCTCACTTGAGCCTTTGGCTCAGGTGAGCTAAAAAAGTTGTGAACTTTTATTCTTTACGGCATTTTTAGCTCACCTCGACGAAGTTGAGTGAGCTTATGCTATAACCCCACGCGTCCGCGTCCGCGTCCGCGTCCGCGTCCGTGTCCGCGTCCGCGACCGGTTAAGAAGTTTGGGGTAGCTCAGTATCTGACAAAGTACTTATGCTACAGTAACCAAACTTGCACAAGTGATTCATCTTTGGATGCTGAGGTGAACCCATGCATCAGATGCAGCATCTGACCTACATTTTCCGCTTGGGTGACTTGGTTAAGAAGTTTGGGGTAGCTCGGTATCTGACAAAGTACTAATGCTACAGTAACCAAACTGGCACAAGTGATTCATCTTTGGATGCTGAGGTGAACCCATGCATCGTATGCAGCATCTGACCTACATTTTCCGCTCGAGTGACTTGGTTAAAAAGTTTGGGGTAGCTCAGTATCTGACAAAGTACTAATGCTACAGTAACCAAACTGGCACAAGTGATTCATCTTTGGATGCTGAGGTGAACCCATGCATCGTATGCAGCATCTGACCTACATTTTCTGCTTGAGTGACTTGGTTAAGAAGTTTGGGGTAGCTCAGTATCTGACAAAGTACTAATGCTACAGTAACCAAACTGGCACAAGTGATTCATCTTTGGATGCTGAGGTGAACCCATGCATCAGATGCAGCATCTGACCTACATTTTCCGCTTGAGTGACTTGGTTAAGAAGTTTGGGGTAGCTCAGTATCTGACAAAGTACTAATGCTACAGTAACCAAACTTGCACAAGTGATTCATCTTTGGATGCTGAGGTGAACCCATGCATCGGATGCAGCATCTGACCTACATTTTCCGCTTGAGTGACTTGGTTAAGAAGTTTGGGGTAGCTCAGTATCTGACAAAGTACTAATGCTGCAGTAACCAAACTTGCACAAGTGATTCATCTTTGGATGCCGAGATGGACCTATGCATCGGATGCAGCATCTGACCTACTTTTTCCGCTTGAGTAATTTCGCTTTTAAAAGCCAATATTGAGCAAAGTATAAGTGCTACATGAACCAAACTTGCATATTGGATGTATCTTTGATCAAACTTTCATAAAATGACCTTGACTTACTTTTTCCGCTTGAGTGATTTTGCCTTTAAAAGCCAATATTGAGCAAAGTATAAGTGCTAGATATTCCAAACTTGCATATTAGATGTATCTTTGATCAAACTTTCATAAAATGTCCTCGACCTACTTTTTCCGCTTGAGTGATTTTGCCTTTAAAAGCCAATATTGAGCAAAGTATAAGTGATACATGTACCAAACTTGCATATTGGATGTATCTTTGATCAATCTTTCATAAAATGACCTTGACCTACTTTTTCTGCTTGAGTGATTTTGCTCTATTAAGCCAATATTGAGCAAAGTATAACTGCTACATGTACCAAACTTGCATATTGGATGTATCTTTGATCAAACTTTCATAAAATGACCTCGACCTACTTTTTCCGCTTGAGTGATTTTGCCTTTAAAAGCCAATATTGAGCAAAGTATAAGTGATACATGTACCAAACTTGCATATTTGATGTATCTTTGATCAATCTTTCATAAAATGACCTTGACCTACTTTTTCCGCTTGAGTGATTTTGCTCTATTAAGCCAATATTGAGCAAAGTATAACTGCTACATGTACCAAACTTGCATATTGGATGTATCTTTGATCAAACTTTCATAAAATGACCTTGACCTACTTTTTCTGCTTGAGTGGTTTTGCCTTTAAAAGCCAATATACATGTACTAAGAAATATGTTTGAATTGAATTTTGCTGTCACGAGGTGAGCTTCGTAATCTGTGATTACCTATGTATTTCTATGTAATTCAAATAAAATTTCTAAACATTCAAAAGTAGTGTCAATGTGTTTAAGCCGGTGCGAATTGAGAATTTTTCTCCTATTTTTGGTAAGAAAGTACTTGAAAAATAACTGGGATCTGGATCCTACACGGCAAAAAATGGCTTGTTCCCGACTTTAAAAATGAAATTCTAAACAAGTATAAAGAATTTAAATAATTGAATCATATCACATAAAAGGTCAATCAATAAGACATTGGAGCATGTGTCACTTGTTGAATTATCAGCTGTAACTATGGATGAAAGGTCGATCTAAAAATGGAAAACATACATTATACCTATGTACAATCTTAAAAAATATTCCTTAAAAATCCAAAAGTGGATATCTGGACAAAATTCTTTCACTTGTAGGGTACCATGCATGAGTACCTCATACCTACAAATTGTCATGACAATCTGAAGAATGGTTATAGAAAAGAAGCAGAAAATGTATGAAAATCACCCCCCCCCCCCTTCCTTTTTACATAAGAAAAAAAATCATAAAAAATCAAAAAAATAAAATTTAAGCATAAAATACATATCAAAGCATTAAGTACGTTAAATATGATAAATATGTAGTAAATGAGTGTGTAAAATCATACACTTATTGAGTTATTTAAAGAAATAGTGCAAAAATGTGCATTTCTGACTAAGTCCGAAAAGACGTCAAAAACGCGTCAAAAATTTGACTTCGAAGTGGAACCAAAAATAACAACACTTCTTAAGACATCTCTCTAGATCATCCTGATGCTTTCGGTTTGAAGAAGTTTGTCAAAGGAGGGTACCCCCCGTGACCTACTTTTGGCTGTGGTGGCGCCACCTGTTGACAGATCCGGACGAAAAACAACAACACTTGTAGGGGACCATGAGTACTTCATACCTACCAAGTTTCATCAAAATCCCTTTAGCCTTTCTGGAGAAGAAGTTTAAAATGTGAAAAGTTTACGACGACGGACGACGACGACGACGGACGACAGACGCAACACTATGACAATAGCCTATGGCTCAGGTGAGCTAAAAAGCGGATAAAAACAAGATTCTGTCTTTACATGAGGTGGTACCCGGTCAGCTCAGCCTTGAAACTGCCCAGGGTGTCGGAGTCCACTATGTAACCAGGGAGCTGATTCCACAGGCGTATGGCTGTTGGAAAGAATGATGTCCTGTACACTGTAGTACGTGTGTGTGGTACAAGGAATCTCTGTGAATGGCCCCTGGTGCTTAGGGATGTTGGATGGAGGAACTGTGCTGCTGGGATATCAACCAGGTCATGAGCAATACGGTACATCATGGTGACCTGTGCTATATTCCGACGGTGTTGGAGTGTCTGCCACTGGAGTTGCTGTAGCATAGATGTAACAATACTTGTGCGCTGGTAGTCTTCAGTGGCGAATCTGGCAGCTCTTCTTTGGACAGCTTCCAGCTTGTTGATGCTGTCTTTCTTGGAAGGATTCCAGACACTTGCTGCATATTCCAGGCTGGGTCTGACAAGGGTTGTATAACACTGTGCCTTGATGTTAGTTGGGCAACGGCGGATGTTCCTGCCTAGGAAGGCCATGGCGGAGTTTGCCTTCTTCGTGATTTTGTCTATGTGAGTGTCCCAGCCTAAGCTTTTATGGATGTTCAGCCCCAAGTATTTAGCTGTGATGTTGAGGACCTGGTTGTGGATGGCATAGTCCATATGTAGAGGTGTTCTTTTCCTACTTATCCGGAGTACTTCACATTTGTCAGGGTTGAATGTCATCATCCACTTCTCCTCCCATTGTTGAAGGCAAGATCTTTCTGCAGCTCGACTTGATCTTGGGGCCCCCTGATGATCTGCTACAGGAGGCAGTCGTCTGCGAATAGCCTAGTGGTTGATGATACTGATGATGGGAGGTCGTTGATGAACAATAAAAACAGGAGTGGGCCCAACATCGTCCCTTGTGGAACCCCTGATGACACGGGTGTGGCGGAGGATGATTGCCCTTCAAGTACGACACACTGTGTGCGGTCTGTAAGGAAGCTGGCAATCCATCTGTGAAGTTGGCCTCTTACGCCGTAGTGATGGAGCTTCATCAGGAGTCTTCTGTGAGGAACCTTGTCGAAGGCTTTGGAAAAGTCTAACAGTATACAGTCTACCTGTTCTCCGATGTCCAAGCTCTGTGCTAGATCATTGATGGACAGGATCAGTTGTGCTTCAGTGGAGCGATGCTTCCTTAATCCATTTTGGAAGTACTAGTCAGATAAGAGACCATGGGCGTCCTTGTGGCTTATTACGTGGCTGTGGACCACATGCTCCATTACCTTGCTACAGACTGATGTCAGAGATACTGGGCGATAGTTTACTGCCATATTCCTATCTCCCTTCTTAAACAAGGGAGTGATGTTTGCTGCCTTCCAGTCTGATGGTACTGTGCCTTGATCGAGAGAGGCTTGGAAGAACAGACTCAGAGCTGGTGAAAGTTCATGAGATGTTTCTTTCAGGAGACGTTGAGACACAGAGTCAGGACCTGTTGCTTTGTGTCGGTTGAGGTTGGATAGAAATTTACATATTCCAGCCTTGTGTATAGTGATGTTGTCTACTTCTGGATGGGGACTCTGTTCCATTTCTGGCATGTTTACAGATGGGTCCTCTATAGAGAACACTGAAGTGAACTGCTTGTTCAATATGTCTGCCTTGGTAGCCGCATCACTATATACTACTCCATCACGTTTGAGGGGAGCTACACTACTAGCATCTGTTCTTTTGCTCTTAATGAAACTCCAGAGGCGTTTTGGTTTCTGGTTTTCATCCATAATGATTTCATTTACATATTCACTGTAACGCTCCTTGCATCTAACATGGACTGGGTTCTTTAATTCCTTGTATACTGAGAAGTCATGGTTGGAACGAGACTTCATATATCTTTTATAGGCCCGATGTTTACGCCTTGATAGCCTCTTTAGGTCCTGTGTTATCCAGGGTTGACTATACCTTTGTGTTGTCATTTTAGATGGAACACATGTGTCAAGGACTGAGATGCAACCAGTTTTGAGGGCACACCAGAGGCTGTCGATGGGTTCAGTGGTACTATGATTTTGTACGTAGTTGTCACTGAAGTTTCTCATGTGGTTCCTCAAGTCTGTCATGTTTGCCTTTTTCCAAAGGTATACAGTACAAATCATTACACGTGTCTCACTTTTTTACACATAGGATTTACACTTGACCTTTAGCTAATATTACATGTAAATTTGTCATAAATGTCCTATGCACATGTTGACAGGCAAATTGATCTTTGACCTTGCTGTGGTTGATTTTACATGTAAATTTTGAAAAATGAAGTACATCAAACAGAAGGTGATGAAATGAACATTTGACCTTTGACACCAGTGTCTTACCTTAATCACATGTAAAAGAGATGAATTCTTACATGTAATTCTTTTAAGGAAAGATAAAGTATAATTAATTTTTTTGGTAACCTTTCACCTAAGGCTTAATTAGATTACATGTAAAAATACATTTACATGGAAAATTACCAATTAATTAAAAATAGATAAATGATTGGTTTAATCATTTGACCTCATTGACATTTGTCAGTTTATTTTACATGTAATTTTTATGTGTAAAAAAAGAAAGAATTGTTACATGTAATTCTCTAAGGTGAGATTTACATGTAAGTAAAATTAAATGTTTGGTAATCTTTCATCTGAGGCTTTATTGAACCAACATACATGTATTAAAATACATTTACATCGAAAAATGTCAATTATACCATAGATAAATGATGAGTCTAATGATTTGACCTCATCGACATTTTTCAATTAATTTGAAATGTGAATATTATCCTGGCCTGAGTCGGGACACAAGGCTAGCCAGCATTGCAGGCAGTGAAGGCATGTCAATTGCATCTAGAGAACTAGGGGCAAATCCTGTGTACGTTGACGAGCAAACTGCGGAGAGGCACACCTACTACAGGCAAGCAGTCGTGTAAAAAGAGATGAATTGTTACATGCAATTCTCTAAGGATGAAAGATAAAGTATATATTAAAATTCCAATTAATAACAAAATTATGGATGAATGATGGGTATGAATATTTGACCTCATTGATATTTGTAAATTTTATTTCACATGTGATTATCACACATGTAAAGAGTTGAACTCATATCTTTCTATAATTTAATTCTATTCTGTAAAGATAAAAGAAATTGATTAAATCACACTAAAGGAAGCAGGAATCAATCTGGACAGTGACATCAGCGTTTCCCCCGTTATTTTTACATTTGTCAATTTTACATGTCTTTGTAAAAAGAGATGAATTGTTACATGTAATTTTCTTAGTTGAGGTAAGTTATAAATAAATTTTTCTCGAGAACTTTGACGACTATTTCCTTTTGTTAAAAGTGGAGAAAATTCTTTTTAGCTCACAGCGACGAAGTAGAGAGGGGCTTATGCCATCGCCCTGTTGTCGGTGTCAGCGTCCGCACTATAGGTTAAGCAAAATGCATATGGGACAGGTCTATAACCGCGAAACTATAAGTCCTACATCAACCAAACTTACATAGATTATGCATCTGACGATGCTTTCAACAATGCATGGTACAGAGGCTGCATCTGACCTACATTTCATGCTTGAGTGAGCAGGTTGGGTAAAATGGGATAAGTTCATTCCCACCTTTACTATAAGTCCTACACCAATCAAACTTGCATGGATGATGCATATGAGGATGCTTACTACAGTGTATTGCATGGAGGCTGCATCTGACCTACATTTCATACTTGAGTGAGCAGGTAGGGTAAATGGGACAGGTCCATTCCTGCTAGGGCTGGGATGATACATTGATATATCGATAAATCACGATACAGTGTTCCACGATACATGTATCGATACGTTGGGGCAATATTGTGATACCCGGACCCGTTTTAACTCAGTTCAAACGCATGAAAACTCTCGGCAACTCCGTCAATTGAAAGCTTTTTGTTGACTAATCTTCCTCTGTTTGCTCCAAATAGCATGCAAATTGCACAATGCATTACAGTATAATTATCAATTTTCTGAACTTCGCGGGAATCCTAAAGATATCTCATGTTCGTTTAAAAAATTGAAATCGGCGACAAAAGTCAAGTTTTCAAAATTCGTATCTAGATATCGCGATCTTAATTAACAAAGTATGAAACCATTGTCCAGAGAAGCGACCTGATGTTATCAACGCTTATTAATATCTGGATTAGAGAGTGGGTAGACATTGTTTGCAATGCGCGACGTAAAAACGACATGAAGTAACCATTGTCTTGTAGCTATTCATGCGAGCATAATCCATTTATTAATCAATTTTTTTTTAGATACTGGCGTTCAACCTTAATCTTTTCAATTTTAAGTTTAAAATCTATCCATCGGAAAAAAGAGTACTGAAATCGTATGCAAACTTTATAGTTACTCAACTTTGTAAATTTTTAATATAAACCCGACTCAAGTCAATTCTTGATTGAACGTCGCGAGCAGCTCTTGAGAAAAAAAAATTAAAAAAAAACGTCTGCATGTCTACGATCCTTATATATCTATTATATTTTCTTATCTCTTTCAAACATTAAGAAAAAGTCTTGTCGGCGAAAAGTTTCACTAAAGAATCAAAATCATTTAAGATTACGTCAACGTGATTAAAGCACATTCTCTCTCTCAAAATACATGCACATAAAATAATACAAGAAGAAACGGAAAACCTTTTGTCCTAAAAAAAAAACAAAGTGCAGGATATATCCATCAGATAAAATCAAACTCATTTTAAGATCAAGTATGCTGCAATTCTTTCAATATTCTTTGGAAAGGAGCCTATGTTATAAAGAATTATACTTAAAAAATTCCTCATGAAGAAATATTCAGTTTAGGATTACTCAAATAGGAAGGGGAACTGAAAAGAGAGATATACGTGTACCGTGTAATTCTATGTTTTGAAAAAAGGAGGGGGGGGGGTGTTACATAAATTCATGAACTTTTCATATGCAAACTAAGAGTAGGTGGCCTTCGAATTTACCAATTCAAAGCTTGCCTTGGTGATGAAGTTACTGAGAAAATGAACATTATTATTTTATACAAAAAGTATAAATACATGTTTATAAGGCGAAAAAATCATGGCAAAGGATACAGATGTATCTTGACTTGTAGCTAACTAGCCTCTGTCCATCAGTAAGAACTTGTGATTTTATTGTAATAATTGTTCAAAGTTTCCGAAGATTGTTTAATTGCTTGCGTGGGTTTTTTTTTTTTGTTATTTTTTGGGGGGTTAGTCTTGATTTTGTCTCCAGGATCTAGAAAGATGTAGTTATATCAAAATATTTTAATGTTATACTTAAGTTTCATTCAATAAAGCCAGAATCCTCATTACGGCAATGTATATCAGAAATATCGTGATACATATTGTATCGAAGACACTGTATCAGGATACATGTACGTATCGATACGCTTGAGACCCGTATCGTCCCAGCCCTAATTCCTGCCATACTATAAGTTCGACATCAACCATACTGGCATGGACAATGCGTTTGAGGATGCTTACTACAATGCACGGTACGGAAGCTGCATCTAAGCCACATTTCACGCTTCAGAAAGCAGGTGAGGTAAAATGGGACAGGTTCATTCCAGCCACACTATAAGTCCTACATCATCCGAACTTGAGCAGATGATAATCTGAGGATGCTTACTGCAATGCATATTACAGAGGTTGCATCTAACCCACATTTTACTCTTGATTATGCAGGTTAGGTAAAATGGGACAGGTCAATTCCAGCCTTACTATAAGTCCAACATCAACCAAACTGGTATGGATGATACATTTGAGGATGCTTACTGCAATGCATAGTGCAGAGGCTGCATCTGACCCACATTTTACACTTGATTATGCAGCTTAGGTAAAATGGGATAGGTCAATTCCAGCCTTACTATAAGTCCTACATCAACCAAACTTGTATGGATGATGTATATGAGGATGCTTACTACAATGCATGCTGCGGAGGCTGCATCTGACCTACATTTCATGCTTGAGCGAGCAGGTAAGGTAAATGGGACAGGTTATTATCCAAAGTTGTGTTGTTGATGCATCCAAGGATGCTAACTACAATGCATTGTACTGAGGCTGCATCTGACCCACACTCCTGCTTGAGCATTCAGGTGAAGTAGAATGGAACAGGTCCATTTTTGGCCCATTTTAAGTTCTAGGTCAATAAAAAAAATTGTGTGGGTGATGTATCTGAGGATGTTTACTGCAATGCACTGTACAGATGCTGCATCTGACCTATATTTCACACTTGATTGACCAGGTATGGTAAAATTAGAATCTTCATATCCAGCCTTCTTTGAATTTTTCATCAACCAAACTTATTTGGATGATGCATGTGGAAATACTTTGTGCAATGTAGGTACAGATGCTGGTCATGGGACAATAATGCCGTGGATGTCAGCGCTGTCATCTCTGATGACCTTATGTTTTTTATGATGTATCAAGTATTCTTCATTCAAATTAATTGAAAGGGCAATTCAGCACTGCCTTTTTTGTTTACAATGGATTTAGTTTATATCCGAAAAAAGGAACAGGTGTAGTTTTTTCATGAATTATATACAATGGTACAAACTCCTGTCCTTTTAACGGAATTAACTCAATCCATAAAAAAAATATATCACTGAAATATTTACATGTAAATTAAGGCATGTCAGAGCAATTTTACAGTTACATGTAGAATCATTCAATTTATGATATCGCATACTTAGCATAGTCACATACACATGTACATTTACAGAGGATACATTTTGTGTGTTAGTTTGTCTCTTTGTCTGTTATTCTGCAGACGCTTTTGCATTCACACTTTCAAATACAGGTAAATAACTACATCTTGATTGATTTGCAATGTACATTTTTACTTCTATTAAACGTTAATGGATGGTCAAGCATAATAAGACTGAACATCCAATGAGGGAAAAGGTCATTGTGAAAGTAAAGCTCACACATTAGGGTCAAATATGCGATAGGCTATATACTTGTCCTTGAATAGTTTAGTTCAAACGAAGCAGGAACCAATCTGGACAGTGCCATCAGTGTTTCTCCCGTTGTTTTTACATTTGTCAATTTCACATGTCATTACTATGTGTAAAAAGATATGAATTGTTACATGTAATTCTCTTAGGTGATGTAAATTATAATTGAATGTTTTCATGAACTTTCATCTGATGCTTAATTAGACTGCATGTACAAATTATATTTTCACAATAACCCATTAATAACAAAAATGAAAGATGAGTATGGGTATTCATGTTTAAATGTTGTTTTACATGTGACGATCACATGTGTAAAGAGTTCATAGCTTTCTTTAATTTAATTCTATTCGGTGAAGATAAAAGATGTAATTGATTAAATCACACCCTTAGCAAGAGTCTCATACAGTTATAGAGGACACATTGTCTGATAATCTGCCTGTCTGTCTGTTAGTCTGCAGTCACTTTTATGCATTCAGACTCTCTAATAAAGAAAATGGCTACAACTTTATTGATATGCAAGGTACATTTTTACTTCCAATAAACTTTAATGGATTGTTAAGTGTAATAAGACTGAACACCCAATGAGGGACAAGGTCATTGTGAAAGTCAAGCTCACACATTAGGGTCAAATATGTGACTGGCTATATACTTGTCCTTGAATCGTGTAGTTCAAACGAAGCAGGAATCAATCCGGACAGTGTCATCAGTGTTTTCCCCGTTGTTTTTACATTTGTCAATTTTACATGTCATTACTATGTGCAATAAGAGATAAATTGATTCCCTGGGTGAGTTTGTTTTCGAGAACTTTGATGACTAATTCCTTTCGTTAAAAGTGAGCATTAATTTTTATATGGTATATCAAATATTCTCCATTCAAATTGATTGATAGGAAAACTGAACGGCTATTCAGCATTGCCTTTTTTATTTACAATGGATTGAGTTTATATCCGAAAAAAAGAAACAGGTGTAGTTGTTTCATGAATTATATTCAATGATACAAACTCCTGTCTTTTTTAAGGAATTAACTAAATCCATAAAAAAAAAGATGTATTACTGAAATATTTACATGTAAATTAAGGCATGTCAGAGCAATGTTACAGTTACATGAAAAATCATTTTATTTGTGATATCGCATACTAGCATAGTCATATACATGTACAGATGATACATTGTCTGTTAGTCTGTATGTTATTCTGCAGACACTTTTGCAAGCTCGCACATTAGAGTCAAAGATGTGACAGGCAATATACCTGTCCTTGAATCGTGTAGTTCAAACGAAGCAGGAACCAATCTGGACAGTGCCATCAATGTTCCTCCCATTGTTTTTACATTTGTCAATTTTACATGTCATTACTATGTGTAAAATGAGATGAATTGTTACATGTAATTCTCTTTGGTGATGTAAATTATAATTGAATGTTTTCATGAACTTTCATCTGATGCTTAATTAGACTGCATGTACAAATTATATTTTCACATATGGAAAAAAAACCCCATTAATAACAAAATTATAGATGAAAGATGAGTATGGGTATTCATGTTTAAATGTTGTTTTACAAGTGACGATCACATGTGTAAAGAGTTCATAGCTTTCTTTAATTTAATTCTATTCGGTGAAGATAAAAGATGCAATTAATTAAATCACTTCCTTAGCAAGAGCCCCTTACAGTTATAGAGGACACGTTGTTTGATAGTCTGCCTGTCTGTCTGTTAGTCTGCATACACTGTTATGCATTCAGACTCTCAAATAAAGAAAATGGCTACAACTTTATTGATATGCAAGGTACATTTTTACTTCCATTAAATGTTAATGGATGGTCAAGCATAGTAAGACTGAACACCCAATGAGGGACAAGGTCATTGTAAAAGTCAAGCTCACACATAAGGGTCAAATATGTGACAGGCTATATACTTGTCCTTGCATCGTGTAGTTCAAACGACACAGGAATCAATCTGGACTGCGCCATTGGTGTTTTCCCCCATTGTTTTTATATCTGTCAATTTTACATGTCATTACTACGTGTAATAAGAGATGAATTGTTACATGTAATTCTCTTAGGTGATGATGTTTTCAAGAACTAAGAAGACTATTTCTTTTTGTTAAAAGTGGATAAGATTAATTTTTATATGATGTATCAAGTATTCCTCTTCAAATTGATTGAAAGGAAAACTGAACGGCTATTCAGCATTGCCTTTTTTATTTACGATGGACTGAGTTTATATCCCGAAAAAAGGAACAGGTGTAGTTGTTTCATGAATTATATTCAATGATACAAACTCCTGTCTTTTTTAAGGAATTAACTAAATCCATCGAAAAAAAAAATGATGTATTACTGAAATATTTACATGTAAATTAAGGCATGAGCAATTTTTATGTAAATTAAGGCATGAGCAATTTACATGTAAATTAAGGCATGAGCAATTAAGGCATGAGCAATGTCAGAGCAATTTTACAGTTACACGAAAAATCATTTTATTTGTGATATCGCATACTAGCATAGTCATATACATGTACAGATGATACATTGTCTGTTAGTTTGTATGTTATTCTGCAGACACTTTTGCAAGCTCGCACATTAGAGTCAAAGATGTGACAGGCAATATACCTGTCCTTGAATCGTGTAGTTCAAACGAAGCAGGAACCAATCTGGACAGTGCCATCAATGTTCCTCCCATTGTTTTTACATTTGTCAATTTTACATGTCATTACTATGTGTAAAAAGAGATGAATTGTTACATGTAATTCCCCTAGGTGATGTAAATTATAATTGAATGTTTTCATGAACTTTCATCTGATGCTTAATTAGACTGCAAGTACAAATTATATTTTCACATATGGAAAAAAACCCCATTAATAACAAAATTATAGATGAAAGATGAGTATGGGTATTCATGTTTAAATGTTGTGTTACATGTGACGATCACATGTGTAAAGAGTTCATAGCTTTCTTTAATTTATTTCTATTCGGTGAAGATAAAAGATGCAATTAATTAAATCACTTCCTTAGCAAGAGCCTCTTACAGTTATAGAGGGCACGTTGTCTGATAGTCTGCCTGTCTGTCTGTTAGTCTGCAGACACTGTTATGGTTATGCATGCAGACTCTCAAATAAAGAAAATAGCTACAACTTTATTGATATGCAAGGTACATTTTTACTTCCATTAAATGTTAATGGATGGTCAAGCATAGTAAGACTGAACACCCAATGAGGGACAAGGTCATTGTAAAAGTCAAGCTCACACATTAGGGTCAAATATGTGACAGGCTATATACTTGTCCTTGCATCGTGTAGTTCAAACGACACAGGAATCAATCTGGACTGCGCCATTGGTGTTTTCCCCCATTGTTTTTATATCTGTCAATTTTACATGTCATTACTATTTGTAATAAGAGATGAATTGTTACATGTAATTCTCTTAGGTGATGATGTTTTCAAGAACTAAGATGACTATTTCTTTTTGTTAAAAGTGGATAACATTAATTTTTATATGATGTATCAAGTATTCCTCTTCAAATTGATTGAAAGGAAAACTGAACGGCTATTCAGCATTGCCTTTTTTATTTACGATGGATTGAGTTTATATCCCAAAAAAAAAGGAACAGGTGTAGTTGTTTCATGAATTATAAACAATGATACGAACATCCGTCCTTTTTAAGGAATTGACTCAATCCATAAAAGTAAAGATATATCACTGAAATATTTACATGTAAATTAAGGCATGTAAGAGCAATTTTACAGTTACATGTAAAATCATTCGATTTATGATTCATTATCGCATCCTTAGCATAGTCACATACATGTACAGAGGATACATTGTTTGTTAGTTTGATTCTTTGCCTTTTATTCTGCAGACACTTTTGCATTCAAACTTTTATATGTCATTACTATTTGTAAAAAGAGATGTTAGTCTGCAGTCACTTTTATGCATTCAGACTCTCAAATAAAGAAAATGGCTACAACTTTATTGATATGCAAGGTACATTTTTACTTCCAATAAACTTTAATGGATTGTTAAGTGTAATAAGACTGAACACCCAATGAGGGACAAGGTCATTGTGAAAGTCAAGCTCACACATTAGGGTCAAATATGTGACTGGCTATATACTTGTCCTTGAATCGTGTAGTTCAAACGAAGCAGGAATCAATCTGGACAGTGTCATCAGTGTTTTCCCCGTTGTTTTTACATTTGTCAAATTTACATGTCATTACTATGTGTAATAAGAGATAAATTGATTCCCTAGGTGAGTTTGTTTTCGAGAACTTTGATGACTAATTCCTTTCGTTAAAAGTGAGCATTCATTTTTATATGGTATATCAAATATTCTTCATTCAAATTGATTGATAGGAAAACTGAACGGCTATTCAGCATTGCCTTTTTCATTTACGATGGATTGAGTTTATATCCGAAAAAAGGAACAGGTGTAGTTGTTTCATGAATTATATTCAATGATACAAACTCCTGTCTTTTTTAAGGAATTAACTAAATCCATCGAAAAAAAATTGATGTATTACTGAAATTTTTACATGTAAATTAAGGCATGTCAGAGCAATTTTACAGTTACATGAAAAATCATTTTATTTGTGATATCGCATACTAGCATAGTCATATACATGTACAGATGATACATTGTCTGTTAGTTTGTATGTTATTCTGCAGACACTTTTGCAAGCTCGCACATTAGAGTCAAAGATGTGACAGGCAATATACCTGTCCTTGAATCGTGTAGTTCAAACGAAGCAGGAACCAATCTGGACAGTGCCATCAAAGTTCCTCCCATTGTTTTTACATTTGTCAATTTTACATGTCATTACTATGTGTAAAAAGAGATGAATTGTTACATGTAATTCCCCTAGGTGATGTAAATTATAATTGAATGTTTTCATGAACTTTCATCTGATGCTTAATTAGACTGCAAGTACAAATTATATTTTCACATATGGAAAAAAACCCCATTAATAACAAAATTATAGATGAAAGATGAGTATGGGTATTCATGTTTAAATGTTGTTTTACATGTGACGATCACATGTGTAAAGAGTTCATAGCTTTCTTTAATTTATTTCTATTCGGTGAAGATAAAAGATGCAATTAATTAAATCACTTCCTTAGCAAGAGCCTCTTACAGTTATAGAGGGCACGTTGTCTCATAGTCTGCCTGTCTGTCTGTTAGTCTGCAGACACTGTTATGCATGCAGACTCTCAAATAAAGAAAATAGCTACAACTTTATTGATATGCAAGGTACATTTTTACTTCCATTAAATGTTAATGGATGGTCAAGCATAGTAAGACTGAACACCCAATGAGGGACAAGGTCATTGTAAAAGTCAAGCTCACACATTAGGGTCAAATATGTGACAGGCTATATACTTGTCCTTGCATCGTGTAGTTCAAACGACACAGGAATCAATCTGGACTGCGCCATTGGTGTTTTCCCCCATTGTTTTTATATCTGTCAATTTTACATGTCATTACTATTTGCAATAAGAGATGAATTGTTACATGTAATTCTCTTAGGTGATGATGTTTTCAAGAACTAAGATGACTATTTCTTTTTGTTAAAAGTGGATAACATTAATTTTTATATGATGTATCAAGTATTCCTCTTCAAATTGATTGAAAGGAAAACTGAACGGCTATTCAGCATTGCCTTTTTTATTTACGATGGATTGAGTTTATATCCCAAAAAAAGGAACAGGTGTAGTTGTTTCATGAATTATAAACAATGATACGAACATCCGTCCTTTTTAAGGAATTAACTCAATCCATAAAAGTAAAGATATATCACTGAAATATTTACATGTAAATTAAGGCATGTAAGAGCAATTTTACAGTTACATGTAAAATCATTCGATTTATGATTCATTATCGCATCCTTAGCATAGTCACATACATGTACAGAGGATACATTGTTTGTTAGTTTGTTTCTTTGCCTTTTATTCTGCAGACACTTTTGCATTCACACTTTTATATGTCATTACTATTTGTAAAAAGAGATGTTAGTCTGCAGTCACTTTTATGCATTCAGACTCTCAAATAAAGAAAATGGCTACAACTTTATTGATATGCAAGGTACATTTTTACTTCCAATAAACTTTAATGGATTGTTAAGTGTAATAAGACTGAACACCCAATGAGGGACAAGGTCATTGTGAAAGTCAAGCTCACACATTAGGGTCAAATATGTGACTGGATATATACTTGTCCTTGAATCGTGTAGTTCAAACGAAGCAGGAATCAATCTGGACAGTGTCATCAGTGTTTTCCCCGTTGTTTTTACATTTGTCAAATTTACATGTCATTACTATGTGTAATAAGAGATAAATTGATTCCCTAGGAGAGTTTGTTTTCGAGAACTTTGATGACTAATTCCTTTCGTTAAAAGTGAGCATTCATTTTTATATGGTATATCAAATATTCTTCATTCAAATTGATTGATAGGAAAACTGAACGGCTATTCAGCATTGCCTTTTTCATTTACGATGGATTGAGTTTATATCCGAAAAAAGGAACAGGTGTAGTTGTTTCATGAATTATATTCAATGATACAAACTCCTGACTTTTTTAAGGAATTAACTAAATCCATCGAAAAAAAATTGATGTATTACTGAAATTTTTACATGTAAATTAAGGCATGTCAGAGCAATTTTACAGTTACATGAAAAATCATTTTATTTGTGATATCGCATACTAGCATAGTCATATACATGTACAGATGATACATTGTCTGTTAGTTTGTATGTTATTCTGCAGACACTTTTGCAAACTCGCACAATAGAGTCAAAGATGTGACAGGCAATATACCTGTCCTTGAATAGTGTAATTCAAACGAAGCAGGAACCAATCTGGACAGTGGCATCAGTGTTTCTCCCGTTGTTTTTACATTTGTCAATTTTACATGTCATTACTATATGTAAAAAGAGATGAACTGTTACATGTAATTCTCTTAGGTGATGTAAATTATAATTGAATGTTTTCATGAACTTTCATCTGATGCTTAATTAGACTGCAAGTACAAATTATATTTTCACATATGGAAAAAAACCCATTAATAACAAAATTATAGATGAAAGATGAATAAGGGTATTCATGTTTAAATGTTGTTTTATATGTGACAATCACATGTGTAAAGAGTTCATATCTTTCTTTAATTCAATTCTATTCGGTGAAGATAAAAGATGCAATTGATTAAATCACACCCTTAGCAAGAGCCTCATACAGTTATAGAGGACACATTGTCTGATAGTCTGCCTGTCTGTCTGCAGACACTTTTATGCATTCACACTTTCAAATAAAGGTAAACAACTTGATTGATATGCCATGTACATTTTTACTTCCATCAAAGGTACATGGATGGTCAAGCATAATAAGACTGACACCCTTAGCTTAAGAATATGCCACAGGCAATAAACCTGTCCTTGAACATTGTAATTAAAATGAAGCAAGAATCAGTCTTGACCGCCCAATGGGTATTTTCCTGCATTGTCTTTTCATTTGTGAATTTTACATGTAATTTTTTTGTGTGAAAAAAGAGCTGAATTGGCTCTGATTGACTGACGCATTTCAACTTCTCACGCAAATACTCAAGGTCCTCTACCAAGTTTGTGTTTTTCGGGTCAAATATGGCCGATGAGGTCGCTGATTGGCTGAGGCAATCAACATCTCCGAAACTGATTCACAGAATTTCTTAAAATACATGTATTACAGGAACAAGTACTCATGGGCCTCAACCAAACTGTACGCTATCATTCTTTTGAGTGTAACTCGGATGAGCGATGTGGCTCCTTTGTACCTCATGTTTTGTTCTGTTGTAATTTCTATATGATATCTTTGCTATAACGCTGATAATTGACACTCGCCATATGTTGCTTATGACATCGGCATGAAGAAATCATAAACCTTTAAATCAAAGGTTGAAATGGTGAATTTTGTCATCCCTGTACATTTATGTTATCTCTTTCACCTTTGACTTATGATTATATTTTACAAACAAGTTATGTTTGTCATGAAGATGACCTCTTCATTTGAGGTCAAATATCAAGGACAAACATGAAATAACATATTTTGTCACTTCCATATATTTACTTCATCTTCTTTTTCAATAAGCTGATGCTACTTTACATACAAGTTCCTGGTTAAGGTTAAATTCACATGATTAGGTCATTTCTGCTTCTTATATGTCTAGGTTATTGTTGTGGGTGTTTCTGGTCCTGATAGGAATATTCTACTACACCGACTTTTGTATAATCGTGTTTGTGTATTTCTGATCATACCCCTGTAAAGGCTTTGAAAAGAACAAAAAATATGAATAACTATGTGTACCTTTGTGAATTTTAATGAAATGGTCAAAATAATTTCAAGAAACATGAATTATTGTACAATGTCATGTAATTCAACATTGAGACATATGACTTTAACTTAGTCAAATTTTTCAATTTTGTTACTAAAAAGGACATTTATTCAAGATATAATTCATATATCGAGCAGAAGCTTCTTAAACTAATGTTATGCATTGGATGAATTAATGTAAAAATAAATTTTGAAAATAGTTGCAAGGCTAAAATGAATTCAAGTTAAAATAATCTGCAAAGTTATGCTGCATATGAAACCAAATTTTGTATAATGAATGATCATCTATCATCAATAAGTAAAGACTTCTCTTGTACCCGTATTACTTCAATGCAATCTAATGGCTTTATGTTCTATAGTAATAAATATGATCTTAATTGATTTCTTAACTCCTAATTATCAGGCTGCATAATGTCTGAAAACTGAAAAATTGTAATGTTTGAATGTTAACTCTTGAGTATTATCTAAGCCTTTAGATAAAGTGTTTGTGAAATATTACCAATTATAGCTGAGATGAAAATCTTTGAAAAGATAAAGACGCATCAGTCTGAATCTCCTCGTTACAAAAATAGCTACAGATATACACAAAAAATACAGTTAATTGTTCATGAAGATTCATCAAACCACAGATTCATACTCTATGACTTTTTAAAATTACAAGAAATTTGAAGGACCATAAGTCTTTTAGTCAAATGAAACTTTGAAACTTAAAACTGCCCAATAACTCATTGATCTGAAATCATAAACCAAAATTGTTGCTCTTAAGAAACCAAAGAAAAAAGTTTAGAAAACAGAGTAAATATTTCTTTAAAGTTTGCAAGTCCAAGCATTATAACCTGTCAGCTACTAAGATTAATCAAAATGAACCTTTGGTGCATGTTTCCAAACTCATAACAATTACCAAATAGTTTTTAAAAAGTCTGGATATCCAAGGGCAGTAATTACTAAACATACTAGTAAGCAAATAAACATGAAATTTATATGCAATCTACATGTATAACTCATTAATCTGAATTCCCATACACAATTTCAAATGAATATTTATACAAATTCTTAGAAATTCATAAAACTGTAAAATATACATGAAAGTCACCATTAAAATTTCAAAGTACTTGTAACCCTCCCCTGGACAAGATGGGGAAGGATAGACAGCATAATAGCCCACATTTTAATGCATGCAGTGCTCGTTTAAGTCATACCAGATATACGTGTATATTTTGGAGTATTTTGGTGTGATACATTGCCAAAATATGTTTATGAAAATCTCTGTATTTCCAGAAATGTATTTACTCTGTTTCCTTCTATTCAAAATTTTATCTATTCTTAACAAACTGATGAGTATTGTGTATTTGCTAGCTTACATTCATTGTAGGTACGATTCTGATTAAAAGGATATACAAGTATACAATATTATATATAGGCGAATGATAACTATCAAATGTGGGAGTATAGAAATGGGTCTATAGCAACATATGACTGGCACATTAATAAAAAATGTTTAACATGTTGAAAGTTCAAATGCAGAAAGTACAGACTCATGATAAACAAGACATGTGCGTTATTAAAACACTATGCTCCCATCGACAATTTCCTTTTTAGTGTGTAGGCCAAATAAAACTCCCAGCATTCAAGGGAACACCTACTGTCTGGGTCATCATTTCAATTTTAGATAATAATGAGGGGTAAATGTTTGTTTGCGCTATGTACATAGCGTTATGATTAATTGTCTCGTAGCTATTCAAGCGTTCTTTTATCATTTTATTTAATAAGAATGGAACTTGGCTGAAATGTAAATCAAAATCGATATATCTCTTAACTTGACGCGTATTTAAAAAATCTAAACTTATTTTCACTAACTTGATTGAATAAATGAATGAAATTAAACATCACTTGCTTGGTAGTCATAAAACTAAAAACTTGTAATTCAAGATCTGTTTTCAACATCGTGAAAGTTCGTGACAAAATGATTTAATCTTTTTATAACTTGTGTCCAAATCCTTTTCAATAGTGTAATTCTTAAAATAAAATGTGTTTAAATTAATTGCGCTTGTATGTATAGACCATCACAAGGCAGATTTCACTGAAACTCTTTATCTCAGTTTAGAACAAGAGGGGCTGTTTTCATCATGTCTAAATATGATGAGGAAAGGGGGGATATGCATAGAGGAAGGGTGAGACTTTATATTTCTTAACACTCCCTCATTTTCTTTTTCAAAAATTGTGTAAACAGCATGGGATGATTGATTTTTATTTCAATACACAAATACTGTTATACTGAAAATGGTGCAAAAATTATGTTTATGCAAAACTTGGATCCCTCATTTCTGCTTTTTTTTATCAGTGGATTTAGGTCAATTCTGCCTCATTTTTGATCTGGAAAAATTATGCTTTCACAAAACCTAGATCCCTCTTTTAGGTCAATTCTTTCTTCTTTATTTTGGCTCTTCGGGTTTTTTGTTTCCCTGAAAGAGAAAATAGAAAAAAGAATTAATGTCTGCAGCTCTACAATACAAATAAGTAATATGACATAATTGATGCCTCTAGCTTATTTCTGATAAAAACTTAGTTCTCCATGACCTGATGTTTAGAAGTGTATTCATTACTTCTTTCCAGATCTGTCGCCTGGAAGAAGCTTTGTTTTGGCCCTTTTATCGATTTGACATCATATATATTATTATCTTACGCCTAGTTGGACGCTGAAGCTTGACATGAACGTCACTATCAATAAATATCGCCTCATGGTCACTAATTCCAGGCATTGGCTTTATGCGGTTGATGAGAGATGGTCGGTTTGTGAAGAATAAGTCAAGTGTGTTGTTGTTTCTTGTGGTAAAATTAACCATCTGATGTAGGCCGCAGTCTGCAGTTAATGTAAGGAACAGGTTGTTGATAGTGGCTAAATTCTGATGTCCACTGATGGATGATGTAGGCCAAGAGATATCTGGCAGATTAAAGTCACCTGTGAGCCACAGGGGAGAGTTACTATAGTCTCCAATTAGGTCTTGGAGGTCACTACAAAGAAACTCTGTTTTGTCCAGTTTACCACTGGGTGGGCGATAAACTCCAGCCACAATGAGGGGTGCTTTATTTCCTCTCTTTACAGATATAGCAACTACCTCTGAGGTTGTAGATATTTGAATTTCTTCACATGGTAAGTTGACATTAGTCATGATGAAGACACCGCCATATCCGTCATGACGACCTCTCCTCGCTTTGACCATATAACCTGGTGGTGTGAATTCTGCATCATGTATTTCGGGACGTACAATAATGTCTTGATTAGACGAGTCGACAATATTTGCAAAAGTTGACATTTTTGATCGTACACTTTGTATGTTCAATGATAAGATAAGGAATCTCTGTTTAGGTGGTTCTTTATGCTTTGCCTTGGATCTAATAGGCGATGATGCATGAAGTGGTGAGCCTGGGTCCTCAGAGCTACAGGTGGTGTCGTGGGATGAGCTTAAGCTATGGCAAGTATTTGATGTGTCAACCACAAGAGATTCGAATAATGATGTTGAGAAATTCGGTAAGCCACAAGAGCAACATATCCAGCTTGCATCAGTTTTGATAACAATGTGGTATCTGTAGATGTAACTTGTAACTGATGTAACCTCTTTAGAGAAGACAGGGTCCCGACCACCTGTCCTCTCTGAATGTCAGTCGGACTCCTCGGGTGATTACATACATGAGCTCGCTACAGCCGGCAGAGCACGGACTGTATTACGCATGCCCTCTTTTTATATCCATTTACATATTCATCTGTGTCTATGGGGCCTCTACGTTTCGCGGTCTTGTTTGTGTGATGTCATCTTACAGTGAGGAGGTTGTTTTACACCACAATTGTACGTTCTTCGAGACCTCTGGGTAATTGGAGAAGTGAGAGGGTTGTGCGCACGTAATCCAGGATAACCACACCATTTGCTACTTGCGTGACAGATGGCCGTCCAAAGTCGGCACCGGTTACCCATTGGTCTCGTCGGTTTATGTGTAGTCTTTTGTGTTTGATGTTTACATGTCGTGTGTCTCTTTTCCGTCTCGTGCTGTACTCGTCTTTTGTGTTTTTGCATCGGGTGTTTTGGTGTTTTACTGTTGATGCTGCAACGAGGTCTTGTTGGAGATCTCCTACCTTCTTTTTATATCTACACTTATTTCGTGTTGCAGTGTGGAGTTGGTAAAGCAATTCCCCGCGACCCGATGTTTGAAGTGTTTTAATTTCATTGTGTTCTCTAACTTGGCTTTGTTGTAGTGTCTTCTACGTAAGACTCTAATTCACTTTTCTTCCATTATCGCATTATGGCATTTTTAAGGTCGCCTCGTATCAAACTAACCCCATTGAGATTACCCTCTGTCACTACAGTCACTTTACCATCATCGACATTCAACAGTAAAAAACTTTTTTCCTCACCAAGAGTACTCTTATCACCTCTCAAATTTAGACCCCACAGTCGTATTTTACGCACTTCTCCATCTGCAGGCTCTACATTCAACAACAGACACAGAGGGTTCTCAATTATTTCTAAGTGCAAAAGTAAAAGATGCTCGTTGTGTCACCTCATCAACTGCGACTCCATAATAACATCTAGTGTAAATGGGCAGAAATTCAAAATCGAGGTAGACCAAGACATCGATTGATCGTCTCAAGATCTTATTTACGTAACGACTTGAAATGCCAGGGGATGTGGCGCACAATATGTAGGTGAGACAGGCCAACCTTTAAAATCTCGTTTTAGGAACCATTCTTATAAGATCAGAACCTCACGTCAACAAAAACACAGAAACTTTCTTTATAATCACTTTGTTAAATATAATCATTCTATTTCGGATATCACCATTACCCCAGTTCAGACTTTTCCAAAACGTAAAAATGAAAGTAAGACCGAAATTAAAAAACGTCGACTACAAGCTGAACTTGCCTGGATCACCAAACTTCAGACTGCGTACCCTCTTGGTTTAAAGGATCAAATTTATGGACAAGGAAACATTTCCTCAGCTTCTACCAATATCAACATCTTTTCAATTCGCCCAAACACTAAAAGGAAATACAGGTCACACGGGAAAAGACGAAACAGACAAAAAAGAAAACGATCCAGAATATACCGCTCTCTCAACGATTTACTTACAATAGCACGCAATGGCAGAAGACATGAGCTGTTACATGCTCTGTCGTCAATACCAGTTATGCACTTGAAATCTATCTTGGATGAAGCAGAGGTTGCATTCCTAAGAAACACTGACTGATTCAGACTTAATATCATTGTCTCATTCGCACAGTATAAACTTTATCCTATTGTGAAAAATACCTCACCGAAAAGACGATTCATAAAAATCCCGTTTATTAACAAAGGTTTTGATCTTCTAAACATCTCTAATATTTTTCGGGATCATCGCGTACAAAGTACCATTCCTCAATATTTTGAAAATTTAGAGCCACCTCTTATTTGTTATAAGTACAAGAAACCTATTCGAAACTTTGTTTTTAACTATAATAAAGTTACAACGGATCCTTGACATACTTGAATCGTGTCCTGCTTCTTGAGAATGTGCAACTTCTAAATATCTCTACAAACCAGCTGGCCATGTTGTTACAGGTGACTTTTCAATTATCCAAAACAGACAGCTCCGTGGTCTTCTTAAACAAGAGCCCCAGGGGGCACAATGCTCACCTGATACCCATGCACGCTCTAATTGACATACTGACATTGAATACTGATAGTGCCAGTACCAGGATTTTAGCCCACAACCTTTCTAAAAAGATTTTTGCCGGATGCAGAGAAGTTTTTTTTTCAGACAACCTTTAAAAGTACAAAAAAGAAAAAATAGTCACATTTCAAAACAATAACTTTTTTACTGATTTGAAAAGACGGATAAAGTGGTCCAATGTCATATGCCCAGCTAGTATAGTTCAATTATGCAACATCAAAAATAAAATCATATGTTAACATTCCACATTAATGTGCAGCAGAAAAAGAATAAAACAATGAAATGATTTCATAAATTAAGTTTATTTAAAATTGAACACAAAACCTTTCATTATTGATAGCTAGCATGCCAGAAATTATAAAGCCTGTGTTTGTGAAACGAGAATGCCCCCAGCGGCATCTTTGTTAGTATAAACGCCATTTTCTGTCAAGTATGTGAGAGATCAGGGTCAGCGTAATATTGGTATCAATGGAAAGATCTTGTCACAAGGAATACACATGTACAATATGAAAGCCCTATCACTAACGTTTCAAAAGTTATGCCCAATGTTAAAGTTTTTGAGAAGTACGTGAAAGGTCAAGGTTATGGTCATGAGGTCAAAAATTTTGGTATCAATGGAAAGGTATTGTCACAAGGAATACACATGTGAAATATGAAACCTCTATCACCAGCTTCCATTCAAAAGTTATGCCCAATGTTAAAGTTTTTCGGAAAACAGACAGACAAACAGACAGACGGACAGGCCAAAAACTATATGCTCCCGAATCTTTTATTCCAGGGGCATAAAAAACAAAGATTTTTCGGTTTTGCCTTTATTCACTGAAATCTATGAATTATGCTTTTGAATAGTATTGATTTCATCTCAAATACATGAAACGTACTGTTAAAATCATTTTGATCCAATATTTATCAATTCAAGTGAGTTGTGCAGAAATTGGGCCAGTTTGTTTTCCAAAAAAGCAGTGTATGTTGTATCAAATCTCATGACCCAGTGAAGCCACTTGAACAAATAATTTTCAATAAAATATGCTGAAATGCGGCGCTTCTTGCCTATGCATATTTCAACAGGCGAGAAGGAGCGTTGCATTTCAGCATACGCTGTTCAACAACCCAAGTGGTTTCTCAAGGTTTCGCAGTTTGAAACAAATTAAAAGGCCCATGAAATTGTTAAGCTTGTCCAACTAGCAGACCTACGACATCGTTATTTACTGTTAACTAATTGTTTTACCTCATCATAGGTCTGTTAGCGGAGAGAGTTCATGAAATGTATCGGTTGCATCGGATTTGCCGACAAACAGAATTTTTGGTCCGATAAAAACTCATCATGTATCTATTATTTGAACAGATAAAAATTCCCAAATGTCTTAACACAGGAACCTGTCGTTTTATGAGAGAAAATGTTTTATTATTCAAAACCTCAGGCCTCTGTGTTCCTCTTAGAAATATTATACATACAAGATGACGAACACAGTGGCTTAAGGTTGTGAATAATAATTTATTTTCTCTAATAAAATAACAGCTTTCTGTGGTCCAACATTTCATTGACATTGGAAGATTTCAGGAACTCTGAACTGAATTATTTATTTTCAAGAATTTCAGATATTAAATGTCCTATGCATCCTCAAAATCCAGAGGAAGAGATTACTCATTAGACGTTTCTTCAAGAAATCAGTCCGTAAATTACTTCATCTAAGGGAGTCTAAGACAGAGGAAATTCGAGCAAACTTTATATATGATAACAAGTACATGCAAGTGTTCCAAGTACATGAATGATAACCATTACGAAAGTGTTCCAAGTATAAAAATCTATTCCGTTTGCACTGTATCTCCTGAAATGTATCGCAGTACTAAAGGTATCACATTACTACATGGGGAATCCCCTTCGGGTACAGGATACAGATATGCATATCTAGGTCATTATCTAGATCATTGTCCAGGTCATTATCTAGGTCATTGTCCTGTCAAATAGTTCCGATTATTTTCTTATTATTTTCAACAATTGGTGGAAAATACACACAATGTTTATCTTGAATTGTCTTCCCGTGATTGTTTACTAGATAGATGAAATAAAATTTTGAATATAGTTTAAAGTGTGTGAGACATCTAAATGTGTGGAAGAATACGTGTGAAAATGGGTCCTCAGATCCAGATCATAAAATTCGAATAATTCCGGTCCGGAACCAGGTGCATGGCTTTGAAAAAAATATTAAAAAAGTTGTGTACTTTTAATCTTTATGGCATTTTTTTCTATGTAATTCAAATAAAATTTCTAAACATTCAAAAGTAGTGTCAATGTGTTTAAGCCGGTGCGAATTGAGAATTTTTCTCCTATTTTTGGTAAGAAAGTACTTGAAAAATAACTGGGATCTGGATCCTACACGGCAAAAAATGGCTTATGTTCCCGACTTTAAAAATAAAATTCTAAACAAGTATAAAGAATTTAAATAATTGAATCATATCACATAAAAGGTCAATCAATAAGACATTGGAGCATGTGTCACTTGTTGAATTATCAGCTGTAACTATGGATGAAAGGTCGATCTAAAAATGGAAAACATACATTATACCTATGTACAATCTTAAAAAATATTCCTTAAAAATCCAAAAGTGGATATCTTGACAAAATTCTTTCACTTGTAGGGTACCATGCATGAGTACCTCATACCTACAAATTGTCATGACAATCTGAAGAGTGGTTATAGAAAAGAAGCAGAAAATGTATGAAAATCACCCCCCCCCCTTCCTTTTTACATAAGAAAAAAATTCATAAAAAATCAAAAAAATAAAATTTAAGCATAAAATACATATCAAAGCATTAAGTAAGTTAAATATGATAAATATGTAGTAAATGAGTGTGTAAAATCATACACTTATTGAGTTATTTAAAGAAATAGTGCAAAAATGTGCATTTCTGACTAAGTCCGAAAAGACGTCAAAAACGCGTCAAAAATTTGACTTCGAAGTGGAACCAAAAATAACAACACTTCTTAAGACATCTCTCTAGATCATCCTGATGCTTTCGGTTTGTCGATACATGCTTCGGTTCTGAAGAAGAAGTTTGTCAAAGGAGGGTACCCCCCGTGACCTACTTTTGGCTGTGGTGGCGCCACCTGTTGACAGATCCGGACGAAAAACAACAACACTTGTAGGGGACCATGAGTACTTCATACCTACCAAGTTTCATCAAAATCCCTTCAGCCATTCTGGAGAAGAAGTCGAAAATGTGAAAAGTTTACGCCGGACGCCGGACGCCGGACGGACGGACGCCGGACGGTGCGCTATGACAATAGCTCACTTGAGCTTCGCTCAGGTGAGCTAAAAAGGGGAAAAAGTTTTTGTTGGGGTCCCGCCGGGGTTTGAAGCCACTCCCCATGGGTCCATTGGGCATGGAAAACATACATTATACCTATGTACAATCTTAAAAAATATTCCTTAAAAATCCAAAAGTGGATATCTTGACAAAATTCTTTCACTTGTAGGGTACCATGCATGAGTACCTCATACCTACAAATTGTCATGACAATCTGAAGAGTGGTTATAGAAAAGAAGCAGAAAATGTATGAAAATCACCCCCCCCCCTTCCTTTTTACATAAGAAAAAAATTCATAAAAAATCAAAAAAATAAAATTTAAGCATAAAATACATATCAAAGCATTAAGTAAGTTAAATATGATAAATATGTAGTAAATGAGTGTGTAAAATCATACACTTATTGAGTTATTTAAAGAAATAGTGCAAAAATGTGCATTTCTGACTAAGTCCGAAAAGACGTCAAAAACGCGTCAAAAATTTGACTTCGAAGTGGAACCAAAAATATTAACACTTCTTAAGACATCTCTCTAGATCATCCTGATGCTTTCGTTTTGTCGATACATGCTTCGGTTCTGAAGAAGAAGTTTGTCAAAGGAGGGTACCCCCCGTGACCTACTTTTGGCTGTGGTGGCGCCACCTGTTGACAGATCCGGACGAAAAACAACAACACTTGTAGGGAACCATGAGTACTTCATACCTACCAAGTTTCATCAAAATCCCTTCAGCCGTTCTGGAGAAGAAGTCGAAAATGTGAAAAGTTTACGACGGACGCCGGACGACGGACGGACGGACGCCGGACGGTGCGCTATGACAATAGCTCACTTGAGCTTCGCTCAGGTGAGCTAAAAAGGGGGAAAAGTTTTTGTTGGGGTCCCGCCGGGGTTTGAAGCCACTCCCCATGGGTCCATTGGGCATGGAAAACATACATTATACCTATGTACAATCTTAAAAAATATTCCTTAAAAATCCAAAAGTGGATATCTTGACAAAATTCTTTCACCTGTAGGGTACCATGCATGAGTACCTCATACCTACAAATTGTCATGACAATCTGAAGAGTGGTTATAGAAAAGAAGCAGAAAATGTATGAAAATCACCCCCCCCCCTTCCTTTTTACATAAGAAAAAAATTCATAAAAAATCAAAAAAATAAAATTTAAGCATAAAATACATATCAAGGCATTAAGTAAGTTAAATATGATAAATATGTAGTAAATGAGTGTGTAAAATCATACACTTATTGAGTTATTTAAAGAAATAGTGCAAAAATGTGCATTTCTGACTAAGTCCGAAAAGACGTCAAAAACGCATCAAAAATTTGACTTCGAAGTGGAACCAAAAATAACAACACTTCTTAAGACATCTCTCTAGATCATCCTGATGCTTTCGGTTTGTCGATACATGCTTCGGTTCTGAAGAAGAAGTTTGTCAAAGGAGGGTACCCCCGTGACCTACTTTTGGCTGTGGTGGCGCCACCTGTTGACAGATCCGGACGAAAAACAACAACACTTGTAGGGGACCATGAGTACTTCATACCTACCAAGTTTCATCAAAATCCCTTCAGCCGTTCTGGAGAAGAAGTCGAAAATGTGAAAAGTTTATGACGGACGACGGACGGACGGACGCCGGACGGTGCGCTATGACAATAGCTCACTTGAGCTTCGCTCAGGTGAGCTAAAAAGGGGAAAAAGTTTTTGTTGGGGTCCCGCCGGGGTTTGAAGCCACTCCCCATGGGTCCATTGGGCATGGAAAACATACATTAGGTATCAGACCCCAATTATTTTTTCCTATATAATCCTTTGTAAATTATACTAATATGACGATTAAATACTCGAATCGCACCACCATTTTTTGCTTGAAACTTTTATATCTGCTAGATAGTATCAAAATAAGCTCAGAAATGGATTCTTGCAAAAATCTGTCGCTTAGTAGACTTTTAATATCTTTTTAAACCCGAAAGGGGGTATATGTGGCTCTAATGTTCTACAATCTATCAGTTCTAGAGCCTCATAACACACCTGGCATTCCGCGATTAGGATGATGCAGCATCAATCAACATGCTAGAATATTTTTTTTCAACTCATCTGCGACTCATTGACGTAAAAAACGAATCATCTAGTGTAAAAAGAGTCGTAGAAATTAAATGTAAGAAGACGAGGGATTGAAATAATCAGGAACTATTTGCGTGGTCAACGAACATTCAAAATTAATTGTGATCTGTAATCATTATACCTATGTACAATTTTTAAAAAATATTCCTTAAAAATCCAAAAGTGGATATCTTGACAAAATTCTTTCACTTGTAGGGTACCATGCATGAGTACCTCATACCTACAAATTGTCATGACAATCTGAAGAGTGGTTATAGAAAAGAAGCAGAAAATGTATGAAAATCACCCCCCCCCCCTTCCTTTTTACATAAGAAAAAAATTCATAAAAAATCAAAAAAATAAAATTTAAGCATAAAATACATATCAAAGCATTAAGTAAGTTAAATATGATAAATATGTAGTAAATGAGTGTGTAAAATCATACACTTATTGAGTTATTTAAAGAAATAGTGCAAAAATGTGCATTTCTGACTAAGTCCGAAAAGACGTCAAAAACGCGTCAAAAATTTGACTTCGAAGTGGAACCAAAAATAACAACACTTCTTAAGACATCTCTCTAGATTATCCTGATGCTTTTGGTTTGTCGATACATGCTTCGGTTCTAAAGAAGAAGTTTGTCAAAGGAGGGTACCCCCCGTGACCTACTTTTGGCTGTGGTGGCGCCACCTGTTGACAGATCCGGACGAAAAACAACAACACTTGTAGGGAACCATGAGTACTTCATACCTACCAAGTTTCATCAAAATCCCTTCAGCCGTTCTGGAGAAGAAGTCGAAAATGTGAAAAGTTTACGACGGACGACGGACGCCGGACGGACGGACGCCGGACGGTGCGCTATGACAATAGCTCACTTGAGCTTCGCTCAGGTGAGCTAAAAAGGGGAAAAAGTTTTTGTTGGGGTCCCGCTGGGGTTTGAAGGCACTCCCCATGGGTCCATTGGGCATGGAAAACATACATTATACCTATGTACAATCTTAAATAAGCTTAAAATGCATCAAAGATGCAAAGTGCCGAGTTGCAAAACTTGAATGGTCTCGACAGATGGGAAGCATCACAGACACTTTTCAGGTTGATACACATTCATATATAATTCAGAAACCAAATCAATTACCCAAGTCCTATGAATTTGACCTTTGCTCTTTTGATCCCAAAATCAATAGGGGTCATCCTTGATTCATGGAAAACATTTCTGACAAGTTTCATGATTAAAGGTGCAATACATGCCCAAATATAGTCCCGAAACTATTTTCAATTATCAGAATCCTATGACCTTGACCTTTGGATGCAAAAATCACAAGGGGTCATACTTGATTTATGGGAAACATTTCCGGAACATTTCATGATCATAGATGCAATACAGGCTCAAATATTATCTGGAAACCATTTTCAATCATCAGTGATAGGGATCATCCTTGATTCATGGAAAGCATTTCTGGCAAGTTTCATGATTATAGGTGCTACGCAGGCTCTAATATGATCTGGAAACCATTTTCAATCATCATAGTTCAGTGACCTTGACCTTTGGACCCATAAATCAATAGGGGTCATCCTTGATTCATTAGAAATATTTCTGGAAAGTTTCATGATCATAGGTGCAATACAGGCTCTAATGTGGTCCAGAAACCATTTTCAATCATCTGAGTCCTATGGCCTTTTACATTTGACCTTTTGACCTCAAAATCAATAGGGGTCATCATTGATTCATAAGAAACATTTCTGGCAAGTTTCATGATCATAGGTGCAATACACCCTCTTATATCATCCGTAAACAATTTTCAATTTTCAATTACCTAAGTCCTGTGACCTTGATCTTTGATCCTTTGACCCCTAAATCAAAAGTGGTCATTTTCTATTCACTGGAAACATTTCTGGCAAGTTACATGATTATAGATGCAATACAGGCTCAAATTCAGTCGGGAAACCATTTTTAATCATCTTAGTCCTGTGACCTTGACCTTTGACCTTTTAACCCCAAAATTGATAGTGGTCATCCTTGATCCATGGGAAACATTTCTGGCAAGCTTCATGATTATAATTGCAATACAGGCTGAAATATGGTCCGGAAACCACTTTCAATCATCGGAGTCCTGTGACCTTGACCTTTGACCTTTTGACCCCAAAATCAATAGGGTTCATTCTTGATTCATGGGAATCATTATTGGCAAGTTTCATGACTTTAGGTGCAATACAGGCTAAAATATGGCCAGGAAACCATTTTCAATCATCAGAGTCCTGTGACCTTGACCTTTGACCTTTTGACCCCAAAATCAAAAGTGGTCATTTTCTATTCACAGGAAACATTTCTGGCAAGTTACATGATTATAGGTGCAATACAGGCTGAAATATGGTCCGAAAACCAATTTCAATCAACAGAGTCCTGTGACCTTGACCTTTGACCTTTTGACTCCAAAATCAATAGGCCTCATCCTTGATTCAAGGGAAACATTTCTGGCAAGTTTCATGATTATAGGTGCAATACAGGCTGAAATATGGTCCGGAAACCATTTTCAATCATCTAAGTCCTGTGACCTTGACCTTTGACCTTTTGACCCCAAAATCAATAGGCCTTATCCTTGATTCAAGGGAAACATTTCTGGCAAGTTTCATGATTATAGGTGCAATACAGGCTGAAATATGGTCCGGAAACCATTTTCAATTATCTGAGTCCTGTGACCTTGACCTTTGACCTTTTGACCCCAAAATCAATAGGGCTCATCCTTGATTCAAGGGAAACATTTCTGGCAAGTTTCATGATTATAGGTGAAATACAGGCTGAAATATGGTCCGGAAACCATTTTCAATCATCTGAGTCCTGTGACCTTGACCTTTGACCTTTTGACCCCAAAATCAATAGGGCTCATCCTTGACTAATGGTGAGTAAGTGTATGAAGTTTCATTGTTATAGCCTCTTTCGTAGTTGACTTATAGTCCGGAAACCAATTGTTGACGCCCTCCCGCCCGCCCGCCCGCCCAGACGCCCGCCCGCCCGCCCGTCTCACATCAAATTAAGAGCCGAGTTTTGCAACTCGGCTAAAAATATTCCTTAAAAATCCAAAAGTGGATATCTTGACAAAATTCTTTCACTTGTAGGGTACCATGCATGAGTACCTCATACCTACAAATTGTCATGACAATCTGAAGAGTGGTTATAGAAAAGAAGCAGAAAATGTATGAAAATCACCCCCCCCCCCCTTCCTTTTTACATAAGAAAAAAATTCATAAAAAATCAAAAAAATAAAATTTAAGCATAAAATACATATCAAAGCATTAAGTAAGTTAAATATGATAAATATGTAGTAAATGAGTGTGTAAAATCATAC
This sequence comes from Pinctada imbricata, assembly GCA_033119305.1. NCBI lineage: Eukaryota > Metazoa > Mollusca > Bivalvia > Pterioida > Pteriidae > Pinctada > Pinctada imbricata. The sequence goes on from VSWD01000004.1 coordinate 19,832,627, forward strand.
ACTTATTGAGTTATTTAAAGAAATAGTGCAAAAATGTGCATTTCTGACTAAGTCCGAAAAGACGTCAAAAACGCGTCAAAAATTTGACTTCGAAGTGGAACCAAAAATAACAACACTTCTTAAGACATCTCTCTAGATCATCCTGATGCTTTCGGTTTGTCGATACATGCTTCGGTTCTGAAGAAGAAGTTTGTCAAAGGAGGGTACCCCCCGTGACCTACTTTTGGCTGTGGTGGCGCCACCTGTTGACAGATCCGGACGAAAAACAACAACACTTGTAGGGGACCATGAGTACTTCATACCTACCAAGTTTCATCAAAATCCCTTCAGCCGTTCTGGAGAGGAAGTCGAAAATGTGAAAAGTTTACGACGGACGACGGACGCCGGACGGACGGACGCCGGACGGTGCGCTATGACAATAGCTCACTTGAGCTTCGCTCAGGTGAGCTAAAAAGGACCTAAGTATAGAATCCCATCCAAGATAGATTTTGTCAAATGCCGTGAAGTGCTTACGGAAGCCTTAGATAATTATACGAAAAGATGGTGTAAATCAGAAGGAGTCGAACCGCATGCTCTGAATGACTGGAAAAACCTCATTTTAGATATAACGGATATTCGAATAGATAACTCCCATAAAAACCCTCATCTTTTTCAAAATCCACGTTCCAAATCAGAAAGATATTTCAAATCCAAACTAAGTAAATTGCATGAAAAATATGTCTTTGCACCAGCTGATAAAGCAGCCAACAACACCATTATCATTTGAAAACGTTACTACATATCAACTTTGATTTCGGAACTTTCGTCTACTAATACATATATCAAAAGCAATGAAAGTGCATCTAACATTTTAGGCAAGCATAACAGTGAACTGTCTTCATTCAATATCTCTATTTCTAAATTGGATCTCCCAACACTATATTGCATACCGAAACTGCACAAGTCTCCTTACAAATTTCGATTTATTGCTAATTCTAGTAACTGCTCCACTACAATTTTGTCTAGAAATCTGACGTCAGCACTAACTGCTATTAAAGAACACATAACTAGATATTGTGAAACGGTTCTAAACAGGAACGATGTAAATTTATTTGTGACGACGGGACTCCATGACGGGCCCTGTCCAAACCTCTTTAGAGAAGACAGGGCCCCGACCACCTGTCCTCTCTGAATGTCAGTCGGACTCCTCGGGTGATTACATACATGAGCTCGCTACATTCGGCAGAGCACGGACTGTATTACGCATGCCCTCTTTTTATATCCATTTACATATTCATCTGTGTCTATGGGGCCTCTGCGTTTCGCGGTCTTGTTTGTGTGATGTCATCTTACAGTGAGGAGGTTGTTTTACATCACAATTGTACGTTCTTCGAGACCTCTGGGTAATTGGAGAAGTGAGAGGGTTGTGCGCACGTAATCCAGGATAACCACACCATTTGCTACTTGCGTGACAGATGGCCGTCCAAAGTCGGCACCGGTTACCCATTGGTCTCGTCGGTTTATGTGTAGTCTTTTGTGTTTGATGTTTACATGTCGTGTGTCTCTTTTCCGTCTCGTGCTGTACTCGTCTTTTGTGTTTTTGCATCGGGTGTTTTGGTGTTTTACTGTTGATGCTGCAAGGAGGTCTTGTTGGAGATCTCCTACCTTCTTTTTGCCATACCAATGCAATTTACATGGTACCATTTGTCACAACTATCATATGCAATAGCACGTTGACCCCATTTGCAGGCTTTGTTGCATACTTGGCATGGCCATTTTACTGGGCGTGGACCAGGATTTAACTCGCAATCTGATGACTGTAGTATCAGGATGATGCTTAAATATAAAAGATGGTCATTTTTGCTACGTTTCATCATCGGTTTTGATCCATGCACTGATGGTTTGGATAAAATAATTGAGAATGATATGGGTGAAGACGCTTCAAATTCTCCATGGTCTATTTTGGAGTCAACACAGAGTAGAATACACAAGGTCAGTATTGGAAGTATATGCATTGTTTACACCAGAAGTTGATATGTAGAAACGAAAGAGATTTGATATTGACAGTTTTCAGGGCAGTACTATACAATGGCAGGTTTTACTGGTGGAGTTTACCATACGGATGAAAATATAATAGGAATGATTGTTCACTACGATTGTGCACTTAGAAATCTGCAAAACTGCTATATTTTCTCAAGAGCGGCAACAAAGACGTCCGTCCCCTCAGGATCCCGATCTTCGTTTTATATTGTATTTATAAAAAACATAGGTAATCACAGATTACGAAGCTCACCTCGTGACAGCAAAATTCAATTCAAACATAGATCTTAGTACATGTATATTGGCTTTTAAAGGCAAAACCACTCAAGCAGAAAAAAGTAGGTCAAGGTCATTTTATGAAAGTTTGATCAAAGATACATCCAATATGCAAGTTTGGTATATGTAGCAGTTATACTTTGCTCAATATTGGCTTTATAGAGCAAAATCACTCAAGCGGAAAAAGTAGGTCAAGGTCATTTTATGAAAGATTGATCAAAGATACATCCAATATGCAAGTTTGGTACATGTATCACTTATACTTTGCTCAATATTTGCTTTTAAAGGCAAAATCACTCAAGCGGAAATAGTAGGTCAAGGTCATTTTATGAAAGTTTGATCAAAGATACATCCAATATGCAAGTTTGGTACATGTAGTAGTTAAACTTTGCTCAATATTGGCTTTATAGAGCAAAATCACTCAAGCAGAAAAAGTAGGTCAAGGTCATTTTATGAAAGATTGATCAAAGATACATCCAATATGCAAGTTTGGTACATGTATCACTTATACTTTGCTCAATATTGGCTTTTAAAGGCAAAATCACTCAAGCGGAAAAAGTAGGTCGAGGTCATTTTATGAAAGTTTAATCAAAGATACATCTAATATGCAAGTTTGGAACATCTAGCACTTATATTTTGCTCAATATTGGCTTTTAAAGGCAAAATCACTCAAGCGGAAAAAGTAGGTCAAGGTCATTTTATGAAAGTTTGATCAAAGATACATCCAATATGCAAGTTTGGTACATGTAGCACTTATAATTTGCTCAATATTGGCTTTTAAAAGCGAAATCACTCAAGTGGAAAAAGTAGGTCAGATGCTGCATCCCATGCATGGGTCCATCTAGGCATCCAAAGATGAATCACTTGTGCAAGTTTGGTTACTGTAGCATTAGTACTTTGTCAGATACTGAGCTACCCCAAACTTCTTATCCAAGTCACTCAAGCGGAAAATGTAGGTCAGATGCTGCATCCGATGCATGGGTTCACCTCAGCATCCAAAGATGAATCACTTGTGCAAGTTTGGTTACTGTAGCATTAGTACTTTGTCAGATACTGAGCTACCCCAAACTTCTTAACCAAGTCACACAAGCGGAAAATGTAGGTCAGATGCTGCATACGATGCATGGGTTCACCTCAGCATCCAAAGATGAATCACTTGTGCCAGTTTGGTTACTGTAGCATTAGTAGTTTGTCAGATACTGAGCTACCCCAAACTTCTTAACCAAGTCACTCAAGCGGAAAATGTAGGTCAGATGCTGCATCCGATGCATGGGTTCACCTCAGCATCCAAAGATGAATCACTTGTGCAAGTTTGGTTACTGTAGCATTAGTACTTTGTCAGATACTGAGCTACCCCAAACTTCTTAACCGGACGCGGACGCGGACACGGACGCGGACACGGACGCGGACACGGACGCGGACACGGATGCGGACGCGGACGCGTGGGGTTATAGCATAAGCTCACTCAACTTCGTCGAGGTGAGCTAACAAGTTAAAAGTCGTGTTTGTAAAACACCAATTTCCCCCAACTCCTTCTTTAATTATGAAAACAAAAGTTTTAATATTTGGATTTATGAATCTGTCATGGTCTTGACCTAGATTTTCATATGATATTTAAACGGAAACCTTAAATTTTGGGGACTTTTTTAAGTCTAAGGGGCATAACTCTGTCAATTCTATTTTCGATTGGACCCATATGAACTTGACCTAGATTTTGATTTGACGCACATGTAATCTGTATATCAAAATTTTATTTCAACATGTGAATCCAATCCAGAGATAAAGAGGGAAACTGTTGTGGAGGACTGACCAACAGAAAAACATGCAGCAGCAAAGCAATATGTCCCCTCTTCTTCGATGGGGGACATAAAAATTGCTTTGAAAAAATGGAGAGGTCCAACAGGCATATTTTACATCTTGAGTGATGCTCTTGTTAAAGATGTTGTCTGCAAAAGGTGGGGGAGGGATATCATGTCTAGATCCACCTGTGAAATAAAATAAGATTTATACCTGCACATTCTACATGTTCTAACAGCTTTGTCCCTATCCCTCTTCTGATGTTGTTCATGTCCTTTGCCTCAAAATGTAATTGTTTAGCAAAAATGAGGGACTCCGCAAACTGTAAAGAATATATACGTATAGTGACTAGTTTAGGATTTGAATTTAATTTTTTTTAATTTTCATTACTCCGATATAAGTTAAGTACATGTATCTCTTTGTTCAGCAACAGCTTTTAATTCGTCTGACATAAATGTGCAGATTGATACTCTGGTGCATATGTGACTTATCGTCAGGCAATAATTCTAGAAGACAGATACTATATAAAGCAAGAATTTTTGGCACAAAGGTATTTTATTGCAACTTTAAGAGATTAAAGCTGTTGCTGCAATCTTCATTTAGCACAATGACACCTGAAGAATGAAATAAAATTTGTTTGTAACCTTCAATGTAAATACCCCACAGGAGGTAGAATCCTTCTGGCGTGGATGGGGCAATGTTTTAACATTCCAGTTTCCTAAAAGGTCTTTCTTCCCTGTGTTTACCCTGTGCTCTACAAAGTTCCTAGAGAGATAAAAAAAAACTATGTTTGTGAAACATAATACCCCGGAGGAAGCTGTCAGAATATGGAAATAAAAATATATACCAAGATCACGAAGTCAAAAGTCATAGGATCAAATCAAGACTCTATTCATGAGGAATCTTTACGTGAAATATCAAACCCTTACTCCTTATAGTTAAAAATTAGGTCAAAGGTCAAGACCAAGGTCAATAGGAATTTATATGTGAAATATCAAACCCCTACTCCTTATACACACATGTTATAATTAAAAAAGTAGGTCAAAGGTCAAGGCCAAGTCACTAGGGCCAAAGTCATGGTATCAAATAATAATATTAATAAAATTATTAATGCTGCAGTATGTTGTCAAAATTATTTTGATTTGTAGTAAAGTGATTTTGTTTACCAATCATTATCATGATGTAGCTACATGTAATTAAGAATCATTTAATACTTGTACTTCCCATGAACAACAAACAAATAATGGGCAATGTCTAAAGCCTATTGTTAATATTACCTCCAACGCTTTTCAATCTCATCCATCCTTTCACGACGTTCACCACATGGGTCTAAATAAAGAATCTCTTTTTTCTCAGTGTAAATGACCTATATTGTTGTAAAACAGACACACTTTATTATGTAACATAGACCTACTGTGTTTTTCACCAAAGTTAAACAACTAAAACTTGGAAGAATGAAACAATTTAAGAAGATAATTTAATGTCTGTAAGCATTTACTCACAATCAATGTCCAATGACATTTTCTTTCATTGCAAGCCCCAATGATCATTTCATAATTTAGGAAATTCTTCTGTAAATAAAGGAAATGAAGAAGTATAATAATTTTATTTTATAGGCTGATTATAAACCTTGACACACCTAGATAATTATTGTATACCTGGTCTAATTACCATACTACCCTTCTACCCAGTCTGCAAATTCTGTCTTTAAAATTTTACAGGCGCATGTTCCATTTGTGCAGGTACTGTATCTGACATAAAAGCATTGTGACATGATTAAAATCCTTTGAAAACCATATATGTAACCCTGTTTCCCTGAATTTCATGCTAGTTATCATAAAAATCGATCACGTCACAATGCGTTGACATCAGCTACCTGCACAAATGGGAAGTAACTCTTTCAAAATGATTGAATGGTGGTGTTGTTTATTGTAAATCAATCATATATGAAATTATAGAATAAAACTGTTATGGGCTTTACCTTGGTCAATATTTTCATATCAAATCATAACATAATATAAACCAAGTTAAAAGTCCATAATTGTATAATATAAAACCTATTACTGCAATATAACTACTTTTATGTTGCTATACAAATATAAAATGTTAAAGAAAAATAAAGATCCAGGAAATGATAAAAAATATAGATCATATCCAAGATGAAGCTCATTAATAAAAACTAAATAGCATTTTCTATGGTTTGTAGTAAATGAAATGGAGTTTTGAATATCTATCATAAGAAAAAGCGATTTAAAACAAGCTCTGTGAATGTGAGACATAATGAAATCATCCATGTTGTTTTTATAGATAAAACATGACCAATTATTGAGAATTCCCTCCTTGATTACCTAGACAAATAATTATGTGAATTGATAACTGAAAGACTTATTTGCTTCTCTGTTGTTAAGTGTGATCATTTATCAATCAAACATCTATACATGTATGTACCCGTTTGTAATATCCTCTCCACCTATATGTGTCTTCATCAAATATCGCAGTGGTAGTACTTGCGACCATATGAAATATTCGCCTGTCCTATAAATATATGAAGATCTTATTCAATGATCAACTAAAGAATTCTTGCTATACTCATGATACTAGGGACAATAATTGGATGTACTGGCAACAAGCAATATTTTAATGGGCTGTTTATGATAGTTTTGTGCTACCAAGACAAACAATATTTGTAAAAATATATGCTACCACTGTAACAATTCTAATGACAACAATCAGTGAAAGGAAGAAATGACCATGAGCTATTGACCCTGAAATCAATAAATTTCTTTTCCTTTAATTCCCTTTACATTCCCATACATGTTCTGGTTTAAAGAGGCGAAAACAATTTTGAAGTGTATTTTTCCTAACACTGCCTTATGGACTTATAAATTAAATTTCTCCAACGCTTGCATATATCAAAATTTGATTCAGGTAGGTAAAATGATTCTTCATTTATTAATATCATCTGGAAAATGAAAGTGAAAATAATGGAAAAGGAAGACTCTTAATGCCCTTTGCAGGGGCATTAAAATAAATAAGCAAATTTAAAAATTGTCAGGAAAATGTTTTTAATTTATAGCTTTGAAATTTTTGTTAAAATACTATCTTTTAAAATTGTGTTTGTTAAGAAAATCAGATATACATGTAGATAGACTTAAGCCGAAGTAAAGTTATGTGTGCAAATTAGATTATGCATGTTTAGTATACTGACAATGTTATTCACACTGTTTACTGAAGATTACAACGATTCTGCCAATAATAAATGCTGCTATGGTTTAGTAAATATGTTTTTAATAATATGATTGTCTTTTTCTTGGTTACCTTCTTTGCATTAATGAGCAGGTCAAGATATGCATCTATCACCTGAAATAAAAACAAAGATTTATCATGGCATGATTAAACAGTAATTCTCTTTTTCTAAATTTTATCATCAACATTTGAATGCTGTAACTCCCTCACCCTTCTCACCATTATATGATACATACATTGTATGCATAACTTATATTCTGTAACCCGAACGCTACACTACTACGAATTGTTTGATGGAATTGATATATCAAGGATGATCAGTAATTGATATATAAAGGATGATCAGTAAAATTCAAATGTTCTAAAAAGGAAAATACATGTATAACCATCTCTTGCACAAATTATACCTTAACTATCATATTACAAAAACAAAATAACAAGAGGCCCAAGGGGGCCACATCGCTCACCTGAGTTGCAGACAAAGGGTTAAAAGTAACAAAAATACTTCTACAGATCAATGCCCTTTACATCCATATTTGTTGACCTATCAACAAGAAAAACACAAACTTGGCAGAGGACCTTGAGTACTTGCTTGCTGCAAGGTTTTGTGAAATTCTGTGCAATGGTTGCAGAGGAGATTTTGAGAATGTGTCAGCCAATCAGAGTCCTCGGAGGCCATATTTGTTGACCGATCAGCACAAAATACACAATCTTGGTAGAGGATCTTGAGTACTTTCATCATCTTAAGTATCATGAAATTCTGTGCAGTGGTTGATGTTGAAAATGTGTTGGCCAATTAGAGCCCTCGGCGGCCATATTTGTTGACCGATCGGCACGAAAAACCCAAACGTGGTAGAGGACCTTGAGTACTTCCTTCCTGTAAAGTTTCATGAAATTCTGTGCAGCGGTTGTAGAGGAGATGTTGAAAATGTATCATCCAATCAAAGCCCTCGGCAGCCATATTTGTTGACTGATCGGCACAAAAAACACAAACTTGGTAGAGGACCTTGAGTACTTTCTTCCTGTAAAGTTTCATGAAATTCTGTGCAGCGGTTGCAGAGGAGATGTCGAAAATGTATCAGCAAATCAGAGCCCTTGGCGGCCATATTTGTTGACCAATCGGCACAAAAAACACAAACTTGGTAGAGGACCTTGAGTACTTCCTTCCTGTAAAGTTTCATGAAATTCTGTGCAGCGGTTGCAGAGGAGTTGTCCAAAATGTGTCAGAAAATCAGAGCCTGTGGTGGCCATCTTTGATTTCAGATCGCCTCGAAAAACACAAACTTTGTAGAAGGCATTGAGTACTTCCTTCCCGTGAAGTTTTGTGTAATTCTGTGCAGCGGTTGCAGAGGAGATGTCGAAAATGTATCAGCCAATCAGAGCCCTCGGCGGCCATATTTGTTGACCATTCGGCACGAAAAACACAAACTTGGTAGAGGATCTTGAGTACTTCCTTCCTGTGAAGTTTCAAAACATTTTGTGCTGCGGTTGCAGAGGAGATGTCGAAAATGTGTCAGCCAATCAGAGCCCTCGGCAGTCATATTTGTTGACCGATCTGCACGAAAAACACAAACTTGGTAGAGGACCTTGAGTACTTCCTTCCTGTACAGTTTCATGAAATTCTGTGCAGCGGTTGCAGAGGAGATGTCGAAAATGTGTTGGCCAATCAGAGCCCTTGGCTGCCATATTTGTTGACCGATCGGCACGAAAAACACAAACTTGGTAGAGGACCTTGAGTACTTCCTTCCTGTAAAGTTTCATGAAATTCTGTGCAGCGGTTGCAGAGGAGTTGTCCAAAATGTGTAAGAAAATCAGAGCCTGTGGCGGCCATCTTTGATTTCAGATCGCCTCGAAAAACACAAACTTTGTAGAAGGCATTGAGTACTTCCTTCCCGTGAAGTTTTGTGTAATTCTGTGCAGCGGTTGCAGAGGAGATGTCGAAAATGTATCAGCCAATCAGAGCCCTCGGCGGCCATATTTGTTGACCATTCGGCACGAAAAACACAAACTTGGTAGAGGATCTTGAGTACTTCCTTCCTGTGAAGTTTCAAAACATTTTGTGCTGCGGTTGCAGAGGAGATGTCGAAAATGTGTCAGCCAATCAGAGCCCTCGGCAGCCATATTTGTTGACCGATCGGCACGAAAAACACAAACTTGGTAGAGGACCTTGAGTACTTCCTTCCTGTACAGTTTCATGAAATTCTGTGCAGCGGTTGCAGAGGAGATGTCCAAAATGTGTCAGCCAATCAGAGCCTGAGGCGGCCATCTTTGATTTCAGATCGGCTCGAAAAACACAAACTTGGTAGAGGGCATTGAGTACTTGCTTCCTGTGACGTTTTGTGAAATTCTGTGCAGTGGTTGCAGAGGAGATGTTCAAAATGTTTAATTTTACGCCGGACGGACGACGACGACGGACGGACGACGGACGGCGCGCTATGACAATAGCTCACTAGAGCTTCGCTCAGGTGAGCTAAATACAATCATAGTACCTCATCAGATACCATTTCTCTAACAATAGTTGGTATAGTGATGTATCTAATATCCTATAGGGTCCTATGACACCTAAACATACATCATTGGCTCCTTCTCTCCTAATTCTGCTCATCTCTGTAAACAAAATGTTTATAGATTTTGTAGAAAGCAAAATTGTTGAATAAGTGTGTGAATTTAGCTGTAAGATATGACTGACAGTTTACATGTTTCATTACTTTAATATAAACTTATTTGTAATATATACATGTACATGTATACTGTATATAAAAAGCACAAAAGGGATGAAAACAACCACATTCACTATTCAGACAATATTGTCGGATCAGCCCAACAAAGGGCAAATGCACGTTGCTTGGAAAAAAAGATATAAAAGCACAAAAAAGGTACAAGTGACCACGACACTAAACGTGTTTAAAGCCAGCGGAAGGGACAGTACATCCCTTGAGGCGTCTTGATGCATGAATATGTACATGTACTTAAGTCCAGACTGAAACTGTATATACATGTATATTATATATATATATAAAAGCACAAGAAAGGTTCAAGCGACCACGATACTAAACGTGTTTTTTTTAAACCCAGCAGAAGGGACATTACATCCCTGAAGCCGTCTGGATACACGAATATGTACTTATATCCAGTCGGAACAAGGGACAGTACGTCCCTCATTCCGATCGAACACAAGTACATAAAAAAACATACACAAACTCTCATACTAGTCAGAACCTGTACTATACTGAAGCTCGAAAGGCTATAACTAGTACATGTACACAGGTAGGTAATATTCTCAATCCATGAACCAAAGCAGACCCCGCGGGGGGTGAGACAAGGTGCCTAGGTAGAGTCAGCGTCTCCTGTTTGCATGCAACACCCGCTGCCAAAAAGTCTAGATGGACTGATCGATAGAAACATGTCCAAGACTTCTAAAGGTTCAAAAATAATAATAGTAATAAAAAAAAAAACTGAAAAAATGCTCCCTGATTGATCACACATCTTATCCAGTGAGTAAAATTATACAAAATACCTCTAAAATACCTCTCCACCCCCCATTATAGATAAACGTCCATATTGAGGAAAGGGACTCGATCCACTAAGTAAAATAAAACGAAAATAAAGCCTGTGTTTGTGAAACACGAATGCCCCCGGTGGCATCTTTGTTAGTATGAACACTATTTTCTGTTAAGTACATGTATGTGAGGTCACTGGGTTAAAAGGTCAAAGGTCAATGTCACGAGGTCAAAAATTTTGGTATCAATGGAAAGGTCTTGTCACAAGGAATACACATGTGAAATATGAAAGCCCTATCACTTACTATTTTAAAAGTTATGCCAAATGTTAAAGTTTTTGAAAAGTAGGTAAAAGGTCAAAGGTCATGAGGTCAAAAATTTTGGTATCAATGGAAAGGTCTTGTCACAAGGAATACACATGTGAAATATGAAAGCCCTATCACTTCCCATTCAAAAGTTATGCCCAATGTTAAAGTTTTTGAAAAGTAGGTCAAAGATCAAAGTCAAGGTCACGAGGTCAAAAATTTTGGTATCAATGGAAAGGTCTTGTCACAAGGAATACACATGTGAAATATGAAAGCCCTATCACTTCCCATTCAAAAGTTATGCCCAATGTTAAAGTTTTTGAGAAGTACGTCAAAGGTCAAGGTCAAGGTCACGAGGTCAAAAATTTTGGTATCAATGGAAAGGTCTTGTCACAAGGAATACACATGTGAAATATGAAAGCCCTATCACTTCCCATTCAAAAGTTATGCCCAATGTTAAAGTTTTTGAAAAGTAGGTCAAAGGTCAAGGTCAAGGTCACAAGGTCAAAAATTTTGGTATCAATGGAAAGGTCTTGTCACAAGGATTACACATGTGAAATATGAAAGCCCTATCACTTCCCATTCAAAAGTTATGTCCAATGTTAAAGTTTTTCGGACAAACAGACAGACAAACAGATAAACAGACAAACAGACGGACAGGCCAAAAACTATATGCCCCCGAATCTTTGATTCCGGGGGCATAAAAAAACCCCAATTAAAACCATGCACGTCCGTCCTAAAGAGAAATACTCACTGAACTGACAACGCGCGAGTCAATGTGAATAGAAAGTCATATCACGAGAGGCCAACATAAAAATACAAACTGTAAAAATTTTAAAAAGTATAGGGTGTAAAGAACGAGTCTAGCCACCGTCGTTAGTTTCTGCGATTGACCTCCGTATCCAATCAGAATAAATAGGGAGTGTTAAGAAAAAGTACCCGTAAGGGAATATCAAGCAGAACCTATCTCATAAACGTACCAAGTGAGGACTTCAAAATGAGGGCCTAGTACAAACATAGGTAATCACAGATTACGAAGCTCACCTCGTGACAGCAAAATCCAATTCAAACATATTTCTTAGTACATGTATATTGGCTTTTAAAGGCAAAACCACTCAAGCAGAAAAAGTAGGTCAAGGTCATTTTATGAAAGTTTGATCAAAGATACATCCAATATGCAAGTTTGGTACATGTAGCAGTTATACTTTGCTCAATATTGGCTTTATAGAGCAAAATCACTCAAGCAGAAAAAGTAGGTCATGGTCATTTTATGAAAGATTGATCAAAGATACATCCAATATGCAAGTTTGGTACATGTATCACTTATACTTTGCTCAATATTAGCTTTTAAAGGCAAAATCACTCAAGCGGCAAAAGTAGGTCGAGGTCATTTTATGAAAGTTTGATCAAAGATACATCCAATATACAAGTTTGGTACATGTAGCTGTTATAATTTGCTCAATATTGGCTTTAAAGAGCAAAATCACTCAAGCGGAAAAAGTAGGTCAAGGTCATTTTATGAAAGTTTGATCAAAGATACATCCAATATGCAAGTTTGGTACATGTATCACTTATACTTTGCTCAATATTGGCTTTTAAAGGCAAAATCACTCAAGCGGAAAAAGTAGGTCGAGGTTATTTTTTGAAAGTTTGATCGAAGATACATCTAATATGCAAGTTTGGAACATCTAGCACTTATACTTTGCTCAATATTGGCTTTTAAAGGCAAAATCACTCAAGCGGAAAAAGTAGGGTACCTGTAAAATGCGAAACGAAAAGAAACGAAACGAAATGGAAACGAAACGAAACGAAATGAAAACGAAACGAAATGAAATGGAAACAAAACGAAATTAAACAAAACGAAACGAAATGAAACGAAACAAAATGAAAATGAAACGAAATGAAACAAAACGAAATGAAATGAAACGAAATTGGAAAAAATGAAACGAAATACATGTAAGAAACGAAATTTATTTACTTGTTAGTTTTTTTTTTTTTGGTGGGGTGGGGTGGGGGGTATGGGGGGGTTGAAATATCTGTTTTGAAAGTGAGAATGAAAGATCCAGAGGGGATCGGATGGTCAGGATACCCTTTTAATATAAATAATAAAGTATGAAAAGGAAATTAGAGTATTAGTGAATATTTTATTTTCAAATCTTTTCAAAGAAAATGGGTAAATCTTTAAGGGATGAAAGGGTGAGGTTTATATATATGGGGCGAAAAATTGTTCGTTCAAGCACAAATACCACAGAGAAGAAAGGGAAAAGAATATCTAGCTATATTCAATATTGAGCCAGTTTGACACTTTTTACAATTTTAAATATGCATTTTTATTTCACCATTATTTCTGGGGAAAGGATTTGAAAATAAGATATTCACTAATAATCTCATTCATTTTCATATTTAATTATCTATATTGAAAGGGTATCCTGACCATCCAATTACCTATGGATCTTTCATTCTCACTTTTAAAACAGATATTTCAACACCCCCCCACCCCAACACACACCTCTCACCCCTCCCCCATATAAAAATTAACCAGTATATAAATTTGGTTTCTTTTTACATGTATATGTATTTCGTTTCATTTTGTTACTATTTCGTTTCATTTCATTTCGTTTCGTTTTCATTTCGTTTTGTTTCGTTTTGTTCAATTTCGTTTCGTTTTCATTTCGTTTCTTTTCGTTTCCATTTCGTTTCGTTTTGTTTCGTTTCTTTTCGTTTCGCATTTTACAGGTACCCGAAAAAGTAGGTCAAGGTCATTTTATGAAAGTTTGATCAAAGGATACATCCAATATGCAAGTTTGGTACATGTAGCACTTATACTTTGCTCAATATTGGCTTTTAAAAGCGAAATCACTCAAGTGGAAAAAGTAGGTCAGATGCTGCATCCGATGCATGGGTCCATCTCGGCATCCAAAGATGAATCACTTGTGCAAGTTTGGTTACTGTAGCATCAGTACTTTGTCAGTTACTGAGCTACCCCAAACTTCTTAACCAAGTCACTCAAGCGGAAAATGTAGGTCAGATGCTGCATCCGATGCATGGGTTCACCTCAGCATCCAAAGATGAATCACTTGTGCAAGTTTGGTTACTGTAGCATCAGTACTTTGTCAGATACTGAGCTACCCCAAACTTCTTAACCAAGTCACTCAAGCGGAAAATGTAGGTCAGATGCTGCATACGATGCATGGGTTCACCTCAGCATCCAAAGATGAATCACTTGTGCCAGTTTGGTTACTGTAGCATTAGTACTTTGTCAGATACTGAGCTACCCCAAACTTCTTAACCAAGTCACTCAAGTGGAAAATGTAGGTCAGATGCTGCATCCGATGCATGGGTTCACCTCAGCATCCAAAGATGAATCACTTGTGCAAGTTTGGTTACTGTAGCATTAGTACTTTGTCAGATACTGAGCTACCCCAAACTTCTTAACCGGACGCGGACGCGGACACGGACACGGACGCGGACACGGACACGGACGCGGACGCGGACGCAGATGCGGACGCGTGGGGTTATAGCATAAGCTCACTCAACTTCGTCGAGGTGAGCTAAAAATGGAAATTAGAATTTTTAGTTTGTATGAAGAAGGTCAGAACATTTATTCAAGCCATCTGGTTCATTTGTTATCAGGGTATACTGCCCAAGGTTTTTTAAAGCCACTCTCTGGTCTGTTGTCCAACTGGAGTTATGGTCTATGGGCACAACTTCCATGTCCTCCCGAGAGTGCTTATCCCTATAGAGGAGCAGCGCAACCGGCATGCGAATCAACAACCTCAGACCATCCATCACCACCAAAAAATATATGAACCCGCCGGCCACTCAACAACCCAAGCCAGCGCTATATATATTTATTATATAGTCTGTTTATATTCCCACTTTCCTTGGCTGAGAACTGTCACGTGACGAGTCATTGTCTCATCATATTGACCCGTGAGGAGCGATTTCATTAAATATCACTACCGCGAAAATTCTTTCTTCCGGTTTACCATGAAATATCGAAAACGCGCGAAATTTATATCTGTGACGTCATTAACGTCATTTTGTAAACAGCAGCAAGGACCCTGAAGCTGAGCTCAAATTCTTGAATTTTGAGCCTATCTACGGATTTTGACTCTGAAATATTCTTCATTTGACTCATTGAATGAATTCCATTACCTTCAGGATAATTCAGCGACAGAAAATGCTGATATTAACAGGTCTTGAAACATTTTCAAAGAAAAGTCGATGTCAGCCATTTCGAAAAGCTACCTTTAAAAATACAGATTTAGTCAACTATATAATAAAACAATTGTGGACTTTTCACTCGGTGAATATGGTGTGATATTTTCTGAATTTGAAAATATTGACCTCGGCTGTCGCCTCAGTCAATATTTTCAAATTCAGAAAATATCACACCATATTCACCTCGTAAAAAGTCCATAATTGTATAATATAACCCTTTGCAACACACACCCAGTGCAATAGATGACTGAAATTTATGATAAAAAAGTATAATGAAATATGAACCTTTGTCAATTTCTATTCCCGTTGTATATTTCTTTCGCTTCAGGCTACTGATACCTGATACAGTGTTACTAGATAAAATAGACCCCTCATCTGGTACAACTGGTACTGTGGCTCCTACAAATATAAAGAAATATTCACTATCTATTTCTTTGATTTAATTATACAGTCTTATAAAATGAGTGATGCTATATATAAGGTAAGAAGACATCAACAGAAAGAGGGCATAAAATCTTACACTTACATATCCTACAAAGCTTTAATTTAAGTTAGAAGAAATAATTCATCAGAAAAGGTCACCAAAACCCTTTGCGACACTCACCCAGTGCAATAGGTGGCTGAAATTTATGATAAAAAAGTATAATGAAATATGAACATTATCAATGGTTGGCGGCTTTCAAGTTTCAGCGACGATAGCGGCGACTATCATTACAACACTATAATGCACTAGTGCAGTTTAAAGACCCATTATCTTTCATTTAAATCCTTGTTGAAATTGGTTCTACTACAACATGCAACTATACCAGAAGTCTCTGACGAGACTGTAGCTCTCCTGGTTGTTTTTTCTAAAACATCAATTTCCTTTCTTTTTTTTTTAAACCAAGACCACAGGGAGCAGGCGCTCTAACAAATTATAAGTAGCATGACAAAACTACATATCCATTATACTGCAACTATAATAGCACTCATATAATTCATAATATTCGAGATAAGGTATTTCTAAAAAGAATGTCACACCCATTTTCCAAGATCCTAGGGGCCAAGGACTGCTAGCTCAAATGAACTACCAATGACACATCAAGACTTGGATAAAGAATTAACTCCCCATCATAAATAGCTTTAAACGAGAAGAGAGCACAACTATATAGGAAAAATTACCACACCCATTTTCAAAGACCCTAGGGGTATAAGGCTAAAACAAAATATCAGGTGCACATCTATGCCACAGACCAATCATTGCAAAAAGAATTAATTCTACATCATTTATAGTGTCAGAGGAGTTGCAAGCACAAGATTACATTTACTTATATAGGAAAAATGACCACACCCATTTCTGAGACCCTAAGGGTCAGGGGCTAAAACATAAAAACAGGTGCACAACTAGACCAGAGACCCATAATATTGCAATAAGAATTTAGTCAGAGGAGTTGTGAGCACAAGATTACATAGAGTTATATAGGAGAAAATGACCACACCCATTTCTATGACCCTGGGGGTCAGGGGCTCAAACAAAATATCAGCAAAACCAGACCACAGACCCATCACATTGCAGAAAGAATTAAGTCTCCATCATTTATAGTGTCAGAGGAGTTGCGAGCACAAGATTACATAGAGTTGTATAGGAGAAAATGACCACACCTATTTCTAAGACCCTGGGGGTCAGGGGCTCAAACAAAATATCAGGTGCACAACAAGATCACAGACCCATCATACTGCAAAAAGAATTAAGTCTTCATCATTTATATTGTCAGAGGAGTTGCGAGCACAGATTATATAGAGTTATATAGGAGAAAATGACCACACCCATTTCTAAGACCCTGGGGGTCAGGGGGCTCAAACAAAATATCAGGTGCACAACAAGACCACAGACCCATCATATTGCAAAAAGATTTAAGTCTCCATCATTAATATTGTCAGAGGAGTTGCGAGCACAAGATTACATAGAGTTATATAGGAGAAAATGACCACACCCATTTCTAAGACCCTGGGGGTCAGGGGCTCAAAAAAAATATAAGGTGCACAACTCGACTACAGACCCATCATATTGCAAAAAGAATTAAGTCTCCATCATTAATATTGTCAGAGGAGTTGCGAGCACAAGATTACATAGAGTTATATAGGAGAAAATGACCACACCCATTTCTAAGACCCTGGGGGTCAGGGGTTCAAACAAAATATCAGGTGCACAACAAGACCACAGACCCATCATATTGCAAAAAAAAAATTAAGTCTCCATCATTTATAGTGTCAGAGGAGTTGTCCGGACAAGATTACATAGAATTTAATGACCACGCCCATTTTATAAGACCCTGGGGGTCAGGGACTGAAACTAAATGTCAGGTGCACAACTAGACCATGGACCAAGTAAAATGCAAAAAGAATTAACTTTCTATCTCTAACAGTTTCAGAGAAGTTGTCCGGACAAGATTACATAGAATTTAATGACCACGCCCATTTTCTAAGACCCTGGGGGTCAGGGAGTGAAACTAAATGTCAGGTGCACAACTAGACCATGGTCCAAGTAAAATGCAAAAAGAATTAACTTTCTATCTCTTACAGTTTCAGAGGAGTTGTCCAGACAAGAATTGTTTACGGACACACAGACAGACGGACACACGTACAGACGTACAGACGGACGGACGCCGGACAAAGGGTGATCACATAAGCTCGACTGGTCTGAGACCAGTAGAGCTAACAATACACAGATTTGTAAGGTACCCTACATTCACTACATAAATGTACAAAGTATAAATCTAAATGCTTTGACTATTTAAAGGTGGAAACCGAATGATGAAGCAAACCAAGATTTTAGTCGGTTGAAAATTTACTTACCTTGTCCAAAACTAGCAGCTGGCGCCATTGAAGAGCTGGTCGTAGTGGTGGCTCCAGGGTTAAAGCTAAATCCTCCAATCTTAGTAGTTGTCAGGGCACCAAAACTGGGTGCCGAGGTTCCTCCAAAATTGAAATTGTTACTGCTAGGGGTGGATCCAGAGGCGGTGCTTGTAGTTGTACCACTAAATGTAAATGCTGATGAGGTATTTCCGGTAGCAGTGGTGTTTGTGGGGGGGGGGGGTTGACGCTCCAAATCCAAACACGGCTGAACTTGTGCTAGTAAAAGCTGCTGAAGTTGTAGGTGTGTTGGATGAACCCCCAAAATTAAAGCCAGCTGAAGCAGGTGCAGTGACAGGTTTTGATACCTGACCAAAAGCGAAGTTGGATGAAGTTGAGGCAGGGTTGGATGAACCACTGGTGGACGATGCAGCTGCACCAAAGTTGAAGGTTGATGCGGCAGGTGATACTGTAGATGCTGACGTTGTTTTCGGAGGTTCCGTCTCTGATGCTGCAGACAGAGCTTGTCCAAAGGTAAATCCACCAGCAGATGGTGCTGCAAATGCACTCGGTAGAGTAAATCCTGTTGGAGCCGATGTTGATGAAGATGTGCTTGTGGCTAAAGATAGCTGAGGCTGTGTTGTGGCGAATCCCGACACAACAGAGAGATTGGAGGCAGCGGTTGAAGCTAACGCAGAACTACCGAGGGAGAAACCAGAGGTTACAGTTGACTTTGGTGGACTGGCTGCACTAAATGTAAATGTGGCTGATGTACTGGTACCGGTGCCAGTTGAGTTGGGACCAGGGTTACTTGGTGCTGTGGGAGGAGATGATGCAAGATTTTTTGCACCAAAAGTGAAACCACCGACGCTGCTGATTCCAGAGCTGCTGGTGGTGGAGGGGGCACTTCCAGCAACGCTACTACTGGCTGAAGATGTCATACCTAATAGAACAAAATATACATGAGAGAAACAAACTTTTAAAGGCATCAAATTGACCCTTCCGATTGTGGGAAAAAAAGCAAAATTTCGTAATGTCACAATGCTTTTACCATGTAGTTACCTCGGACAAACAAGCTTCGAACCTCGGTCAAACATCGAAATTGCATTGTGACGTCATGGAATTTCTCAAATTTTTCCCGCGTTCGGAAGGGTCAATTAAATATGCTTCAGCATCAACAGGATTAATAGTCCTTGAAAGATAAATGTTAAATCAAAGTTTGCTCTGGTTGAACTGGCCATGTAAAAAATATGAAATTTTCAAAGGGAAAGAGCATTCTAAAGCAAAAGAAAATTAAAATTTCAAATAAGTGATGTTGTGTTTAAGGTAATGATCAATATTAATTTCATTCTAGATAACACTATTTTTGCATTAAAATTTCAAGTTGCCAGCATTCATTATGTTCATTTGGATTAAAATAATTAAAGAATGGTACTCATCAAAACATACATGTAAGAAGACTTTTCTTCTATTCAGACATGAAAAATAAATATACGTAAAAATCAGAGTTTATGTACCAGCCAGAGCTGCAAGGACTCCAGTCGGAGCTGAAGCTGAGGTTGTCTGTGTAACAGAAGCCGTCGGAGATGACACTGGTGATGTAGCCGGTTTGGCAAAGTTAAACCCGATTCCCGAGGGAGCCGATACCTTGGCCCCTTCACTGACGGGGGACTTCTTGTTGTCTGCAGAAGCAGGTGCTGTCTGGCCAATCGTAGGTGTTGTCACAGACTGGCCAATCAGAGATGATGGAACAGATGATGTTGATGATGCAGTTGCCGTGGAAATTGTATTGCTTAGTGAACTGCTGGCTGGTGCTTAAATTTGAAAAGACACACTATTTTATCCGCGAAAACTCGAAGAACTTAATCAGCAGCATCCCATTATATGATTTATATATGATCTGCAATTTTATCATGTCATGGCACATTGTCCATGTATTTTTGCCTTTGTCTAAACTCTGATTCACTTCCCTAATTTTCTTCTTGACATAATGTACCTAGGGCCATTTTACATATTATTATTGACTTTTGATTTCAGTCTCTTAGTTACTCAAGGAGCCTAGTCAGGTTAGAAGCTTAGGTCAACCAATACCTGACCAGGTCTGTATTGCCACGAGTAGACTGAAATGATAAGTCAATGACTGCTTTATCAAATAATCGGGAATTTTAAAGGATATGCTGAAATTCTCCTTCGTTAACTGAAGTGAACCTGTCTGCTGTCATTTCTTTTTCTTTTGTAAAGGCAGCTCTTTGCAGCAAAATATCATTTGTTGAAATGAATGGACGAAGATGCTGTTTTAGTCTAGGGCAAAAAGTGTTTTAGAAATAAAAACACAAACACTCTAACACACAAATTTTTGGCCCCTTGACCTTAATCCAGTGTAAATAAAACACTGCTAAAGACGGTATGGCCGGATTGCAAAGTAAGTTTTTGTCACCATCTGAGTCAAGGTCACTAAGTCAATAATTACAGCATACATTGAGAGGTCTTGTCAGAGGCAACCTACATGTATAATATAAAGTTTCTACTGTATACAGTTCCTTAGATTTTGCTTAAACCAGGAACTTTAACCAAAGTCTTTAACTAGGTCAAAGTCCAAGGTCAAGGTCACTAGGTCCAATGTTACGGCATAAATTGAAAGGTCTCGTCATGGGCAACCTTAATGTATAATATAAGGTTTCTACTGCATACAGTTCCTTAGATTTTGCTTAAACCAAGAACTTTAACCAAAATCTTTAACTAGGTCAAAGTTCAAGGTCAAGGTCACTGGGTCAAATGTTACTGCATAAATTGAAAGGTCTCATCATGGGCAACCTACATGTATAACATCAAGTTTCTACTGCATACAGTTCCTTAGATTTTGCTTAAACCTGAAACTTTAACCAAAATCTTTAACTAGGTCAAGGTCACTGGGTCAAAGTCACTATGTCTAATGTTACGGCATAAATTGAAAGGTCTCATCATGGGCAACCTAAATGTATAATATAAGGTTTCTACTGCATACAGTTCCTTGGATTTTGCTTAAACCAGAAACTTTTACCAAAATCTTTATCTAGGTCAAAGTCCAAGGTCAAGGTCACTAGGTCAAATGTTACGGCATAAATTGAAAGGTCTCATCATGGGCAACCTAAATGTATAATATAAGGTTTCTACTGCATACAGTTCCTTAGATTTTGCTTAAACCAGAAACTTTTACCAAAATCTTTATCTAGGTCAAAGTCCAAGGTCAAGGTCACTAGGTCAAATGTTACGGCATAAATTGAAAGGTCTCATCATGGGCAACCTAAATGTATAATATAAGGTTTCTACTGCATACAGTTCCTTAGATTTTGCTTAAACCAGAAACTTTTACCAAAATCTTTATCTAGGTCAAAGTCCAAGGTCAAGGTCACTATGTCAAATGTTACGGCATAAATTGAAAGGTCTTGCCATGGGCAACCTTCATGTATAATATAAAGTTTCTACTCCATATAGTTCCTTAGATTTTGCCTCAACTAGAAACTTTAACCAAAATGTTGACAGCAGACGGACGGACGGACGGACGGACGGACGGACGGACGGACATCGTCAATCTATAGACCGGAATTGCTTTGCAATCCGGCCAAAAATGACAATGTATATACATATGGATTAAGGCAAAGGGGCCAAAAATTTGTGTGTTTTTATTTGTACCATCCCTTCCTCTGGAAGAAATATTTCAATCTACTGTCTTTTAGAAATCACTGCTATCAACTTCTGATCTCAATTTTTATCAAAATCATATTTTTTATGTGCATTTTAATTTCTCTTCACTCTATCATGCACATTTTATTTTTATTTCACAGAAGCGTGGATTTTCCTTTCTCAGGTATGTTTGGTACTGTAAAGGCATCAGCAAGCTTTGATATACACTAGCCACTTCTTGTTCCAAATAAAGGCAAGTTAAATTCTAAATTTAGTTTACTCAAAATTTTTTCGAAAATCTTGAATTTCACCCAAATTACAGAATTTTATAATTCATAATTTTGAAAAATATTTTTTTGTGATAAACATTAGCACTAAGGTCCCTCATCACATTTTAGGCATTAAACATTTATCAAAATCCTTTTTCTGGTAGATTAATGCATTTGAAATGTGTATATTAAAAATCTTTGATCGCTGAGCGATATAAGTCCCCTACCGGCATAATTCTGTGTCCTATAACTCTGCTTAGAACGCTTCAATAAAACATAAATTTAAAATTGACCTGTACGTGCATCAAAAGATTAATGCCCATTGCCCCACACAGAAATCAGTTAATTATTTGCAGTAATGGAAAAGATCATGAAAAAATTTCATGAAATGGTGTCCTAAATCTGTATCACACTACAATGTATTCACATACTAAAAATCAGTTCAAGATCTACAACAACAGCCAAGAAAGAGTCCGTAAAACTGAAAATTTCATGAATTTTTTGCTAAATCCAAGCACTATAACTCTTTTGTAAAAATAGGTCAATCAAACTCGAACTTGATCTGTATAACACTACGATGTATTCAGATACCAACAATCAGTTCAATATCTGCAATAGAACCGAAGAAAAGTCCGGAAAACTGAAAATTGCATGAAATTTGCTCAGTCCAAAGGCCATAACTCTTGTAAAAATAGATCAATCACTATCAGATTCGAACTTGATCTGTATCACATGGAGATATATTCATATACCAACTATCACTTCAATATCTGCAATAGAACCGAAGGAAAGTCCAGAAAACTAATAATTTTATGAAATTTGCTAAGTCCAAGGGCCATAACTCTTGTAAAAATACATCAATCCAATCCAAACTTGATCTGTATCACATTGAGATGTATTCATATACTAAATATCAATTCAAGATCTGAAATAGAACCAAAGAAAAGTCTGGAAAACTAAAAATTTCATGAAATTTGCTCAGTCCAAGGGCCATAACTCTTGTAAAAATAGGTCAATCAAACCCAAACTCGAACTTTATCTGTAACACATTAGATATATCCAAATACCAAAAATCAATTCAATATATGCAACAACAGCGGAAAAAAGTCAGGAAAACTAAAGTGTGACGGACAGACAAATGGGGTGGAAACTTTAATATCAATTCTCTGTAAGGACCAAAATATTTTGGAAACAGCATGTCATGGATTTTCATGATTTTCTCTATAAATGGTATGTATAATGCGCTGAGTACAAAAATAACAATTTTTTGAAAATCAATCTTCCGGTTGCCATGGAAACGAGGTCTGTCTATTTATAGCACTAAAAAAATGGTCAAATAAGTCATTTTTGGTTATTATGTTGCCATGGAAACCATTGTCAGAGTTAATTGCTATTATCAACTTATAATCTTTAAAACCTCTATTTTAAGAAAAAATAACAAATTTTTTACATTTCTTTCAATTAGCCGGATCCTATCAAATCAAAATCAGTCAAAAATTGCCATAAAATAAGGTCAAAATCAAGGCCAATTTTTGTCCGATTTTAAACATTTTAAGCAAAAATAACACAAAATGTCAGGCTGATAACACCATCACTGTTGTCAGAACAAAATAGATTTCATATGACAAATATAATCACTGAAAAAATAAGTGGGACCTTGTTTTGTTTTCCTACATTTTGAGGTCAAAAATGGTTGCCATGGTAACTTTTCATTTGACACATGATGACTATATCTTTTCAAATTGATTTTTAGCATGGTTTAAATAACTTATATTGCTTAAGCTTTATGTAGGGACAACAGAAGAAATTATTCTTTATTTGAGCACTTCCAAAATTTGTCAAGGTCATTGACTCTACGTTCAAGGTCAATTCAAATAATAGGTTCCAATTTCAATAAAATTTGCATATTTGTTGTTACTAAATATAGGCTTGACTGTCATATATTTGTATCAAAAATACTTCTTTCTAAAATTAGGACCGATAGATGGAAAAACATTACAATTTTTTGTTCAGAACATTTCTCCTTAAAAAAATAAGCCCCAGACAAAAATCATGATAATCTCACATTTTTTTATAGGTATGTATGAAATACTAGCTAAAAATCAAGGATGTCATTGATTTTGAGATTTTTGCAACTTTGGTCAATAAATAGGGGATATATCCAAATTCACTATGTATGTGTTTGTTTTACTCAATACCACATGATTTTTGAGTAACTGCCTCTCATATTTTTGAAACATAGTGTAATCAAAGATTACGAAGCTCACCTCGCGGCAGCAAAGTTCAATTTAAACATATCTGTAAGTACATGTATATCAAGAAAATCACTCAAGTGGAAAAAGTAGGTCAAGGTCATTTCATGAAAGTTTGATCAAAGATACATCCAATATGCAAGTTTGGTACATGTAGCACTTATACTTTGCTCAAAATTGGCCTTTAAAGGCAAAATCACTAAAGCGGAAAAAGTAGGACAAGGTCATTTTATGAAAGTTTGATCAAAGATACATCCAATATGCAAGTTTGGTACATGTAGCACTTATACTTTGCTAAATATTGGCCTTTAAAGGCAAAATCACTCAAGTGGAAAAAGTAGGTCAAGGTCATTTTATGAAAGTTTGATCAAAGATACATCCAATATGCAAGTTTGGTACATGTAGCACTTATACTTTGCTCAATATAAGCCTTTAAAGGCAAAATCACTCAAGTGGAAAAAGTAGGTCAAGGTCATTTTATGAAAGTTTGATCAAAGATACATCCAATATGCAAGTTTGGTACATGTAGCACTTATACTTTGCTCAATATAAGCCTTTAAAGGCAAAATCACTCAAGTGGAAAAAGTAGGTCAAGGTCATTTTATGAAAGTTTGATCAAAGATACATCCAATATGCAAGTTTGGTACATGTAGCACTTATACTTTGCTCAATATTGGCCTGATAAGGCAAAATCACTCAAGCGGAAAAAGTGGGTCAGATGCTGCATCTGATGCATGGGTTCACCTCAGCATCCCAAGATGAATCACTTGTGCAAGTTTGGTTACTGTAGCATCAGTACATTGTCAGATACTGAACTACCCCAAAAACTTTAACCAGACATTGACAAAGTCATTCAACCGGAAAATGTAGGTCAGATGCTGCATCCCATGCATGGGTTCACCTCAGCATCCCAAGATGAATCACTTGTGCAAGTTTGGTTACTGTAGCATCAGTACTTTGTCAGATACTGAGTTACCCCAAAAACATTAACCGGACGTGGACGCGGACGACGACGTGGACGGGGACGCGGACGGGGACGCGGACGCCGGGGTTATAGCATAAGCTCATCTCAACTTCGTCGAGGTGAGCTAAAAATCACAGAATTTTTCCAAATTTTGTGAGTTACATTCAGGATGACCTTGACATTGGGTCCTGTGACCTTGAAAAATTTTAAGGTGATTTTTTAATCAATAATGCTCATTTATATGCACTGATGAAAAAAATGCTTAAAAATATATAACGGACAGCTGAAAATTTACCAGTAAATTACTCTATGTGTAATAGCACTGAACAGAATGTCACCATGGTAACCATTTTTTATACCCTTTTGAATAAAATTGTGAAGAGGTCCCACTCAAATTTTAACATTTTCTTAAAGATCGAGGATTAAACTTTAAAGATAATTGACAGTAGAAATCAAGTTAGCTTGACATTTCAGATTATTTGCCCTTAAATTTGAGCGAAATCATGTTAAATTAGGAGCTTTTTTGGTCTTAAAAAGGGCCTCTTCAAAGCAGGTTTTTGCCTACATTTTGATCATATTGACAAAGGGAATAGCGGGCAGAAACATACTTCTTGTGTATTTATACTTTTAAAGATATAAAGAGAAAAATTAAGGAAATTTCAGTTGACTACATTAGCTTTACCATGGAAACGAGCCTTGTGAAAATGCCATGTTACAAGTATTCTACTGATGCTTAAAATTTCAAACATGGTTTCCATGGCAACGAAAACTTAATTTGTAAAAAGAAAGTTTATTTTTGTCTCAGTACATCATATACACCTTCCACATCAAAAATCTTCAAAATTGGAGACATGCTGTTTCCACGTGCTATTGAAATTATTTTGGTCCTTACAGAGAACTGCTATTAAGTCCCCTCTGGCGAGCCAGTAGGGGACTTATTATTGGATGGCAGTGTATCAAAATGATGGATTTAAATCATTTTGGAAAATTTTTTTTAGCTATAAACAATGTACAATCAGGGGGCACCACTGATGTCAGTACTTTTTTAGAAATGATTGATATCAATGATTTTGATTTTAATTTAACTTGCTGTTTTTACTTAAAATTGCAGAATTCCATAATTTTTGCATGCATTTATACATGTTCTATTTCTCATAACTCTATCCGATACATTTACATTTTATGATTTCTTTTGATGCAGAATATGCAATGCTGGCTGCTTAAGGAGGCTCAATAATCGTTTGACGTCATCATATTCCCGGCGTCAATACAGGTTCGAATAATACCAAGTGCGGTTTCGGTCTTCGAACTCCTCTAATTCGCTTGTTTCTTGACGGATTTCGACAAGTTTGGTATCGATGGAACCAGAAAATTATCATCTACAATCTGAGTGTATTTGAGCTCTAGTCAAATGCATCGTTAAATCTATATATTAAAAAATATCCAGTAAGCGAGACACCCTTGCTACTGCCGTAAACGTATTATTTTTATAACGTCATCATCGGAAATTCAACCGTGTGTTGCTTGGCAATAAAATCAAGTAGAAAAACTAAAGTTTATTGATCAAACAGGATATTTCTTTGAGATTTTAGCAATATGATAAATGAAATATTTCAAGTTTGCTATCTCTAATTATCTTAGGTAACACAATTTTTTCTACAATTTTGACAACTATCGTACTTTGCAGCGAGATGTTATCGAATAAAGTTTCCCTATTTAGAAACTTTGAGCGAGTGAATTTCAGTTTTAACCCTGCTTTGTTCAAAGATATATCCATTTTACAGATGAGTGCACGTATTATCGAGAACGAGAGATGTTAGTGACGTCTACTTATTGACCTTGAACGTCAAAATGTTTAAAAACGCTTCCGTTTACTTTTCTATTTTTCTTATTCATATTTCCGTATCTCCGACACCCGACGATCGTTGTGCTTTGAAAAAAAATACTTATTTTACATAGTTAACGCCGTTTGAAATATAACTAAATCTAGAAATTTCATCTTCTGTGTTACTTATTTCGGAATCGCCCCCTTCTTTAAACACCATTGACAACCTTAACCCCCCCTTAAAATCGTTACTATGACAACCAAGTATTTTGAATCAGGATGAACGAAAACATGTACTTTTTTATAATTATTTTTGAAGAACAGAGTTTGTCGTTGAGAAACATGTAATAGAAACTAACTTCTGACAAAGACTTTTTATCACTTTGATGACAAATGAGGGTACTGGGTACTTTTTATTTAGATTTTCATTTTGGGTGGGGGTGCACAAAAATGTACGTTTCGGGAACAGTTTTAGCTATTTTACTCTTTGAAAGCATTATCTATAAAGAAATAGACATATTTGATTATATCATGGTGACAATAATCACAAGAATGGTTTTAATGTGAAATTATTATCCCTATATCATGTATTTATCTATCAAAATTCATTGTTTTGCGACAGATCTCGGAGTTGGTTTACACATGTAAATTCAGAGGACCACTAGTCAATCAAATGGACGATGATATGTAATCTTAATTACAAATATAAATCATCAGACATGAATGTCAAATAAACAGAATAATTTTTTTGACTCTGACAAAGAATTCTTGGATTATTAAGCCACCTTAATGCATTTTGATTTCATCATACACAACACAGGACTGATTGTTAAGGACTTACCAGTACTACTAGAGTTGACTAATGCAGACAAAGTAGCTTTAGCATCTGATAAACGTTTGTTTTCTGAAAGAGAAATTTCAGATCATGAAGATGTTGTGGCAAGACACAGACATTATTTTAATTAGAGAAAATGTTGCTACATTGTTATACATATTGAGTATTTGCAGAAAACAAGAGTTATTTCCCATTTGAGACAATACCTGATGTAAAATCATTACGACGTCATGAGAATGGTATGGTAACGTCAATTTTATACCGTCATTTCCCAGAGTTTTATGGACCGTTTACATAGAATTTCATGACATCACAATTATCTACGTCAGATACCGTCCCTATGGGGAAGCAAACTCTTGTTTTCGAAAATAGCGAATAGGTATTATTATCAAAATTCAACAACAAAGTATTTAGTATGGTACTTGTTCATTACAGTCCAAAACAACATAGAACATTCTGAACCTTTCTATTTGTCAATAGCACAAATCAATTTTCACAGAATTTTGCTAGGCATTAACTAGGGTTGAGTATCGCGGTTCAAATGTGTATTGCGATATATTGCGATATTTGGAAAAATATTGCGATATATTGCAATATTTATATAACATCAAGAGTCCTTATGTTTATTTCTTTCAAAGCTCAATTTTCCTTTCAAAATTTTATTTTTAAATCTGAAAATGTCTTCATCATGATATAATTGACAGTCCTTCTATAACATACAAAATCAATCATACATGCATGAATATCCGGCTGAAAAAATAATATTCATCCAGTTATTTTAAGCTATCGATGTAATAATTCTGCTGAGATATCTGCAGACACTCGCGGACAGACAGTGTTAAAAGTCACTAGGAAACTTAAAATGTATGTTTAAACAATCATAACTCAATTTATACTATAAACACAATACAAGAATCAAGCTAACATGATAAAGTCTTTCTTGCAAATTAGTATACCAATGTGCAGTGTGTTGACGAACGTTTCTTAAGGTCAAAGAAACATTATTTTACCCATTTCTTGAAATCTATTTTACTGTGCAGCATAGAACGGTCACTTCGTCATGTTTAAAAGTGGCTAGTCAGAAAATTGGAGAACTGATCGCTTTCGTCATAATTTTCGAAGAAACAACATAAAAATATGAAGATAAAATAATATCGTCAAAAACCGGTTTTTGAAAACAAATACCATGGTACGTATTGCGAAGCCTCGTATCGCGATATACCGGTACCGTGATAAAACCGCTCAGCCCTAGCATTAACAAGATTAGTGATATATACAGTATGAAGAAATGTAAAACAAAAATTATCATCTTAAATTTGTTCTATTTTACTCTAACTAATCCTCAGAAGTTTGCACATGCATCACGTGAACTGCGCAATGTAAATCTGGGCTCCAGAAAAAGAGCAAAAACGTGCAAAATGAGAAATTTTTGAAGGGATTTAAATGTACTGAATACTTAATAGGAGGTTTGTGAAGAACATTCCTCCATGTCAATATTTGAATATTCATTAGTAATTTGTTTTCATATCTTTTTAATTTGAAGCACATAAACTGCTCACTCATCACCAAATGCATATCATCTCGCATACAATGCTTGACGCCTTACTAAGATTTCAGCTCATGATGAAAATTTAAGACTCCACTCCACTCCACTCCTCACATTACCCTCCAACAATTCACTTGCACTCTTATATTGCATTTCCTACCCATCATATTGCTTCCCTATCCACCCTCCCCTCCTTTCCTCCACTCCCCCCTAATTGTTCATGTAAGCATCAATATACTGTATGTTTACCGATATTGATCATTATGAATATGAAACTTATGTACACCATATTATGCTACATGATCGATACAAAAAAAAATTTAAAGATGATATGAAATTCTCTTCTACATATATTTTTGACGCAAGCATTCATGTTATATTAATTGTAATTTCTAGGAGAGGTGGTCTCTAAGTTGTAATAACTAGTTGCCAATCATATGCTGTAATGGGCAATAAATATGTTTAAACTAAAACGAACTAAACTAAACTAACTAATCCTCAGATTCCTCCGTTTCCTCTGACTCTCAGAGTCAATGTTACTTGTCTTAAACACAGCCAGCATTCTTAATTCATGTTAATGGTAAATTATCCTGGTTTCAAAGTAAAAAATTATCATTGTCTGATGGGGTAATTAAAATGAAAGTTGGAAATTCCCTACTTTCTTTTTGATACAAACAACTTTTTCTCCTTCATGTTTCTTAAAACCCACATGTATAAACCCAATGTAATACATGTAATACTCTCTGATTGTGTCTGATGGAAGCAGGAATTTTTTTGCCCCTTTTTGGGGCCGCTATTCGGCCCCATTCCCAATGAAAAATTAAATTTTTTTCCCAAATTGTGGCTCTAAAATTTCCCAATCACATAAAGATGGAATTTTCACCAAAATTAGTGTAATTTACTGGTTCAAAAGTAGCAAATTTACTAATTATTTGCCATATTGTTGTAAGCATAAGAAATTCAACCATATTTAGAGAAAATTATTTGATGAAACATTTAATTCTGAACTTTTGATTGTATAAACTGTCAGTTTACTTTTATATTAATACTCCAAAAACATTCCCAAATGCGTTAATTTTCCTAATTGCAAGGGCCCCGACCTCATTCCCAAATAACTGAAAAAAATCACTGGGAAGTATACTTCAGTAAGCGAAATTTACAATCAAAACAGCGTATTAAAAACAATTTTTGTCCATCCCACTTCTTTCTTTGGTTAAATTGATAATAGTAGAACTTTGCTTGCCATTTTGGTTTAAAGCTCCTTTAAGCAATGCATAACAGAACAATATAACTTGAAACATAAATCCCCCAATCAGCAGCTGAAGATTCCAATCACTGCATTACTATACCTGTCTTATCTTCCTTGACGAGCTGAGAGAACTGACGAGAACTGACGAGCGAGTTATGTACGCTAGGATCCGTTTTTGCCCGTTTATTAACATGCTCCTCCTGATCAGCCTCAGTTAAATCTGTCATATTTGCTGTGCGTTTGAGACTGGGCGTGTTCTCTCCATTATTTGCCGGGTGTTTGAGAGGGGGCGTGTCCTCGTGCTGCTTCATTACGGGAGTTTTAACCCTGGGGACGCTGTACCCTGAGGTGGAGAGGTCGGGCAGGCTGTCAGGGAGGGGTGGTAAAGAGGAGGTGGAGACATTGGACTGCTGACTTTCCTGGCGCCTACAAAAATAGGGAGAAAATTAATGTTATCTTGCAAAATTTTACTCTCCTATGTTTAAATACTTCATGTATAATGAATGCATGTGTATTTACTTCTTTCAACATACATGTTTGTTCAAGGTAACAGAAATTGCAAAACCAGAAGTCTCTGATGAGACTGAAGCTCTCCTGGTTGATTTGTACATATACACTCAAGAGAATGAATGCTCGGCCTCACCTCGCTTAATACCACTTTTTTCATCGACCCAATATATTTCTGTATCCCCCCTGTAAAACACTGTATAACGAATTTATCCCGCTGAATCGCTTTTGGTTTGTGTATGTTATGTCAACATATTTTAAAGCATTTTGGTGACGTCAAAAGCATAAAGCGTCTTAGTAGAAGCAGGATATCGAAATAATATCCTGTTAGTAAAATAATACAACATAATATTTGGTTCTTATCGACCAATCAGATTGCAAGAAATTTGCCAGAGGCGGGATAAATATATATATTTTTATGAGAACCAACAACCACATGCCATTGCATATCCATCAATTTCTAATTTATTTTTTTCATCAAAATTCAGAGCAAAATTATTTTTTTCGAAGAAAACGGAGTCTCCCCCCCCCCAAGAATATCAAATGGACCGTGCCTTAGATTTCTCTAGAATGTGAGAGAATTTCTAAAAACGTGTATATATAACATACCATATGTATCAAAACTAAAATAACAGATGTTTTTATTTTTCGAAAAATGTGGGTCAAAGGTCAGGGATGGGGTCAAAGGTTAAAAATTTGGCTCCAAAAGATGAGCGTTCTCAAGATGCATAGACATGCAATATATGACAGCTCTATTATCTTATACCCTTTCATCAGAATTTAGTTGAATGGAATGATATACTGACAGTTGGATGGATAGACAAACAGATGAACAGACAGACCTACCACTATATGCCCTTTGATAAAATTAAGACTAAAGGCATAAATAATCTCTCATTTGAGCTGAAATAGTATTGCATAGGATACTCTAAAAAGATATTTCCTTCTTTCTTATACTGACCAGTGAAAATACTAAGATCAAGTAATCAGACAGTTTCAGATTGAAATTATATATAATAGGTCATGTGGCCTACTGAGTGAAAAAAGTATCGGCCATTTTGTTCTAAAACCTATAAAAAAGGTTTTAGGCAATTTTTCTAGTAAATGTAAAACAATGTAAATAGAATATTGAACGAAGAACATGAACTTTTAGGATGAACGTGGTATTAATGTAGACAGAAGCTAATTATCAAATACAAAATATTTTACATACCTGTATAAAATATTTGATCCTCTATAGAAAACATTTTTACCATATATCCAAGTTCAGAATAAGGGTGTCCCATAAATATTTTAAAATCTGCATGAGGTTGAAATGATGTTTTTGATTGGTCAAATTGTAAAAGGACAAAATGATTCGAGGTCCATTTTGACAAAAAGGCCTGAAACATTTGTTTATTACCAGTAATTTATGGCAGGAACAGGTATCGTACCCAGATAGCTCAGTTGGTAAGAGCGTCTGCCCAGATAGCAGAAGGTCTCGGGTTCGATTCACGGTCTGGTCACATTTTTTCCCCTACTACAGAATAGGCGCCAAACTAAATGACTCAAGGTGAAGTGGAGTTTTGTGTGAGGTTTCCAGTGCATGGAAACCTGAAAAATTGGTGGAAAGGAGTGTGGCAGGAGCGGGCATCTTGCCCAGATAGCTCAGTTGGTAAGAGTGTCTGCCCTGATAGCAGAAGATCTCGGGCTTGATTCCCAGTCCAGTCACATCTCTCCCTGAGACTCCTGTTACAAATTTAACTTCTATAATTAATACTAAATTTGGAATTTTGCAAAAAAAACTTACACAAGCACCTTTCATTTGGCAATGTGAAGGATGCATTATTGCTATTTTATTTGATAAAATGATCAATCTTTGTGATTCTGGTGTTTCCATTTATCAGAAAGCACAACTCAAGTCTGTGATCGCCTAGGACATTCTACCCTTGCAACAAAAAGTCTCACTACTCTCTCCAAAAATCTTACACCTTAAACAATTAAAAAATAAGTAAGATACATGCATTTTGATTGTTTGTTATCTTTCTTGCACTGTATAAACATAATAGAAAAGATTTTCAAGTTGATTGACTGATCAGAGGAAATTCCGAAACTATCCCCTAGCGTTTCTATAGAATTGAAGATAAAATCCTGGGTCAGGTCCCAAATAAAATATGAGAAAAACTAAATTTCAGACTCATCAATGATAATATTGTAAAATGGCAATAAAGGAAGATTTTGGTAGAAGTTTTCCTGGGTTGAAATATTTTTGTATGAGTCGGCTTTTACAATTGGATTTTTATAGTATTTTATTTTGATTTTTTTTAATTTGATTAACACATAGTAGATATGCCTATAAGGCATCTCTTGTTATATTATCTACTATTAAAACATGTGTCACTTGCTTTAATGACTAATGTAAACATATGAAAATTTTATCAAACCACACAGTTTTACATCCCATTGGGGGTGGTACTCCAAGCAGTGGAGGAATTTATAAGAAAGAAAGATGTAAGAGTTACCTCCCCCTCCCCCCCAAGAAAAAAAACTTACACAAGCACACTATTCCTTTCATTTGGCAATGTGAAGGATGCACTATTGCTATTTTATTTGATAAAATGATCAATCTTTGTGATTCTGGTGTTCCCATTTAACAGAAAGCACAGCTCAAGTCTTTGATCACTTAGGACATTCTACTCTTGCAACAAAAATTCTCACTACTCTCCCCAAAAATCTTACACCTTAAACATGTTCAACAAATAAAAAATAAGTGAGAAATACATGCATTTTGATTATTTGATATCTTTCTTGCACTGTATAAACACTATAGAAAAGATTTTGATGTTGATTGATTGATCAGAGGAAATTCCGAAACTATCCCCTAGCGTTTCTATAGAATTGAAGATAAAATCCTGGGTCAGGTCCCAAATAAAATATGAGAAAAACTAAATTACAGACTCATCTATGATAATATAGTAAAATTGCAATATCTTTGTTTATTTATAGTTTCTGTCACTTATGTACTCTAAATGCATGTAGACAGGGTAAGAGAAAATAGCCATATACCCATTTTCCATAATCCTAGGGAACAGGGACTCAAGTGAAATACTGTAATGACATCTAAACTGCAAACCGATAATATTTTGGAATAAATCAATTAATTATCCATAAATTCTGGGAAATTAGCTATCATGAGATCACATGTAGTTTAATAGAGAGAAAACAACCACACCCATTTTCTAAGACCCTTGGGGTCAGAGACTCAAACAAAATATCATGTGAACAACGAGATTACAGACCCATCATATTGCATAAAGAATTTAGTCTCCATTATTTATAGTGTCAGCGCTGTAAGCATAAGACTATATGGAATAATATACAAGAAAATGGCCACATCCTTTTCTAAGACCCTGGGGGTCATTGGCTCAAAAAAATATCAGGTGCACAACTAGACCACAGACCCATCATATTGCAAAAAGAATTATGTCTCTATCATTTATAGTGATAGTAGAGGTGTCCGGACAAAATTACATAGAATTTAATGACCACGCCCATTTTCTAAGACCCTGGGATTCAGGGACTGAAACTAAATGTCAGGTGCATAAATAGAAAATGGACCAAGTAAAATACAAAAAGAATTAAGTGTCTATCTCTGTCAGTTTCAGAGGAGTTGTCCGGACAAGAATTGTTTACGGACAGACGGACTGACGGACGGACGCCGGACAAAGGGTGATCGCATAAGCTCGACTGGTCTGAGACCAGTAGAGCTAAAAACATCCTTCTGTGTTTAATGGACAAAATTTTGTGATGTTCTCTACTTTAAAAAGTCCATTTATTAATTCAGTATAAACATGTGATGGAAAACCACTCTAAGACTTATCATGCTTAATATTCAACATGTTAAGTATTATCACATAATTAAAACACAAATTTCAAGCAGAAGTCTCTGACGAGACTGTAGCTCTCCTGGTTGTTTTGTTTTATTCACTCATTGACAAGTGAATAAGATAGATATACATAAATAACAATTTCCATTTTATTTTAAACCAAAGACCATAGCTACATGTAGCAGGCCCTCCAACAAATTATAACTAGCACAGCGAAATAACAAATCCATTAGCTATAGACTGCAACTAGAATTATTCACTCATATAATTTTTAATATCCAAGATAAAGGATTTCAAAAATTAATGCCATACCTATTTTCCAAGATCCTAGGGGTCAGGGGCTGCTAGCTCAAATGAAATACATTGTATCAATGACACAATAAGACTACAGATCCCTTATATTGCATAAACAACTAAGTATGTCAGAGGAGTTGCGAGCACAACTATATACTGGAAAATGACCACATCCTGTTTCTAAGACCCTGGGGGTCAGGCGATCAAACAAAATATCAGGTGCACAACTAGACCACAAACCCATCATATCGCAAAAAGAATTACTTTGTAAGTCTCCATCATTTATAGTGTCAGAGAAGTTGCAAGCACAAGATTACATAGAGTTATATAGGAGATAATGATCACACCCATTTTCTAAGACCCTGGGGGTCAGGGGCTCAAACAAAATTTCAGGTGCACAACTAGACCACAGACCCATCATATTGCAAAAAAAAATTAAGTCTCCATCATTTGTAGTGTCAGAGGAGTTGTGAGCACAAGTTTACATAGAGTTATATAGGAGATAATGATCACACCCATTTTCTAAGACCCTGGGGGTCAGGGGCTCAAACAAAATATCAGGTGCACAACTAGACCACAGACCTATCATATTGCAAAAAGAATTAAGTCTCCATCATTTATAGTGTCAGAGGAGTTGTGAGCACAAGATTACATAGAGTTATTACATAATAAAATTAGAGTTATATACATGTAGGAGAAAATGACCACACCCTTTTTCTAAGATCCTGGGGGTCAAGGGCTCAAACAAAATAGCAGGTGCACAACTAGACCACAAACCTATCATATTTCAAAAAGAATTAAGTCTCCATCACTTATAGTGTCAGAGGAGTTGTGAGCACAAGATTACATAGAATTATATCGGTGAAAAAGACCACACCCATTTTCTAAGACCCTGGGGTTCAGGGGCTACAACAAAATAGCAGGTGCACAATGAGACCACAGACCCATCATATTGCAAAAAGAATTAAGTCTCAATCATTTATAGTGTCAGAGGAATTGCGAGCACAAGATTACATTGAGTTATACAGGTGAAAATGACCACATCCAATTTTCTAAGATCCTGGGGGTCAGGGGCTCAAACAAAATATCAGGTGCACAACTAGACCACAGACCAATCATATTGCAAAAATGATTAAGTCTCCATCATTTATAGTGTCAGAGGAGTTGTGAGCACAAGATTACATAGAATTATATAAGAGAAAATGACAACACCCATTTTCTAAGACCCTAGGGTGTCAGGGGCTCAAACAAAATATCAGGTGCACAACTAGACCACACATCTATCATATTGCAAAAAGAATTAAGTCTCCATCATTTGTAGTGTCAGAGGAGTTGCGAGCACAAGATTACATAGAGTTGTAAAGGAGAAAATGACCACACCCTTTTTCTAGGACCCTGGGGGTCAAGGGCTCAAACAAAATGTCAGGTGCACAACTAGACCACAGACCCATCATATTGCAAAAAGATTTAAGTCTCCATCCAAGTGTAATGCAAAAAGAGTATCATTTCTATCTCTTATAGTTTCAGAGGAGTTGCGAGCACAAGAATTGTTTACGGACGTCGGACGAAGGGTGATGACATGAGCTCGACTGGTCAGAAAAATAAAAAAATAATGCCATAACCATTTTCCAAGATCCTAGGGGTCAGGGGCTGCTAGCTCAAATGAACTATCAATGACACAATAAGACTACAGATCAATTATATTGCATAAACAACTAAGTATGTCAGAGGAGTTGCGAGCACAACTACATGTATATACTGGAAAATGACCACATCCTGTTTCTAAGACCCTGGGGGTCAGGGGATCAAACAAAATATCAGGTGCACAACTAGACCACAGACCCATCATATTGCAAAAAGTATCAAGTCTCTATCATTTAAAGTGTCAGAGGAGTTGCGAGCACAAGTTTACATAGAGTTATATAGAAGAAAATGACTACACCCTTTTTCTAAGGTCCTGGGGGTCAGTTTCCATCATTAACAGCTTTAGACCACACCCATTTTCTAAGACCCTGGGGGTCAGGGGCTCAAACAAAATATCAGGTGCACAACTAGACCACAGACCCATCATATTGCAAAAAGAATTAAGTCTCAATCATTTATAGTGTCAGAGGAGTTGCGAGCACAAGATTACATAGAGTTATATAGGAGAAAATGACCACGCCCATTTTCTAGGACCCTGGGGGTCAGGGACTCAAACAAAATGTCAGGTGCACAACTAGACCACAGACAAAGTGTAATGCAAAAAGAGTTACATTTCTATAACTTATAGTTTCAGAGGAGTTGCGAGCACAACAATTGTTTACGGACGGACGGACAGACAGACGGACAGACGCCGGACGATTGGGTATCGCATAAGCTCGACTGGTCTATGACCAGTAGAGCTAAAAATTACAAAAATAAAGCACATATCAAATTAAGATACATACACATATTATATATACAAGATATATTTATACATGTTATACCAACCTCCTTTTAGCCAGTTGATTTGGAATTTCTTGAAAAGTTAACTCTGTACCATCTAGAGCCCTCTTCCTACTGAAAGGTGTAGGAGAATTTCAATATTTCAATATTTAGTATAAAGTAAAAGTTTCTGACATACAGACAGTAAGACAAACAGACAGACAGACAGGAGAAACAAATTATGGATAAAGGGGCAAAGAAATACCCACTTTTACTTTTTCACAGGCATTTTAGGTACATTTTTACTCTAAATCTGTTTACATGCATATGAATGTTTTAACATTGTTTTAAAAGACAGGTCTCTATCAGTACATGCACTTACTTAGCTACTGTACCGTAACTGAACTTGAAAAAAATTGTTCATATGTCTAAAGTAAGCCTATAAACACATTTTTAAGGCACAAGCATCCTACAAAATGATTCTCTGTGTATACATGTTGAACAAAATGCTTTGTTCGACTGTATACACAGAGAATCATTTGTAGGTATTAGCAAAATTGATAGAAAGAGGATGGAACAATGCGACAATCCTACATTATAAATGCTGAATGCAAGGGACATAACTTTCGAACCTCTTTTCTTTCAGGGCTGTAACCACTGCTTGCGTGTCAGGGGCTCTCCTGCTTTCATTGCTGTTGGTAGGTTTGACTTTGAATAGTCTGGAACAAGAACATCATCATGATCATACACAGCAAAATTACATCATTATCTAATTGTCAACAAAGGACTAAATATGGCCCCCTTTCAGATCAAAATATAAACTTTTTATGAAGTAATGAATTTGTACCAATATTTATTCCACAATGTAGGCTACTTATGAAATGATACATAACTTTTAATTTCCTTTCTCAATTTCTAAGAAATAGGGCTTCAAAAATGGTATGTATATTTTGCCAAATTTCTGGAAAAACATCATTTTGGGGCTAATTTTTGACAAACTTCCTATTAGTTAGTATCGAGTAAGCTTCTGAACAACTTTTATACTTTGATATGTTGTTA
The DNA here is from genome assembly GCA_033119305.1 of Pinctada imbricata. NCBI lineage: Eukaryota > Metazoa > Mollusca > Bivalvia > Pterioida > Pteriidae > Pinctada > Pinctada imbricata. Next base: position 19,871,561 of record VSWD01000004.1, read on the forward strand.
TCTATGTAGGTCTCTAAGTGCATGCAAAAGGAAAAGGTTGTTCACAATCCCACTCGATGTTATCTAAATGAAAGTTATCAAGAATTATGCTATTTTTCATGAAAAATTGACAAAATCACCGATTTTCATGATATTAATGCAAAATTTACAATGGAACATTTTTTATAACTAGATTTCTCAAAATATAGATATTTTAAGTCTCTAAAATTGACAACAAAATTTAAATTTGGAGAAGTCGATTTTAGGGTGCCACGTTTACTATATTATAAACCATATATACTCCTTTGCAATAATGTCAGATATATGTATGCAGTACTTTTGAATTTAACAGTCAGATTTTTTCCAACACACATACATTGTAGTATTTCATACATGTGCTACATGTATGTCATCATACTACATGTATGTACCAGATGAGGAGTTCAATGGTTTTCAACAGGAATTAATATGAAGCAATAATTCAGAAAGGAGAAGGGGCAAAATCTGTCATTTTTGGCCCCATTTCTTGCAATTTTCAAAAATTGTTTTCTTAAGCACTTTTTTTTATCTTTCAAATAAGGGTAGAGATATCATTTTTTATTGAAATTGAATCGAAAATAGATATTATCATTTAAAAAGAGTTATTTCCCAAAATTGCCCACTACTAATGAAATTTTCAACATTATCAATGATTCATGATTTTAGTTTATAGATTACATAGAGCAAGCGCATGTAACAAAGTTATACTTTAGATGTCAGGGATGCAAATGAGCACTCGCCCACTCGCCAATGCAACTAAAAATTCAGCGTGGACTACCAAAAATGTTTTTCTGATCGCCCACTTGGCGACCGTAAAATTTCAATCATAATTGTTTTCTTGTTTTGTAGCTGCCGTAACTCACGTTGTGTAACAAAAACTCATGGGTATTTGACAAATTTTCGGTTCGCTTCCATGTGGAAAATGAATAGATCTCCCTTATTTCCTTGTTCAAGATGCATCGTAATTTTAAATCAGCATACCAAAACTTTATCTTACGTTTCCAAAACCGCACTAAGTGACTGTCTGAAGACCGTTTGACGTATACATAATATGTTTATTACTGGATTTACCTGTATTGATTGATTTATCTAAAGGTACGTATGCCTGAGATGACCGGACTCAAAACCTTACTTTAATATTCAAATAAAACACTGCTAAAGACGGTATGGCCGGATTGCAAAATAAGTTTTTGTCACCAACTGGGTCAAGGTCAATAGGTCAAATAATACAGCATAAATTGAAAGGTTTTGTCAGAGGCAACCTACATGTATAAAATAAAGTTTCTACTGCATACAGTTCCATAAATTTTGCTTAAACCAGGAACTTTAACCAAAATCCTTAACTAGGTCAAAGTCCAAGGTCAAGGTCACTAGGTCAAATGTTACGGCATAAATTGAAAGGTCTTGTCATGGGCAAGCTTCATGTATAATATAAAGTTTCTACTGCATACAGTACCATAGATTTTGCTTAAACCAGGAACTTCAATCAAAATCTTTGAGTAGGTCAAAGTCGAAGGTCAAGGTCACTTGGTCAAATGTTACGGCATAAATTGAAAGGTCTTGTCATGGGCAAGCTTCATGTATAATATAAAGTTTCTACTGCATATAGTTACTTAGATTTTGCCTCAGCCAGAAACTTTAACCAAAATCTTTAACTAGGTCAAAGTCGAAGGTCAAGGTCTCTAGGTCAAATGTAACGGCATAAATTGAAAGGTCTTGTCATGGGCAAGCTTCATGTATGATGTATAATATAAAGTTTCTACTGCATATAGTTACTTAGATTTTGCCTCAACCAGAAACCTTAACCAAAATGTTGACGGCAGACGGACGGACGGACAGACGGACGGACGGACATCGTCAATCTATAGACCGGAATTGCTTTGCAATCCGGCCAAATATAGAAACATCTAATTCATGCTGAAAATAAAACACCGCTAAAGACGGTATGACCGGATTGCAAAGTAAGTTTTTGTCACCAACTGGGTCAAGGTCACTAGGTCAAATATTACAGCATACATTGAGAGGTTTTGTCAGAGGCAACCTACATGTATAATATAAAGTTTCTACTGCATACAGTTCCTTAGATTTTGCTTAAACCAGAAACTTTAACCAAAGTCTTTAACTAGGTCAAAGTCCAAGGTCAAGGTCAATAGGTCCAATGTTACGGCATAAATTGAAAGGTCTCATCGGCAACCTAAATGTATAATATAAAGTTTCTACTGCATACAGTTTCTGAGATTTTGCCTCAACCAGAAACTTTAACCAAAATCTTTAACTAGGTCAAAGTCCAAGGTCAAGGTCACTAGGTCCAATGTTACGGAATAAATTGAAAGGTCTCGTCATGGGGAACCTATATGTATAATATAAGGTTTCTACTGCTTACAATTCCTTAGATTTTGCTTAAACCAGAAACTTTAACCAAAATCTTTAACTAGGTCAAAGTCCAAGGTCAAGGTCATTAGGTCCAATGTTACGGAATAAATTGAAAGGTCTCGTCATGGGCAACCTATATGTATAATATAAGATTTCTACTGCATACAGTTCCTTAGATTTTGCTTAAACCAGGAACTTTAACCAAAATATTTAACTAGGTCAAAGTCCAAGGTCAAGGTCACTAGGTCAAATGTTACCGCATAAATTGAAAGGTCTTGTCATGGGCAACCTTCATGTATAATAAAAAGTTGCTACTGCATACAGTTTCTTAGATTTTGCCTCAACCAGAAACTTTAACCAAAATGTTGACGGCAGATGGACGGACAGACGGACATCGTCAATCTATAGACCGGAATTGCTTTGCAATCCGGCCAATTACTCAAACTGACTTGATGAAAGTATGGTGTTGGAAGATAAAGAGCGCTGACTGCAATTGTCGTAAAATGTCATCAAATAAACTCGACATATGCACTGGTCTCTCACTCAATTTTGGCGTTAATTTATTACATGGTACACCTGTGCAATGGCCATGACTTGATACAGAGAAGGTGGGGGGATTGGGCTTATGTTTTGATTTGGGCTAATTGTTTTTTATGTGGGCGCCTAAATTTATTGACTTGGGAGCCCACTTGGCCCCTGAAAATTTCAACGAATTTTCATCCCTGGACATGCTGGATGTAAAAATGTATATTCAGAATATGAAAAGGAATGTCCCATATGAGTATGAACCTGTTACATGCCCTTGCTCTGTGGCTTAAAATTGTAGGTATGTTTGTCCCTTGTCGAAAAACTGAATTTCTAATGTTAAAACATAGAGCTCAATTTTCAATCATTTTGCTCTAAAAGGTGGGGTTTTACAGAAATCACATAAAATTTGTCATTTTTCGTTTAAAAGAAGCATAATGAATCAGAAAATAAAACCTTTTTAGAATTTTTGATTTGGGCCAAAAATGGTCACTTTTGCCCCTACCCCTTTTACACAGTATTGTGAATAAATATAGGATCAGATGAAATTGAAACATAAGTTTCTGGCAACCATATTTTAATTTGTGCCATCTCCTACTGTGTAATGAGATCCTGGAAGAATTTCATGAAATTGGCTGTAGATGTGTAACTTGTAAGGTTATCATTCATTTCACATGTTTCAATTTCAAAAGATTTTTTCCCGGAGTTTCCAAACAATTAAAACATGTATGAAAAAGTAAAATTCTACAACTTTCCACATATTCCACTACCTTTTACAAAATCCTTCGACTTTTCAAAACCTTAGCTAAAGTCCGTAACTGTTCTTGACTAAAGACTTAAGTAAAATTCCGTGACTTTCCATGACCTGTATGAATCATGATAATTTTAATTATTGGAGCACCCCATCCTGGTGCATTTGGACCTTCTGAAAATGTTTTTTGGATCCAAAAGCTACACATGCAGTGTTTACGAAACAGTCTGAGAAACCATATATAATATTTATGTTTGAAATTTCCGAAAAATCCACAGGACATTTACAAAATCCACCAGAGATTGGTGGAAATTCAACACTTTTCCCAAACACTGCACATACCAATTTATGTAATTTAGGTAGAGTGTTACCTTGGACTAGAGAGTCTGTGTGGATCAGGGGGAGCTATCCTCACTGCATTAGGACTCCTTACAGAGGAAAAACTATTGTCAAGCCTTGTCTTTTCTCTACGTCCAAGTTTGACGGCCGGCATGAAACCTGCATGGGAATGCTGAGGGTACAGAGGCCTACGCTCCTCTTGTTGTGCAAAAGGGCTGAAATTGAAGATGTGCAAGTAAGTTACACATAAATTGACAGGGTTTTTTTCTAGTCCCTGATGTCACGGGCCTGGGCTGATGAAATTGGGAATTTTGCAGACAAAGAGTACATGTACATGATGCAGGTACTTGTCCACAAATGCTGCACAGATTGTTTCCGATTGAGTTATATCAACATGATCAATGAACAGATGAGACTTCTGATTGTTTATCAATTGACATAAGTGTGAAGAAAAATATCATACTATAATTATATATTTTAAACATAACGAAGTTTGATATGAAGTTTCATCTTCTATTTTTTCAAATTAATTTCATACTGCATATCCTTCACATAGATAAAATGTTAGACTTGACATGCCCAATTCCCATTTCTGCACTTTTGAGAATTAAAATATGTTTAAACTAAACTAAACTAAAGAAAATAGAATGTGAACTCTGACTTATAAGTTACATTTTGTATACTTATAGTTATAAGAAAACATGGCAGCCAACCTATTTGAAACGGTGTCTAAGCCTAATGCCCTTTTAACAGTTGGAAGGAATCTTGCTGAAAGTAGAGGTCCCGCTGCATTTGTAACACTGCCAGGACTAGCTCTGTACACGGTGGGACTTGGTGACAACAGGCGGCCGGAGAAGGAAGGCCTCCGTGACGGTGCAATTCGTGTACGATTTGGCTGCTGAGGAGATCTTGTTGAGCTGCAAAATAAGAAATAAGAATGTAATGATACAATGACTAAGCAAAATTATAGGCTTCTTAGGTTAATAATCAAGATGGCAACTACAGCGTGAGCAGAATGTCCGTTCTGATTTTGCATTTTAATTGTCAGTCCTACCTAAACCATTGTTCAAAACTTGGGCACCTTTTCTGCCCAAGTAAATTGATGATGTCAAGACAATGGGGAACAATCAGAGAGTGTGCGAACACATCCGTATGAATTTTGTTAGATGTATTTGCGATCTTCCGTATTGAAACAAATATTCTACAGTACAGTGGTACAAGTACTGTATTATACAGTTCCTTAGATTTTGCTTAAACCAGAAACTTTAACCAAAGTCTTTAACTAGGTCAAAGTCCAAGGTCAAGGTCAATAGGTCCAATGTTACGGCATAAATTGAAAGGTCTCATCGGCAACCTAAATGTATAATATAAAGTTTCTACTGCATACAGTTTCTGAGATTTTGCCTCAACCAGAAACTTTAACCAAAATCTTTAACTAGGTCAAAGTCCAAGGTCAAGGTCACTAGGTCCAATGTTACGGAATAAATTGAAAGGTCTCGTCATGGGGAACCTATATGTATAATATAAGGTTTCTACTGCTTACAATTCCTTAGATTTTGCTTAAACCAGAAACTTTAACCAAAATCTTTAACTAGGTCAAAGTCCAAGGTCAAGGTCATTAGGTCCAATGTTACGGAATAAATTGAAAGGTCTCGTCATGGGCAACCTATATGTATAATATAAGATTTCTACTGCATACAGTTCCTTAGATTTTGCTTAAACCAGGAACTTTAACCAAAATATTTAACTAGGTCAAAGTCCAAGGTCAAGGTCACTAGGTCAAATGTTACCGCATAAATTGAAAGGTCTTGTCATGGGCAACCTTCATGTATAATAAAAAGTTGCTACTGCATACAGTTTCTTAGATTTTGCCTCAACCAGAAACTTTAACCAAAATGTTGACGGCAGATGGACGGACAGACGGACATCGTCAATCTATAGACCGGAATTGCTTTGCAATCCGGCCAATTACTCAAACTGACTTGATGAAAGTATGGTGTTGGAAGATAAAGAGCGCTGACTGCAATTGTCGTAAAATGTCATCAAATAAACTCGACATATGCACTGGTCTCTCACTCAATTTTGGCGTTAATTTATTACATGGTACACCTGTGCAATGGCCATGACTTGATACAGAGAAGGTGGGGGGATTGGGCTTATGTTTTGATTTGGGCTAATTGTTTTTTATGTGGGCGCCTAAATTTATTGACTTGGGAGCCCACTTGGCCCCTGAAAATTTCAACGAATTTTCATCCCTGGACATGCTGGATGTAAAAATGTACATTCAGAATATGAAAAGGAATGTCCCATATGAGTATGAACCTGTTACATGCCCTTGCTCTGTGGCTTAAAATTGTAGGTATGTTTGTCCCTTGTCGAAAAACTGAATTTCTAATGTTAAAACATAGAGCTCAATTTTCAATCATTTTGCTCTAAAAGGTGGGGTTTTACAGAAATCACATAAAATTTGTCATTTTTCGTTTAAAAGAAGCATAATGAATCAGAAAATAAAACCTTTTTAGAATTTTTGATTTGGGCCAAAAATGGTCACTTTTGCCCCTACCCCTTTTACACAGTATTGTGAATAAATATAGGATCAGATGAAATTGAAACATAAGTTTCTGGCAACCATATTTTAATTTGTGCCATCTCCTACTGTGTAATGAGATCCTGGAAGAATTTCATGAAATTGGCTGTAGATGTGTAACTTGTAAGGTTATCATTCATTTCACATGTTTCAATTTCAAAAGATTTTTTCCCGGAGTTTCCAAACAATTAAAACATGTATGAAAAAGTAAAATTCTACAACTTTCCACATATTCCACTACCTTTTACAAAATCCTTCGACTTTTCAAAACCTTAGCTAAAGTCCGTAACTGTTCTTGACTAAAGACTTAAGTAAAATTCCGTGACTTTCCATGACCTGTATGAATCATGATAATTTTAATTATTGGAGCACCCCATCCTGGTGCATTTGGACCTTCTGAAAATGTTTTTTGGATCCAAAAGCTACACATGCAGTGTTTACGAAACAGTCTGAGAAACCATATATAATATTTATGTTTGAAATTTCCGAAAAATCCACAGGACATTTACAAAATCCACCAGAGATTGGTGGAAATTCAACACTTTTCCCAAACACTGCACATACCAATTTATGTAATTTAGGTAGAGTGTTACCTTGGACTAGAGAGTCTGTGTGGATCAGGGGGAGCTATCCTCACTGCATTAGGACTCCTTATAGAGGAAAAACTATTGTCAAGCCTTGTCTTTTCTCTACGTCCAAGTTTGACGGCCGGCATGAAACCTGCATGGGAATGCTGAGGGTACAGAGGCCTACGCTCCTCTTGTTGTGCAAAAGGGCTGAAATTGAAGATGTGCAAGTAAGTTACACATAAATTGACAGGGTTTTTTTCTAGTCCCTGATGTCACGGGCCTGGGCTGATGAAATTGGGAATTTTGCAGACAAAGAGTACATGTACATGATGCAGGTACTTGTCCACAAATGCTGCACAGATTGTTTCCGATTGAGTTATATCAACATGATCAATGAACAGATGAGACTTCTGATTGTTTATCAATTGACATAAGTGTGAAGAAAAATATCATACTATAATTATATATTTTAAACATAACGAAGTTTGATATGAAGTTTCATCTTCTATTTTTTCAAATTAATTTCATACTGCATATCCTTCACATAGATAAAATGTTAGACTTGACATGCCCAATTCCCATTTCTGCACTTTTGAGAATTAAAATATGTTTAAACTAAACTAAACTAAAGAAAATAGAATGTGAACTCTGACTTATAAGTTACATTTTGTATACTTATAGTTATAAGAAAACATGGCAGCCAACCTATTTGAAACGGTGTCTAAGCCTAATGCCCTTTTAACAGTTGGAAGGAATCTTGCTGAAAGTAGAGGTCCCGCTGCATTTGTAACACTGCCAGGACTAGCTCTGTACACGGTGGGACTTGGTGACAACAGGCGGCCGGAGAAGGAAGGCCTCCGTGACGGTGCAATTCGTGTACGATTTGGCTGCTGAGGAGATCTTGTTGAGCTGCAAAATAAGAAATAAGAATGTAATGATACAATGACTAAGCAAAATTATAGGCTTCTTAGGTTAATAATCAAGATGGCAACTACAGCGTGAGCAGAATGTCCGTTCTGATTTTGCATTTTAATTGTCAGTCCTACCTAAACCATTGTTCAAAACTTGGGCACCTTTTCTGCCCAAGTAAATTGATGATGTCAAGACAATGGGGAACAATCAGAGAGTGTGCGAACACATCCGTATGAATTTTGTTAGATGTATTTGCGATCTTCCGTATTGAAACAAATATTCTACAGTACAGTGGTACAAGTACATGGTGAAAACAAATAATTGATTTTGAAATACTGTTATCAATGTATACGTTCTTGATAAATATTACTAAATGAGCATTTTATGTCATTAGCTAACAAAAGTGTCACAAACCTCAGTGACAAGCGTCCAAATTCACTGAACGAGTTATTCATGCTGCTTTTCGTCTTCCCACTTGTAGACGTGTTCAACAAACTATGAAAAGTGTCCTTTAATGTTGTTAAAACGATGTTGTTTGTTAGTACTTCATTGAACCTATCTTGTAACGATTTTGAAACATCACTCTGACCCCAAGCTGTGGCGGGCCGAGACGAAAATGAATTGGGGGAAACCACGCGTATGAAAACTAAAGTGAAAGTAATTAGAAATAGATATAGCACACTGGTAAAATCGAACAAGATATAAATAAACGCTAAAAGTAACAGATATATAAAAGAAATATTCATAAAATTGAACATTATACGTATTTCAAATGTCCAACTAGAACAACTTCCGGGTTGAATATTGATACGGCTTATATCCTTGAGTGCAAGGGGGCGTTACACTCCTGTAAGAGTTCTTCCCCTTTTGTACGAAACTAATGTTACCAGGTATAAATTCCTGATATAGATAAAAGAGGAAATATGATGAGGAATAGTGATATAGAATAGTGATTTTGGCAATATCCTGTTATTTGTGCCGCGGCACAAATAAGTTTTTATCTAATTTAATTACTTGATTCATGTCGCATTTTGTTGTGTTCATAAATCTGGGTCATCCAGACGCTTGAATTTGAATTCTTACGGAATAAACCAATTTTATGACTTTTGTTTTCATAATTTCTCAATACTGTTCTGAATCTAAACTCAATACTGTTTAATAGAACACTCTATTTCACGCACGATTAGTTTATACCTTTGAATTTGCCCTTTATTCCGTCCTACACAGTAATCAGAAATCATCTCAATTATATCATTTGGCCTTTATTCCGTATTTTACAAAATGGAGAACTGACTAGAAGAGTTGTTAAATGTTAAACGTTATGTTTACGGAATAAAGCCATTAAATAATTATATTCTAAATTAAGTTTTCCTATTATTTCTGCATAGAAATTCATTATTTAATGGCTCTATTCCGTAAACATAACGTTTAAAATTTAACAACTCTTCTAGTCAGTTCTCCATTTGTAAAATACGGAATAAAGGCCAAATAATATCATTGAGATGATTCCTGATTACTGTAAAGGACGGAATAAAGGGCAAATTCAAAGGTATAACTAATCGTGCGTGAAATAGAGTGTTCTATTAAACAGTATTGAGTTTAGATTCATGTCATTTATTCCGTTATTCTTAAATTATGAATTATTCTTAATATGCTTATATATACGGATTAAATGCAAGATGTTTATTTTTTCATTTCTTGTAGGAAGCATCGTATCCATTTCAGGCAATTTCGAACGCTCCAATATGAAATATGTGAATGAAATATCAATAAAATTATTTGTGCCGCCCCTTCTCATTATTTGTGCCGCTTTTTTTTAGAAACCTGTACAATTTAAGACACTTGTCCTAAACCCAACTTCTCCCTTTCAAAGGAATGAAAAGATCGTATGGAAAATGAAATGCAGGTTTCTAAAAAAGAGCGGTACAAATAACTAAAGGGGGCGGCACAAATAACAGGAGTATATATACTCCTGTTATTTGTGCCGCCCCCTTTAATTATTTGTGCCGCAAATAACTAAAGGGGGCGGCACAAATAACAGGAGTATATATACTCCTGTTATTTGTGCCGCCCCCTTTAATTATTTGTGCCGCTTTTTTTATACCTGCACATTTTAAGACACTTGTCCTGACCCCCAAAAAAGCCAAGCCCCGTTTTCTGGTAGAATTGTACCCCCCAAGAAACCCTCTTCCCGGGGGACACTTCCCCCTTTCAACGGAATGAAAAGATCGTATGGAAAATGAAATGCGTCTGTATATATATACTCCTGTTATTTGTGCCGCCCCCCTTTAATTATTTGTGCCGCTTTTTTAGAAACCTGCAGATTTTAAGACACTTGTCCTAACCCCCAAAAAAGCCAAGCCCCGTTTTCTGGTAGAATAAATCCCCCCAAGAAACCCTCTTCCCGGGGGACACCCCTTACGAAAAGAAAAAATTGCAGCAAGCTTGCTGCAAGGTTGCAGCAACCTTGCTGCAACCATAAAAGCGTGCAGAAAGACGTGTGCAGGTGTATGCCGCTACCTGCACACAGATTGCACACAAAATCTGAATACAAATTAGGTTGCAGGTAGCCGCACATAGCTGCTGCTAGCTGCACATGGTTGCCGCTAGCTGCATCGATTCATTTCAAGCAAAAAAAGGAGCATCGGGTAAAGTTTTCTATGCAGCTAGCTGCAACTATAGAACAGAAACAAAAGAGTGTGTGCCAGAAGCTGCACAGTCATGTATAAGTCACATGCACAAGTCACAGCCAATAGAATTTAAGGCCGCTGACATTCAAAGCTCTGGCTTTGAAACAGTCAGTGCCACATTCATGTAATGGAAATATACTGATACTGAATGAAGTCTGGATACTTCAAATGATGGTTTGGGAACTTCAATGACTGAAAAGTGAAAATGGAATACATATCTTTTAGATGATGATCCAATTTAATGGCTGTTCAAAATGTGTTAAAATGAGAAATGATTAAGCTGGATTAATTATCAATCATTATGCATGTGCTTGAAAAAGAAGGTAAGCATTAAGATTATTGTAAGAAAATGTCACTAATTTGCTTGAATTAACTTGCAGAAACTTTACACTGTAATACATGCGACCTTCTGGATGTCGATATTTGCATGTACTTTGATAAAATTGTGTTCAGTATGCAACAATTGTATGCAGTTTGGGATATTCTCTTCGACATTGTAGTAGTCAGCATAATTAACTTCTGTTTCAAGTGGTCAAACCATTATTTCTCCTCCATTTATACAAGTGTTTATAAGCATGTATGTGTAAATCAAACGTATGTGGGGTAGTTGCTGCTAGCGGCACTATATGTGCAAGAAGGGTCGCAGCTAGCAGCACATATATGTGCAGAATGTATGCTGGAACAGATGCAGCTAGCGGCAACTATGTGCAGGAAGTGTGCCGAAACAGATGCCGCTAGCCGCACATACGTGCCAGAGGAGTGCAGGAAAATGTGTGCAGCAAGACCTCATTTGCATGCCAAATCTCACCATAGTTGCAGCAAGCTTGCGGCAACTAGTGCTGCAACCTTGCAGCAACTATGTGCAGGAAGGCCAAATTTTTCATAAGGGACTTCCCCCTTTCAACGGAATGAAAAGATCGTATGGAAAATGAAATTCGTCTGTATAAATATACTCCTGTTATTTGTGCCGCCCCCCTTTAATTATTTGTGCCGCTTTTTTTAAAAACCTGCACATTTTAAGACACTTGTCCTAACCCCCAAAAAAGCCAAGCCCCGTTTTCTGGTAGAATTGTACCCCCCAAGAAACCCTCTTCCCGGGGGACACTTCCTCCTTTCAACGGAATGAAAAGATCGTATGGAAAATGAAATGCGTCTCTATATATATACTCCTGTTATTTGTGCCGCCCCCCTTTAATTATTTGTTCCGCTTTTTTTAAAAACCTGCACATTTTAAGACACTTGTCCTAACCCCCAAAAAAGCCAAGCCCCGTTTTATGGTAGAATAAATCCCCCCCCCCAAGAAACCCTCTTCCCGGGGGACACTTCCCCCTTTCAACGGAATGAAAAGATCGTATGGAAAATGAAATTCGTCTGTATATATATACTCCTGTTATTTGTGCCGCCCCCTTTAATTATTTGTGCCGCTTTTTTAAAAACCTGCACATTTTAAGACACTTGTCCTAACCCCCAAAAAAGCCAAGCCCCGTTTTCTGGTAGAATTGTACCCCCCAAGAAACCCTCTTCCCGGGGGACACTTCCCCCTTTCAACGGAATGAAAAGATCGTATGGAAAATGAAATGCGTCTGTATATATATACTCCTGTTATTTGTGCCGCCCCCCTTTAATTATTTGTGCCGCTTTTTTTAAAAACCTGCACATTTTAAGAGAGAAAATCACTAACCATCGAGCATTGCATGGAAACTTCAAAATTTTGATTTTCCTTTTTTCACCTTTTTTTGCAATCATTTTAATGCTCCTTGACCATTTATAGCAATAAAAAGGTTTTTTAACTTTTTAAAAAGAATATTTGCCTATGTTTTAGTTGTTACCATGGAAACCTGCCAGTGAGACAAAAAAATCTATAAATTTGTCAGATTTCCAACGTATTTTTTTCATGTTTCCCACTGCTCAATTAAATTCAATTTAGTACCAAACAAATGTTTCATGTATAGTGTTAGAGAAAAATTGAATAACATTCATTAAATTGAAGTGACTCCGTTGCTATGGTAACCTGAAGTAGGCCTATTTTTTAAATTTTGAAAAAATGAAATTATGTCTCTATAACATAATTCAATATTTCAAATCTGCAACAGCCAGGACATATAATACAGATTGCATATGATTGACCAACTATAGCTTTATAATAATCATGAAAAAAATTGGGAAGCCTTTTTGAGGAAACTCGGAAAAAATTGTTTAAAAAAGTCCGTTTTTCCAGTAAAATTCAAAATTTATTATTTTCAATATCATGTAATTTTAAATAAATTTTCTTATTTACAAACGAATTTTCCCTCTTATTTTGTATAAATAGACCAAGGGAGACATATTTATATGTAATATGGGAAAAATCCTCCATAGCAACCGAATTTGTTCCATAGCAACCATTTTCAATAATTAGATTTAATATTTATGACAAGTTTTTTACTTGTTATGTATATGATTTTTTGTTTGGCTCATATGAGGATATTTTCTAATGTTGCAAATATTTCATCTTTTATCCAAAATTTCAGAGAAATTGCTCATTTTACCTAGCAACGAGATATACACCTTAGTTACCATACCTTTCAGCTCCGTAGATGCATAATATCGCTGTATCTTATATTACCAAGTATGGATATTTATTCCATACTAATGTATTGAAAGTCTTACAATAATACGCAAATTACAAAACATGAGAAATTCTATACATAAGATGTGATAAATCCTCCCTAGCAACCAATTTTATTCCATGGCAACCATTTTCTTAAATTAAATTTATCATTTGATTACTGGCTTTTATCTAGTTAAGTATGCAAGTTTTCATTTGGCTTATAAAAGGATATTTTCTTATGTTGCAAATAATGTATCTTTTATCAAAAAAGTAATTAAATTGCCCATTTTACCTAGCAACGAGATGTACACCTCAATTACCATACCTCTCAGTTCAGTAGATGCATGATACAGGTTTAACTTATATTCCCTCGTATGGATATCTATTGTATACTCATTTATGGAAAGACTTACAGTGATATGCAGAAACATGAGAAATTCTATATATAAGATGTGAAAAATCCTCCATAGCAATCAATTGTATTCCATAGCAAACATTTTAAATTATTGAAAATTAATTATTTATGACGGGTCTTTATCTAGTTACATGTGTGATTTCTTTAGATGGAGCTTATCTTTTATCTAAAATGTCACAGAAATTGCCCATTTTACCTAGCAACGAGGTATACACCTTAGTTACCATACCTTTCAGCTCCATAGATGCATAATACTGATTTATTTCATATTACCAAATATGGATATTTATTCCATACTTATACATGGAAAGACTTACAATAATTGGCAGATTACAAAATTCTCCATTGCAACTAACTTTTTACCTTAGCATCCATTTTTCATTTTTCTGCTAAGCACCATCAGATGGAATTTACAAAGGTAAAGCATTTCCTTTTTGTAAATTTATGTGTACTATTGTATAATGAATGGAATAAAGAAATATCTTTGTATGGTAATATACATCTACCTTGATGATTAATAGGAAAGAACAGTTCTGCACCACAAGCCCCTCACATTTTAATGGGAAATATAGGCCTCCCGATCGATATCTTTTATAGAAATAGTGTCAGATATAATATGGTCCGGGGATCACTGAAGCATATCCTCCTCTTCTTCAGGATATGCTTCAGTGAACTCCAGGACGAGCCTTACTGGCTCGTTAGAAGCTCCAATCGAAATTGTGCCATCAAGGCTGTATACAAATATTTTAAACATTTTCAATCCGTGACCTTGACCTTGAAATCAATAGGTGTCTTACACAAGTTATAAGCAATAAGTGTATGAAGTCTGGTGAAGACCCATTAAAAAATGTACCCTCTATGCAGTATACAAAGATTTTAAACATTAGCAGTCTGTGACCTTAACCTTTAACCTTGAAAATCAATTGGGTTCTTTCTATGTCCTAAGCAATTATTGTATGAAGTTTGGTGAAGATCAAATCAAAACTTCATCCTTTGGGCTGTATACAAGGATTTTAATATGGATTCTCTGTAAAAACCAAAAGAAAATCTGACATGTTTGGCCACGACATGTCTCAGATTTTGGATATTTTTCATGTACAAGGTGTATATGATGTCCTCAGAACGAAATGACCTTCCATTTCTTTCTCTGACGTTCCATTGTCATGTTAACCAAGGTTTTGTATAAAGAACAGATTATTTAAACCCTCTTAAGTTAATATAATTTGATTATTCAATGCTCCTTCTTAATGTACGCCATATAAACTTCAATTTCAAGAAAATTGCTTATTCAAAATGTGCCATTTTAGGCCTTCAAAATGTGCCAGTTTAGGCCAATTTAGACCTAATTTTACCTGTACTTCACTTATTTTTGACATGAGTAATAATGCAGTTGCACAAGATTAGAATTACAGTTGCCTATTTCCTGAATAGTACTATCCTAGGACTTCATGGGAATCGAAGGAAATTTATGTAGAAGTGAGATTTATATGTTGTTGTTTTTTTTTTGCCTTTGAAATAGGTTACTATGGTAACATTTGGTACGAATGCATGTCATAGGTAAAAAGCTTATTTCTAAAGATATATCCCTGCTATCGTTACAAAACTTGGTATGTAGATGTATTAAAAATAATTTGATGCTAACACGACCTTAACAAATTTGATCAATTTTCAAGGTCATTGAAATATATTTGCTACTTTCAGACCAAATGTTGTGATTTTTCACTAAAAAAAATAGTTGCCAGAGTCACCTAATGCTCTACTGCATAGCATAATGTCTTTAATGACAGCCAATTTCTCAAGCTCACTTTTTTTCT
Organism: Pinctada imbricata; assembly: GCA_033119305.1. Lineage (NCBI taxonomy): Eukaryota > Metazoa > Mollusca > Bivalvia > Pterioida > Pteriidae > Pinctada > Pinctada imbricata. The sequence continues at coordinate 19,887,144 of VSWD01000004.1, forward strand.
CGAATATATATAGTTTAAACATATTTATTCGAATATCACATGAAACATGTTACGTATACAATGCAGGTAATAGTATCTAATCAAGTAGGATTGAAAAGAAAGCTTAAAGCTTATATAAATTTCTCTCCTATATTATATAAATTATACCAATCAGGGATCAAAACATTATAATATATGTGATTTTTAAGGAAACTGTTAATCATAGAGAGGTTAACAATGAAAAAGAAAAACTAATTCTGTAAATGTAATTAATATAGAAAAAATAAGATGGCGAACATCCAGTTTTCAATAATACAGTATAAGTAAATGTAGATAAGGACTACCAATAGTAGTAAACTGTCTTAACTAAGTGTGTATCATGTATATGAAGGAAAAATAATCGTGAGAAAATAGGATTGAACATGTATTACATTAAGCATGTTTATCAATGGGAAGATTGTGTACACAGGAAAACATAAGGCATGAAAAAAGTAAACTTTAGAAAATATAAGCAGTACATGTATATAGAGAATAAGTGTCTTAATTTGTGTTTTGTTACGGGTATACAACACACAGCAAGTGCATTTATCGTACATGTAATGCGCGTTAGCGCATTTCATGCGATAAATGCACTTGCTGTGTGTTGTATACCCGTAACAAAACACAAATTATGACATTTATTCTATATATATGCACTATAGTTGTCCATTTCATTCTTGTTTTCTGAAATTGCCTTTTCTAGGTAAAAGAGTGACGTCAAAATTCATCTCACCGCGGGTTCAGTTTGCAGGTTAGAACAGCCGTCGCGGCATGATTGTTTAGATCTTATGCATTGTGACGTCACGAGTGTTAATACACGAATTGCAGCACGTTCCTTTCAATAGTAACATCTCAGGGAATTACATTAGTTGTGCATATATATAGCCATTAAAACGTTTTTGTGTCAATAATGTATGATTGAACACATTTGAAGATTTTTTCGTTAAATTCATACGATTTATTTTGATCTCCAAATAAGAGAACTTTTACACTATAGGTTTGACCAAGTTCATTAAATAAATTTTGACGTTGTCGAGTATAGTGTGGACATTTTAAAAGATAATGTGTTGAATTTTCAATTTCGCCGCAAGTACATCTGGGATCAGTTTCTATATTTTTGACGTATAAATAGTATTTAAGTGAGGAGCAATCCATCCGTATCCTTGCATGTAAGCTTTGTGCTTTACGGTTTCCAACAGAATAATACGCTGGGACTTTAGAGTTATAATAAAATTCGGAAAGAGCTGCTTTAAAGGATGATACAGTGTCAATGTCTTTCAAGTGGTTGGGAAGGGAGTTCCATAATCTTACAGAAGAAGGGAGGAAACTGTTGAAATGATACGCTGTTCTACATTGTGGTGTTACTATATCGTTGGAGTTTCGAGTGTTATAATTGTGTAATTGGCTGAAGTCATATGGAATTAAATCGCTCAAAAAATCAGGGGTAAGTCCATTTTTCATTTTAAAAAATTGAATTAATTTATGCGCTTCACGGCGCGTTTGTAGTCGATCCCACCCACATTCAAGAAAGAGTTTGTCAGTATTTACTAGTTTTGTGGCTCCGGTGACTATCCTAGCTGCTTCAATGTTTATATTTTCAAGTTTTGATTTACAGTAATCCGGACAGTTATCAAAGATAATATCGCCATATTCTAACAAAGGTCGGATGAAAGAAAAGTAAATGGTTTCAAGGGTTTTTCTATTTAGATCAAACTTTAGTTTTCGCAATAAATCAAGCCTAGGGTATGCTTTATTTAGTATATAATTGATATGCTCCCCCCAATGACATGTGTTATTAAAGATCAGACCCAAATGCTTGTGAGCAGTTACTTCTTTTATAGGGATATCGTTAAAGAAAAGAGGAGGATGATAAGTTGGTAAAATTTTTCTTGATATAAGTAATGATTCAGTTTTCTGAGGATTAAATTTAACTAACCACTTTTCAGACCAATCGTGAATTTTTCTTAAATTTTCGTTCAAAATGTTAGCCCCTAGATATGGATCTCCAATCACTATGTATATGGACGTATCATCTGCAAAAAGTTTTATACAGCATCCTACTTCAGCAACAATGTCATTTATATAAACGATGAAGAAAAGAGGACCCAGAATAGACCCCTGAGGAACCCCAGAATTTATGTTTAGAAGACTTGATTCGGACCCATTTACCACAACCCTTTGCTTTCGATTAGATAGATAATTTTTGATCCAACAAAGTAAGTCGCCTTTTATTCCCAATGTTTGAATTTTGTAGAGAAGCCCCCCATGCCAAACTCTATCGAACGCTTTACTAATGTCAAAGAAAACGACGCGAATTTCTTTCCAACAATCAAGAGCAAGTGAGAATTCATTAGTAAGAAATAGAAGTTGGTTGATTGTTGAATCGCCACGAGTAAAACCAGACTGATGCTCTGTTATAAGATTATTATCAAGTATGAAGTTGTGTAAGTGCTTAAATATACATTTTTCAAAAACTTTACTTATTACAGACAACAACGAAATAGGTCTATAGTTTTCAACTCTTTTAGGGTCATTTTTCTTAAACACAGGAGTAATATTAGCCACCTTCCATGACTCGGGAAATATTCTTAAAGAAAGAGAGAAATTAAAAAGCAGACAGAGTGGATATGATAATTCAATTGCACCTTTTTTAAGTAATATTGGGTTAATTTTATCGGGTCCAGAAGCCTTACCAGAATCAATATTTTTTAAAATATCACAAACTTCAGAAGGATCTAGTGAAATACTTTCAAGTGTACTTATTTCATTATCATCAATATCTGATAAGTCTGTTGTAACATTGGAATCATCTATATTAGACTGAGATGCGAAAAAAGTATTAAGTAGTTCGGCTTTATCTACATCAGTTTCAACAACACTATCGTTATCCGAACACAAAATATTTATTTTTGAAGATTTTGTCGAACAATTTGTAAACTGTTTCATAAGTTTCCACCATTCTTTCGTGTTGAAGTTTTTTGAATTTATTTTTTGTTGTAGATTTTCAAAGTGCTTTCTTTTTGCAATTCGCAATTGGTCTATTACCTTGTTTCTAATCTGTTTATATTTATTTATCAAGAAGTCAGTTTTATGTCGCTTTAATTTTTTTCTATATCTTTCGCGTTTTCTTATTATTTTACGTATTTCATTTGTCATCCAAGGAAGATCATTTTGTCGAATAGTATATATATAATTATATGTTGTTATTTGAATTTGAGCCATTCTCTGTAAGGACCAAAGAAGTCGAAAAACGATCATCTCAGATTTTCATGATTTTGAGTGTCTGAGTCAAGTTTGACCCCCTGATAGTAAAAATAACATTTGTTTTTGTATAAGACAATCCGTTGCCATGGTAACCACCCCATCCCATTTTGACAAGAAAAGGGGGCTCTGACGAGCATGAAATGAACTACTTTCGAGTACAATTTGCTCAGGTAAACCCTTTCATTTGTTCAATTTTTCATCCAAATTGTAAAACTAGATACCTTGCTCTTTAAGAGAGAAAATCACTAACCATCGAGCATTGCATGGAAACTTCAAAATTTTGATTTTCCTTTTTTCACCTTTTTTGCAATCATTTTGATGCTCCTTGACCATTTATAGCAATAAAAAGGTTTTTAAACTTTTTAAAAAGAATATTTGCCTGTGTTTTAGTTGTTACCATGGAAACCTGCCAGTGAGACAAAAAAATCTATAAATTTGTCAGATTTCCAACGTATTTTTTTCATGTTTCCCACTGCTCAATTAAATTCAATTTAGTACCAAACAAATGTTTCATGTATAGTGTTAGAGAAAAATTGAATAACATTCATTAAATTGAAGTGACTCCGTTGCTATGGTAACCTGAAGTAGGCCTATTTTTTAAATTTTGAAAAAATGAAATTATGTCTCTATAACATAATTCAATATTTCAAATCTGCAACAGCCAGGACATATAATACAGATTGAGTATGATTGACCAACTATAGCTTTATAATAATCATGAAAAAAATTGGGAAGCCTTTTTGAGGAAACTCGGAAAAAATTGTTTAAAAAAGTCCGTTTTTCCAGTAAAATTCAAAATTTATTATTTTCAATATCATGTAATTTTAAATAAATTTTCTTATTTACAAACGAATTTTCCCTCTTATTTTGTATAAATAGACCAAGGGAGACATATTTATATGTAATATGGGAAAAATCCTCCATAGCAACCGAATTTGTTCCATAGCAACCATTTTCAATAATTAGATTTAATATTTATGACAAGTTTTTTACTTGTTATGTATATGATTTTTTGTTTGGCTCACATGAGGATATTTTCTAATGTTGCAAATATTTCATCTTTTATCCAAAATTTCAGAGAAATTGCTCATTTTACCTAGCAACGAGATATACACCTTAGTTACCATACCTTTCAGCTCCGTAGATGCATAATATCGCTGTATCTTATATTACCAAGTATGGATATTTATTCCATACTAATGTATTGAAAGTCTTACAATAATACGCAAATTACAAAACATGAGAAATTCTATACATAAGATGTGATAAATCCTCCCTAGCAACCAATTTTATTCCATGGCAACCATTTTCTTAAATTAAATTTATCATTTGATTACTGGCTTTTATCTAGTTAAGTATGCAAGTTTTCATTTGGCTTATAAAAGGATATTTTCTTATGTTGCAAATAATGTATCTTTTATCAAAAAAGTAATTAAATTGCCCATTTTACCTAGCAACGAGATGTACACCTCAATTACCATACCTCTCAGTTCAGTAGATGCATGATACAGGTTTAACTTATATTCCCTCGTATGGATATCTATTGTATACTCATTTATGGAAAGACTTACAGTGATATGCAGAAACATGAGAAATTATATATATAAGATGTGAAAAATCCTCCATAGCAATCAATTGTATTCCATAGCAAACATTTTAAATTATTGAAAATTAATTATTTATGACGGGTCTTTATCTAGTTACATGTGTGATTTTTTTAGATGGAGCTTATCTTTTATCTAAAATGTCACAGAAATTGCCCATTTTACCTAGCAACGAGGTATACACCTTAGTTACCATACCTTTCAGCTCCATAGATGCATAATACTGATTTATTTCATATTACCAAATATGGATATTTATTCCATACTTATACATGGAAAGACTTACAATAAATGGCAGATTACAAAATTCTCCATTGCAACTAACTTTTTACCTTAGCATCCATTTTTCATTTTTCTGCTAAGCACCATCAGATGGAATTTACAAAGGTAAAGCATTTCCTTTTTGTAAATTTATGTGTACTATTGTATAATGAATGGAATAAAGAAATATCTTTGTATGGTAATATTCATCTACCTTGATGATTAATAGGAAAGAACAGTTCTGCACCACAAGCCCCTCACATTTTAATGGGAAATATAGGCCTCCCGATCGATATCTTTTATAGAAATAGTGTCAGATATAATATGGTCCGGGGATCACTGAAGCATATCCTCCTCTTCTTCAGGATATGCTTCAGTGAACTCCAGGACGAGCCTTACTGGCTCGTTAGAAGCTCCAATCGAAATTGTGCCATCAAGGGCTGTATACAAATATTTTAAACATTTTCAATCCGTGACCTTGACCTTGAAATCAATAGGTGTCTTACACAAGTTATAAGCAATAAGTGTATGAAGTCTGGTGAAGACCCATTAAAAAATGTACCTTCTATGCAGTATACAAAGATTTTAAACATTAGCAGTCTGTGACCTTAACCTTTAACCTTGAAAATCAATTGGGTTCTTTCTATGTCCTAAGCAATTATTGTATGAAGTTTGGTGAAGATCAAATCAAAACTTCATCCTTTGGGCTGTATACAAGGATTTTAATATGGATTCTCTGTAAAAACCGAAAGAAAATCTGACATGTTTGGCCACGACATGTCTCAGATTTTGGATATTTTTCATGTACAAGGTGTATATGATGTCCTCAGAACGAAATGACCTTCCATTTCTTTCTCTGACGTTCCATTGTCATGTTAACCAAGGTTTTGTATAAAAAAGACCCTTTAAATAAGGCAGTTTTATGTTTCCCTTTACCATGGAAATGAATGTTGAATGTATATGCAATTTTCTGAACAGATTATTTAAACCCTCTTAAGTTAATATAATTTGATTATTCAATGCTCCTTCTTAATGTACGCCATATAAACTTCAATTTCAAGAAAATTGCTTATTCAAAATGTGCCATTTTAGGCCTTCAAAATGTGCCAGTTTAGGCCAATTTAGACCTAATTTTACCTGTACTTCACTTATTTTTGACATGAGTAATAATGCAGTTGCACAAGATTAGAATTACAGTTGCCTATTTCCTGAATAGTACTATCCTAGGACTTCATGGGAATCGAAGGAAATTTATGTAGAAGTGAGATTTATATGTTGTTGTTTTGTTTTTTTTGCCTTTGAAAAGGTTACTATGGTAACATTTGGTACGAATGCATGTCATAGGTAAAAAGCTTATTTCTAAAGATATATCCCTGCTATCGTTACAAAACTTGGTATGTAGATGTATTAAAAATATACAGGGATATGGTCATTATCCATATTTGTCATTGATGCTAACACGACCTTAACAAATTTGATCAATTTTCAAGGTCATTGAAATATATTTGCTACTTTCAGACCAAATGTTGTGATTTTTCACTAAAAAAAATAGTTGCCAGAGTCACCTAATGCTCTACTGCATAGCATAATGTCTTTAATGACAGCCAATTTCTCAAGCTCACTTTTTTCTCGAATATATATAGTTTAAACATATTTATTCGAATATCACATGAAACATGTTACGTATACAATGCAGGTAATAGTATCTAATCAAGTAGGATTGAAAAGAAAGCTTAAAGCTTATATAAATTTCTCTCCTATATTATATAAATTACACCAATCAGAGATCAAAACATTATAATATATGTGATTTTTAAGGAAACTGTTAATCATAGAGAGCTTAACAATGAAAAAGAAAAACTAATTCTGTAAATGTAATTAATATAGAAAAAATAAGATGGCGAACATCCAGTTTTCAATAATACAGTATAAGTAAATGTAGATAAGGACTACCAATAGTAGTAAACTGTCTTAACTAAGTGTGTATCATGTATATGAAGGAAAAATAATCGTGAGAAAATAGGATTGAACATGTATTACATTAAGCATGTTTATCAATGGGAAGATTGTGTACACAGGAAAACCAAAGGCATGAAAAAAGTAAACTTTAGAAAATATAAGCAGTACATGTATATAGCCATTAGAACCTTTTTGTGTCAATAATGTATGATTGAACACATTTGAAGATTTTTTCGTTAAATTCATACGATTTATTTTGATCTCCAAATAAGAGAACTTTTACACTATAGGTTTGACCAAGTTCATTAAATAAATTTTGACGTTGTCGCGTATAGTGTGGACATTTTAAAAGATAATGTGTTGAATTTTCAATTTCGCCGCAAATACATCTGGGATCAGTTTCTATATTTTTGACGTATAAATAGTATTTAAGTGAGGAGCAATCCATCCGTAACCTTGCATGTAAGATTTGTGCTTTACGGTTTCCAACAGAATAATACGCTGGGACTTTAGAGTTATAATAAAATTCGGAAAGAGCTGCTTTAAAGGATGATACAGTGTCAATGTCTTTCAAGTGGTTGGGAAGGGAGTTCCATAATCTTACAGAAGAAGGGAGGAAACTGTTGAAATGATACGCTGTTCTACATTGTGGTGTTACTATATCGTTGGAGTTTCGAGTGTTATAATTGTGTAATTGGCTGAAGTCATATGGAATTAAATCGCTCAAAAAATCAGGGGTTAGTCCATTTTTCATTTTAAAAAATTGAATTAATTTATGCGCTTCACGGCGCGTTTGTAGTCGATCCCACCCACATTCAAGAAAGAGTTTGTCAGTATTTACTAGTTTTGTGGCTCCGGTGACTATCCTAGCTGCTTCAATGTTTATATTTTCAAGTTTTGATTTACAGTAATCCGGACAGTTATCAAAGATAATATCGCCATATTCTAACAAAGGTCGGATGAAAGAAAAGTAAATGGTTTCAAGGGTTTTTCTATTTAGATCAAACTTTAGTTTTCGCAATAAATCAAGCCTAGGGTATGCCTTATTTAGTATATAATTGATATGCTCCCCCCCCAATGACATGTGTTATTAAAGATCAGACCCAAATGCTTGTGAGCAGTTACTTCTTTTATAGGGATATCGTTAAAGAAAAGAGGAGGATGATAAGTTGGTAAAATTTTTCTTGATATAAGTAATGATTCAGTTTTCTGAGGATTAAATTTAACTAACCACTTTTCAGACCAATCGTGAATTTTTCTTAAATTTTCGTTCAAAATGTTAGCCCCTAGATATGGATCTTCAATCACTATGTATATGGACGTATCATCTGCAAAAAGTTTTATACAGCATCCTACTTCAGCAACAATGTCATTTATATAAACGATGAAGAAAAGAGGACCCAGAATAGACCCCTGAGGAACCCCAGAATTTATGTTTAGAAGACTTGATTCGGACCCATTTACCACAACCCTTTGCTTTCGATTAGATAGATAATTTTTGATCCAACAAAGTAAGTCGCCTTTTATTCCCAATTTTTGAATTTTGTAGAGAAGCCCCCCCCCCATGCCAAACTCTATCGAACGCTTTACTAATGTCAAAGAAAACGATGCGAATTTCTTTCCAACAATCAAGAGCAAGTGAGAATTCATTAGTAAGAAATAGAAGTTGGTTGATTGTTGAATCGCCACGAGTAAAACCAGACTGATGCTCTGTTATAAGATTATTATCAAGTATGAGGTTGTGTAAGTGCTTAAATATACATTTTTCAAAAACTTTACTTATTACAGACAACAACGAAATAGGTCTATAGTTTTCAACTCTTTTAGGGTCATTTTTCTTAAACACAGGAGTAATATTAGCCACCTTCCATGACTCGGGAAATATTCTTAAAGAAAGAGAGAAATTAAAAAGCAGACAGAGTGGATATGATAATTCAATTGCACCTTTTTAAAGTAATATTGGGTTAATTTTATCGGGTCCAGAAGCCTTACCAGAATCAATATTTTTTAAAATATCACAAACTTCAGAAGGATCTAGTGAAATACTTTCAAGTGTACTTATTTCATTATCATCAATATCTGATAAGTCTGTTGTAACATTGGAATCATCTATATTAGACTGAGATGCGAAAAAAGTATTAAGTAGTTCGGCTTTATCTACATCAGTTTCAACAACACTATCGTTATCCGAACACAAAATATTTATTTTTGAAGATTTTGTCGAACAATTTGTAAACTGTTTCATAAGTTTCCACCATTCTTTCGTGTTGAAGTTTTTTGAATTTATTTTTTGTTGTAGATTTTCAAAGTGCTTTCTTTTTGCAATTCGTAATTGGTCTATTACCTTGTTTCTAATCTGTTTATATTTATTTATCAAGAAGTCAGTTTTATGTCGCTTTAATTTTTTTCTATATCTTTCGCGTTTTCTTATTATTTTACGTATTTCATTTGTCATCCAAGGAAGATCATTTTGTCGAATAGTATATATATAATTATATGTTGTTATTTGAATTTGATTGCATGCTTTGTATGCTAGGCGAAGCCGCCGTACGGAGTTTACCGACTTTATATATAGCTATACACAAAATACTCATGTAGCACCTGTACTTTGCTAATATTGGCTTTTAATGCAAAATCACTCAAGTGGAAAAAGTAGGTCAAGGTCATTGTATGAAACTTTGATCAAAGATACATCCACCATGTAAGTTTGGAACATGTAGCACTTACACTTTGCTCAATATGTAGCACTTACACTTTGCTCAATATTCACATTTAAAGGCGAAGTCACTCAAGCAAAAAAAGTAGGTCAAGGTCATTTTATGAAAAATTATCAAAGATACATCCACCTTGTAAGTTTGGAACATGTAGTCTTATACTTTGCTCAATATTGAAATTTAAAGGCAAAATCACTCAAGCAGAAAAAGTAGGTCAAGGTCATTTTATGAAAGTTTGATCAAAGATACATCCACCATGTAAGTTTGGAACATGTAGCACTTATACAAAGTATAATTAAACATAAGAAAAAAAAAAACCCCAGAATATGAATATAGGAAAGGAAATTGTGTTATCTTAACATTTACCTTATCATCTAGTTCGGACGACGCTGACGCCGACGCCGGGGGTATACAATAGCTCTTTTGCACTAAAGTGCAGTCGAGCTAAAAAGACATGATTAACAGTAAACGGTATGGACCAATCAATAAGGGGTCAAAGTATGATAACTGCATTATTTGTTGGGATGAGTATCAAAATTATCCAATACCACTGAAGACCCAAATAAATGTCACATATTTTATGAGAAAAATCTAGAAAATCTCAATTTTATGCTCTTATCAAAATTATGTCATACATAGAAATGAAATATAATTTAACAAAACTGTGATGAATTCTACTTCTTTTGATAGATTGTTCAATTGTGAATATTCAAAATCAAAATATTTAATGAAACAAGTTAGAGAAATCAATTCAAAATAATTGGAAATCCTGTTTTTGTGTTAATTTGAGTCTAAAGTAAGAAATGACCTTGAGCTTTGGAAAGATGATCTTGAAATAATTATAGAAAAAAATAAAATGTCAAATGATAATGATAAACGCAATTTGTATACAGGTATCCTATTTCATAATCAAAGGACTCAAAAATGGGAAAAAAAAAACAATGTTTTTGAATATGTAGTACACCGAAATATTGATTCCAAGTTGCTAAAGCAACAGTTTTTGATTAGAATTCATGACAAAATGGTGAGTTTCACCCTAAATTTTATTTCTTGAATTTTTCAGCAATGGACATTAATTTTGTCAAGGTGACATCGAATACCCATAACATTTGCCAAATTATGGTTTTCAACCTTCAAAAAAGTCAAAAACAGGCACAAAATGACCCTAAAAATAGACCTTATTTTTGACATGGTTTCCATAACAACAGAATGCCACAATATGTCTTATTTCTCATATATCTGATGGTGTCAAATAGATAGACCCCATTGCCATAATAACCATGGTTCAAATAATATAGTTTATTTTCATTGTTTTTAGATTAAGTTTGACAATTACAGTTATTTTCATCAAAATCCATGACATGCTGTGGCAAGCTTTTAGGTTTTTACAGGGAATCCATATTAAATATTTACAACCTGTGACCTTGACCTTTGACCAAAAACCTTGAAAATCAATAGGGTATTTTCTCTTACCATAAGTTGTAATTGTATGAAGTTGAATACAGATCCTGCACCAATGAAAAGTGCAAGCTTTAGGCTGTATACAAAGATTTTGAACATTTCCGATCTGGGACCTTGACCTTTGACCTTGAAAATCTTAAATTTCAACAGTGTTTTCAATGTTTATTTTCTGCAGCAATTTAATTATCTTAAAAAGGTTATCGATTTTCGTACGTAATATCAGTAATTCTTGATCTTTATTCCCAGACATATCAGCTTTTGGTTTATAAATAGAGTCATTATAGCCTATATATATTATAGTTTTACACTCTAATCCGTTGCTAAGGACATATAAAATACTGATCAGGAGGGCATGGGGGTTAATTTGCATCTTTCTTGAAGTCTTTTAAAACATTTATGGTACAATTTGGCTAATGGAGATTTAAGATTGCTAGGAATATGGTTACATCGCATTTAATTCAAGAAACAACAACGGTTGCTATGGGATATTCATGGTTGCTATGGATGCAATGAATGGTTGCTATGCAGTGTGTAGGTTGTATGTCACTGTTTCACTCTTAAAGGCATAAAACTAAAACTCAATCTAAATATTTGGTCTCAAAATCTCTGTTAAACTCTTATTTTGAGGAGTTGCTATGGAGTAAATGGTAATATGGAAACAAAAAAATATATAAAAAGATTCAATTATTTCATTCAACACTAAAGCAACATTTATAAATTGATTTTACGGCAAAATGACGAATGAATCCAGTCAATACAGATGAAAAAGAGTAAGATATCATTTTTGGTCGTTTTGTTTTTACACAAAATTAAGAAAGTTTAAGCTTCGTTTCCATAGCAACAGTTAAGAGGCTTCCCAATTTTATTTTTCAAATAACTCAATAAACTTTAGTACTATACTGAATCAGTTTATTTTCGTTTATACCGTGTTGCAGATTTGAACTAGCTGACCCGAAAAAATGATGAAATTTAGTTGAGTCCTTGTATGAAAACTAGGTCAACTTCCGGTTACCATAGCAACATATTCAATATAATGCTGAGGATTTTTTATAATCATTCTTAAAGATCAAACCTCAAACTATGATATCCCATTTCAGAAATAATGACATCTTTCATTTAAACCAAAGAAAACATAGTGTACATTTTGCTGTTTTAGACATTTTGATACATACAAAAAAGCGGTATCCATGGTAACAACTTTAAATGCCATAAAAACAATAAAAAATTGACTTAATATCAATATCATGCACCGTTTTGTTTAAGAAACCTACATTTTCTTTCGATGAAATAAGAAAATTTGAAATGTAAATTTTTGCACTTTCCATGATTTTCATAGGGAATGCTCGATGGTATGTGATTTTCTCTCTTAGGAGCCATTCTCTGTAAGGACCAAAGAAGTCGAAAAACGATCATCTCAGATTTTCATGATTTTGAGTGTCTGAGTCAAGTTTGACCCCCTGATAGTAAAAATAACATTTGTTTTTGTATAAGACAATCCGTTGCCATGGTAACCACCCCATCCCATTTTGACAAGAAAAGGGGGCTCTGACGAGCATGAAATGAACTACTTTCAAGTACAATTTGCTCAGGTAAACCCTTTCATTTGTTCAATTTTTCATCCAAATTGTAAAACTAGATACCTTGCTCTTTAAGTTGTGTCATTAGATTATGGTCGAAAAACTTTTAAAACATTCAAATTTCACGACAAAGTTTCAATATTTTGACATTTTACAAATACACAAAAAATCATCATTTTCGGCTAAGCATAGCAAAATAACCCAGGCTAAGTGAAGTGATTTAATATTGTTGAATGAATGTTTGACCATCTTTAGGAAAATATAAAAAATCCAGAGATGTTATTTTTGTTTAAAGAAAATAAATCTTATTCAAAAATGGTTACCATGGCAACATCTGCATTTTATATGATTGATGGATAACATGAAGTATCTCAGATCACAGAAGACAGAAACATGTAATTTTTGTATATTATTAAAGCTTTCAATTTTTCTGACATTTTTATTGAAATTCAGTCTGTATTTTATCATCGGTTGCCATGGTAACCATGTCTAAAAAGGCAAACTTGACACTTTTAAAAGCAGTTTTCCGTCTTTCCCTGTTATTTCTGGAATCGGTTGCCATGACAACCATGTTTTTCAATGTGTATTTGCCACAATTCCAAAGTTTTTTTTAATTCTGAAAATGCAAATACTCGATGAAAAACGCTATATAGATATGTGTATTGATCTCATTCAAGATTACTGTTTTGTGAAATTTCATTGCCAATTTTTGTGTTTTTATAATCTATCATCTTTTGGGGTCTCTTTACCTTTTAATATAATGTATGAGATATTTTCCAGGTACTTACTTTTTCTAATTAAATTTTTTCAATTTACGGTAGACAGAAAAGAATGGAATAAAATGAATATTTCTCAATAGCAACACGTCATAGTCATGATTTGCACGCTACAAAATTTCCATTATGAGTTTGTTTCTATCTTAATATCTCTATTACCTTTTGAGCATTGAATCAAATGGTATGAAGTTTTTGTAGTTGTAAAAGATCCATGAGAATTCAAGGGAAACAGTTTCTTTTTTTCTATCCGAAGGCTGTTGTGAACCTCGTATTGATGGATTTAAATTTTATTAGACATTTTGCATTATTTTTCTTCATGATCCCCTTCAGTATCTTTACACTTTTGCCACCGGTGTGTAACAAATCCTTATCTTGACTGGTCAGAAAACCGAGGCTCACAACATATCAATCAGCTCTCGTACATGTAAAAAATAAAGATTTGTAATTATACTCACCGCAAACAAAGTTTGGGGGTATATACGAAACACTCTGTCCGTCCGGCTAAGAAGTTCTTAAAGCTAACTCTTCAAGTATAAGATATAGGGCTTTCATATTCATAAAACACATTAAGCATAATAAGTACTACATTTTGATACCAAAGCATTTGACCCAGTGACCTTGACCTTTGACCTACTTTGAAACTATAAGGGATAGGGGATCCGTTTAGAGACAGACATCCCGCGGGGGTATAATTCATCACTGTAAGGGCAGTTCTAGTTTTTAATTGAAAAAGGGATCGTATCTTTGTACAGTTTTATCAATCATATTGATTCTCCTGTTATCTAAGGAAATGTTATGTCATTACTGGTTTATTAGTTGCCATTGTTCTATTGGTAGTGTGATGTACAGGTTTCCGCAATTCTATTTTATTTCAAAATTCTGGTACATGAGCAATTCTAGAGATACATTCAAGGGGAGAGGATCAGAGGCATCATGTTGGGAGGGGGTCAAGCCTATGGACTTCAGTACAGTTATACGTAAAAACCGAGAAACAACAACTTTTGGCAAAGTCAGGGGAGGTGTTTCTTTTGAATACACCAAAAGGGTAACTATAACTGTATCCCTCTTTTCTGTCCATTGAATCTTTTATTACAAAATTATGGGAACCATCCTATAAACATTTATCAGAAAGTAGTTCAGATATCTCGCTTACATCATTGGTTTCAATTGTACAACGATACTATGATACAAGGTGTCTTTTTTTTTAAATCATATAAAGATATGCAATTAAGTTGTTAATGTCGCGTTTCAATCATTGTTTTACACAGTAAGGATCACAACCTCTCTGTTTAAAACATTGAAAATACCATTTCATATTAGCAGATTCAGATTTCTTTTATTCCGAAAGGGGGGATGTGTCCAGAAAATTGCTCTTAGAAAAAAAAAGATATGCAAAACGATGAAAAAAACCTAGCATTTATCAAATATCAGGGTTCAGTGTTTAAAAGAAAGAACGTTTTAGGTTTCAAGTCTCACAGAACTCGATGCCATATTTCACAAATTTGTGTGTTGATGAGAAATAAATTGTTGTAACCCCCCCCCCAAAAAAAAAAAATTGACTGAAATTTCCTTGTTATGAAATTAAGAATCAAGGTTAATGCTGCGCTTCTGGTATACCACGGATAATAAACACTACGATGCCTAACACGAACGTTAAATTACTTAAAGCACCCTTGCTTTGGGCCACTATGCTAATTAACATATTTAGAGTTGGCTCAAATTTGGCAAGTTTGAGCACAAGGGGCTGAAAAAAACATGTGTTTGTGAAACACGAATGCCCCCCATGGCATCTTTGTCGGTAAAACAGCTGAAAAGAAGTTCACATTTTGAGGTCGAGGTCACAAGGTCAAATTTGGTTTCCATGGAAAGGTCTTGCCACAAGAAAGTCATATGTGAAATATGAAAGACCTTTCACTTACCATTCAAAAGTTATGGCCAAGGTTAAAGTTTTTGCAGACAAATAGACAGACAGACGGACGGACAGACCAAAAACGATATGCCCCCGAATCTTCGATTACGGGAACATAAAAATGGTGTAATGAAATAGTTATCTTTGGCCTTGACTTTTGTTTCTTTTCAATGAATAGTGCAAATCCATCTCAAAAATTTACTGAGCCGAACCGTTAGTCATCAGGAGTTATGATCAGGAGGTTTGAATTTGTTTGTCGATTTGATAGTTTGACAGTTGCTTATGTATTTATCATTCAACCATGCATTTTTAGATGAGAGGAAGTGTTAATAGCTATCCTCTGTACTAAGTATTTGCACTTTTATTAGGGAGTCATGGTACGGCATGCCTAAGAGTTTGATAAAAATATACATAAGGTTGGGTCTGACCCAAAAAGTAAAAAGTTGTTAGGGTTTTTTCCGAATATCACATCAGGTTGCCATGGAAACAGACTTTACACATTGAGAAAATGCATATCTGGGCGTTTCTGAAGTCACATACATCAATTATGCAGCATAATCTAAAACAAATACAGATGAATTATTAGTCCCCTATCATTGCTCTTTCAAGTTAGATAAATACTGTTGGGTTTAATGTATAATCTATATGTTCCCATAGCAACAACAAAGGTATCTTATAAAAAAATTGCTCCTGGCATTTTTTCAAAATTAAATGATAAATAACTTTTATTTTTGAGTTTTTTATGCAAATATAACATCAGAATTCACACTGGAACAAAGTTTGTGATCGTTGCTATGGCAACATAAACTCAAATAGCAAAAATAAAAGCAATTTTAGACTTAATTTAGTGCCCATTTTTTACTAGATCATTGAACTTTAATTGAAAGTGATGAAAATTAATAAATGTATTCAATTAGAGATTTCTTTACATGGAAGAAAATTCAACACAAATATTTAGGAAATAAATATTCCGTTGCTATGGAAACAGATGTGTAAAAATGTACATAAGGCCACTTTGAGTCCTTGGATACGGGCATCAGAGGTCAAGTAATCTGAAAATGTTTAAATCTTAAATAAAGTTAAGACTTTGCTTTGTCATATATGTAAAAGTACTTGTGCAAGCATGTTTCTTTATTAAAGGAAAAGGCTTCAAAAATAGCGAAAAATGTTTTTTTCAGAACGTATGGCCAAATTACTATAGCAACTACTATCATTTTGAAACTTGTTTCATGTATTTTGATAGAATTTATAGCATCCACCATCAATTTGAAAAAAAAAATCTTATCATGTACCCATCAAGAGAGAAGCAAAATTGGTAAAATACAGACAACATTTTGAAATCGATATACTTATATTAGTTAATTTTGTTGTCATGGTAACCAGCCATTTTCACAATATCAGACACTGCGAGTGAGCTTATTAAAAGTTTGCGTTTAGGTGTGTGTTTTAATATGATTTTAGTATAGAATAATTCAAGATAATATTATAGAAACTGAAAATTAAAGCATACTCATGAACATTTTGCTATTCGGTACATCTGAATATGCTGCGTTGCTATTATGGAGAAATATATGATTTTTTCATATATTTCCTCTACAATTTAATGATTTCTTCAAAATATGATATACCTGTTATACGAAAACAATGAAATTGTTAATTTCCGTTTATAATAAGGCACAGGAACAAAGACAAATGACTTGAAAATGCTGAAAATAGTGAATATTGTAACTTTTTGACATGGTTACCATGGCAACCTTTTACAAAATACAGCCTATATTGACGTAAGAATATCATGAGATCTCTAACTTTGATTTTCATACTATTTTTGTAGTTTGATCTTTTTTGAATTTGAAATGCTGCTCGTAAAACAGAAATCGAGTAAAATGCAGATGTTGCCATGGTAACAATTTTCAAAATAAGTTTATTTTCTTTAAACAAAAATAACATCTCCAATTTTTTTATATTGTTATAAGGAGAGATTGAATTATCTGAAAACAGTATCATATCAGGCGCGAGTGCCTGCATCATTTTGTAGATACCTCAGGAAAAGTGCTAATTTACGAGTTGGTGAATTTTGGCAAAATTACGCATATTTGTCTAGAAAATTTACATATTTGGAAATAATTTTCTTTAAATTTTTAGCCGAGTTGCAAAACTCGGCTCTTAATTTGATGTGAGACGGGCGGGCGGGCGGGCGGGCGGGCGGGCGTCTGGGCGGGCGTCTGGGCGGGCGGTTGGGCGGGCGTCTGGGCGGGCGTCTGGGCGGGCGGGAGGGCGTCAACAATTGGTTTCCGGACTATAAGTCAACTACGAAAGAGGCTATAACAATGAAACTTCATACACTTACTCACCATTAGTCAAGGATGAGCCCTTTTGATTTTGGGGTCAAAAGGTCAAAGGTCAAGGTCACAGGACTCAGATGATTGAAAATGGTTTCCGGACCATATTTCAGCCTGTATTGCACCTATAATCATGAAACTTGCCAGAATTGTTTCCCTTGAATCAAGGATGAGCCCTATTGATTTTGGGGTCAAAAGGTCAAAGGTCAAGGTCACAGGACTCAGATGATTGAAAATGGTTTCCGGACCATATTTCAGCCTGTATTGCACCTATAATCATGAAACTTGCCAGAAATGTTTCCCTTGAATCAAGGATGAGCCCTATTGATTTTGGGGTCAAAAGGTCAAAGGTCAAGGTCACAGGACTCAGATGATTGAAAATGGTTTCCGGACCATATTTCAGCCTGTATTGCACCTATAATCATGAAACTTGCCAGAAATGTTTCCCTTGAATCAAGGATGAGCCCTATTGATTTTGGGGTCAAAAGGTCAAAGGTCAAGGTCACAGGACTCAGATGATTGAAAATGGTTTCCGGACCATATTTCAGCCTGTATTGCACCTATAATCATGAAACTTGCCAGAAATGTTTCCCTTGAATCAAGGATGAAGCCTATTGATTTTGGGGTCAAAAGGTCAAAGGTCAAGGTCACAGGACTCTGTTGATTGAAATTGGTTTTCGGACCATATTTCAGCCTGTATTGCACCTATAATCATGTAACTTGCCAGAAATGTTTCCTGTGAATAGAAAATGACCACTTTTGATTTTGGGGTCAAAAGGTCAAAGGTCAAGGTCACAGGACTCTGATGATTGAAAATGGTTTCCTGGCCATATTTTAGCCTGTATTGCACCTAAAGTCATGAAACTTGCCAATAATGATTCCCATGAATCAAGAATGACCCCTATTGATTTTGGGGTCAAAAGGTCAAAGGTCAAGGTCACAGGACTCCGATGATTGAAAGTTGTTTCCGGACCATATTTCAGCCTGTATTGCAATTATAATCATGAAGCTTGCCAGAAATGTTTCCCATGGATCAAGGATGACCACTATCAATTTTGGGGTTAAAAGGTCAAAGGTCAAGGTCACAGGAC
Organism: Pinctada imbricata; assembly: GCA_033119305.1. NCBI lineage: Eukaryota > Metazoa > Mollusca > Bivalvia > Pterioida > Pteriidae > Pinctada > Pinctada imbricata. The sequence goes on from VSWD01000004.1 coordinate 19,906,117, forward strand.
TAAGATGATTAAAAATGGTTTCCGGACCATATTTCAGCCTGTATTGCACCTGTAATCATGTAACTTGCCAGAAATGTTTCCAGTGAATAGAAAATGACCACTTTTGATTTAGGGGTCAAAGGGTCAAAGATCAAGGTCACAGGACTTAAGTAATTGAAAATGGTTTCGAGACCATTTTTGAGCCTGTATTGCACCTATAATCATGAAACTTGCCATTAATTTTTGGGTCAAAAGGTCAAAGATCAAGGTCACAGGAAAATCTGTATCCTTGAAAATATATTACACGCTGATATAGAATAAAGAGAAGACCATTTCTTGATCCAGAAATTTTCATTTAGGACCACAAAATGTTGTTACAAACCATACACATTTCATGTTAGTCTGCATATTCATACTTACATTCCAGTTTTGCAACTCGGCATTTTGCATCTTCGATGCATTTTGAGCTTATTCTTCTTCATTATTAAGTTCCTGGGTTACTCCGTCAAAGGTTTGCATTAAATCTAATGCTGATAAGTTAATTTAAAAACAGCGGAGTTACAAACCTACCTCATTTTGTCCCATTTTTTACCACCTAAAATTGGGCCAAGCAAGTCAGTGCGTTACCATGTCAACCGTAACATGTATGAATGAAAATGACCTCAATTTTGAATAAAGGTCTTATGTTGACCAAAATTTATCAAAATCACGAAAATCTGAGGTGGTCATTTGAACACCCCTATAAAATTCTTTGGTTTTTACAGAGAATGGCTCTTAAGACACTTGTCCTAACCCCCAAAAAAGCCAAGCCCCGTTTTCTGGTAGAATTGTACCCCCCAAGAAACCCTCTTCCCGGGGGACACTTCCCCCTTTCAACGGAATGAAAAGATCGTATGGAAAATGAAATGCGTCTGTATATAATTATATACTCCTGTTATTTGTGCCGCCCCCCTTTAATTATTTGTGCCGCTTTTTAAGACACTTGTTCTACAGGATATTAAGGGACTTGAATGAAAAAAAAAATTCTTAAAATCGGTTTATTCCGTACGGATTTGAAATTCAAGCGTCTGAATTACCCAGATTGATGAACACAACAAAAGGCGATTGTTATCAGGTTTTTAGAAAAGGATAAAAACTTATTTGTGCCGCGGCACAAATAACAGGATATTGCCGTGCTTTTTGAATTTTAAATTGCTGATGCAGATGTTTAGAAGGGAAAAAGCCGGATTTGTTTGTAGGAAACCCGTTGTAGCATCTTTTTCTCAGTCACTTGACAATATCCGGTGCAAACAGAAAGTAGACCTGTACATGTGCTCCAAAGCAAAGTTTTAGGTAGGTGTCTTTTGGGATTCGCTAATTACTGAGAAAATGAATCTGGGAAGTACTGATGAATTTGGTATCATTTGAAAGAGGAGGAAATTTGCAAGTTATTTTGAAGTTGAAAAATTCTGAGAAAAATCTGTGCTTCCTTCGAGGGATTCACGAAAAGAGGTATTTTCTCCCAAAATTCACCCTATTTTTACTGGTATTTGTCATCATACAAGGCTAGCCCTTCTGACTATGCTATTGTGATAGAACAAACAAGTTACTACTATGTGGTACTTTGAAGTCCCATTGTTCAATTTATTTGGTAAAATAAAGAAAAAAGTTGTTGCCATGGCAACCAATTTGGAAAATGTGTTGCGGCCTCTCAAGCCGACTGCGAAAAATGCTTTTGGCAGTTGTACGCTACCCAAGTTGTCAAATGTGTTTCCCTCGAGATTAAATTTCCGGTAATCAACAGTAACGGTAATGCAGATGCGCCATTGCCTGAAATATTTTCTAATCGCGGGAAATTCAAATCCTGAAGTGGTCGAGGAAAGAATGAAGCATATTTCATTGTGTGAATGAATGAAACATACTTAAGGTAGAGCATCCCTCAGGTCTCAGATGCTCATATTTCCCAAATAACAACTTTTACAATATTTTAATTTAAGAAATGACTGTAATAATTTTTCTGTCTATCGATGTATAGACGAAAACCGATGCACAAACTATATAATCCGCGAAGCGGATTATATTTTTGTTTGTGCATCGGTTTTTGTCTATACATCGATAGACAGAAAAATTATTACAGTCATTTCTTATAATTTAATCAAATCACTATTTAATCATCTAGTTTATTTTGCAATTGATGTCATTTTAGCGTGGTTGATTTTCAAGTTCAAAACTGGCGACGTGATATTTGAATAGACCTAACGTAGCGGCGCTCGCCGTTAGTGACGTCATAATAGGCGACATTGTCTATACAGCTATAGATAAAATTTCGCGCCGTACGTTTGTATAGGCGTTATACAGACATTACGGGAATAGTTAAATTATTTCCATATATTCAAAGCTTATGTTTAACCTGATATACAAACAAAATATATACAACTCTTGGTTTCACATGAATGATTATAGAGAGAGTGTAGCCGTTTGAACTTAACATTGGACCCTATGGGAAAAGTAAGAAAAATCCCTTTTGGTAGGGGTGATGAAATGTAACTATGAATGTTTCTTTTCCCAAAACCATATCAGTTTGATAATCTGAACAATATTCTGAAGAGAAAAAATAGGGTATCCAGGCATAAAATTTCCAGAATTCTGACCTGAGGGATGCTCTACCTTCATTGTATTACATAAAATTGTTTTTGTTTCTGTCAGGCAAAAGTTTTGAACTTAAAGATATTGGCTTTTACAAAAGACTTGTCTCCTATTCTATAATTAAGTCTACAACAATTAAAAAAAACCACCCTCAGTCCCAAGGGTAGATATACAGGTCTTCAAGGGAAGGGGGGGGGATTGCGCTCCATAATGTGACCGGTCAAGCTCAGTCTCCAAGAATTACAAGACATCCATCTGACGTTTTCACAATTTATTACTCCATGATTATTTTTCCCTAAAGACAAATGTAAATATCATAAACACATTGCACAATTCATTTAATTATTCAATGTAATGATATAATGTTTATTTTACGAAATAGTGAATATTAAAATAATTATGATGACGATATGACTGACTGACGGAGATACATAAATCTTCGACGGATTTATAAACGTTACGTAAAAATATAAGACAGACAAAATTACGAATAGATGATAAAATGAAATTACTGATTTACATGAAACTCGGAACTGACTTTCATTAATGTAATATTTTAACGCTCAAATAATACTCATGATATATACAATAATACATATAACATACCGATGTTAATGGAATCGGGAATTTCACAAAATTCCTCAGTCAAATGCTGGACTAGTGACCCTTTATGAATTGAACCTATTAAACGTAAAAATGTATCTTTTACTATTTTATTCTTTAACTGATAAACTTAATTTACAAAAGATAAATTCATTAAATTAATTCGTAAAGTGTTCAAATAATAATTTTAGAAAACAAACCAATTAGAAATAATTCTTTTCAATAAATATGAATAAATAATTAAGTTCGTATTCAATATTTAACATGAAAATGAACCAATAAAATTTATCTAGAATTACACAAAATTATTCAAATGCAAGAAATAGATAAACTAGTAAATAATAATACAATAGGACAATTATAAAAGGACAGGAGACTTACTTCTAACCTAAATTCGTTTGTCCACCATAATATAAAAGAAAAGACGTGTGACATCTAACATCTAAAGGTACGGAATGAATAAGGGCGAGGTAAAAATTCTCGCAGTGCGTGTTCGATTTAACTCGTGATATTATTTAGCCAATGAAATGAATGCTTTAAAAATAGTTACATCAAAAACTTGTTTAGCTTGTATTACTAGACAAACGTGTATAAATATATCTATGGAGAGGTTTCCGGATATAATTTTAAATGACGTTTATAGTTATAAAAATAGATCGAGAAAAGTTAAGCAAATCCAAAAATAGAATAATGTAAGACATATCGATAAATAGAAAATATTAAAGATAATAAAATGTCACACTACCACATACTCCCCCCAGTTGACAAATGACGTCCTCGTCATTTTAATACAATCAAAAATATAAATACTATGTAGCAAAACTGACATTTTGCTCCAAAAATCAAATTTGAAACAAACATATAAGTGTTCTTAAAGTCACTTCAAATAATAAACAATAGAAGTGCACACACCGTGGTTGTCAATATTTGAAAACCACAAAATAATATTCAAAAATATGACTTAAAAATTAAAAACAGGTATTTTCAACTAAGAAAATTCTAATGTGTAACCTACTGTTTCAAAATACTCAGAATGGCGGAAATGACTTGTGACTCGTAACCTTTACATTGATTACATACAAGGAGTTCATGAAGATAATCTACTTTCATCTTCCATGGTGGTTTTGTAGAGTTCATTTCCATCACATAGTCTTCATGCCAATTCGGTGGCATTGTTTGTCTATTTGAACGTCTCAGTACGGGAGAATTCGGTTCTGAATGGTCCTCAGATCCATTACCAGATGATGAATGACCTTCCTGCTCATTAGTGGAAACAGACTCTTCATCTGATTCGTGTCCTTGAGATGAGTGAATATCCTCGGATGACGTATCTAGGTCTGCCAATCCTTAGGTTTCATCATCATCAGCCAATGATTCGTTGTCAATATTCCTGTCGACATCTGATTGGATGTCTTCTGTTGACGTATGTACCGGTACATCTATTACTGTTACATCTGAGTCGGAGTCACTCTGGTAATTCTCTTCATTGTTTGAGTTGCTTGTAGACGTTTTCGTAGGAATACTAGTCCTCGGAGTTGGTGTAGGTTTGTTGTTGTATGATGGTATATGACTAACAGGTAGGAGTAGGTTTCTGTGTAAAATGCGTTTCTTTCCTTTACCGTTTTCCTTTTTAATTTCAAAAACTGGAATATCCGGGTTGCTTTGCTTTATGATAATGTAAGGATCGGATTCCCAGCGATCAGAAATTTTGTGTTTTCCATCGAATGCGACGATTTTTACTAAGACTTTGTCTCCTATCTTTAGATGTGAACTCCTAGCTTTGAGATCATACGCATGTTTCTGTTTATCTCTCGATTTGTTAGCTGATGTGTTAGCCAGTTCATATGCTTTCTGTAAGCGCACTTTCAAATCGCTGACATACTTTGACGTTTCTTGCTTTTCTCCACGGTTGATGCCAAAAATAAGATCGATGGGTAGATTGGGTTCACGTCCGAACATGAGAAAGTAAGGTGAATATCCTGTGCTTTCATGTCGAGAACAGTTATACGCATGGATGAGGGGTTTGATGTAATCTTTCCATCGTGATTTCTGTTCTGGTTGTAAAGTGCCTAACATGTCCAAAAGTGTTCGATTGTATTTTTCACACATTCCGTTTCCCATGGCATGGTACGGAGAAGTTCTAGATTTAGACATTCCTGTGAGTGAGCAGAGTTCTTTAATGATTTTGCTTTCGAAGTTGGCACCTTGATCGCTATGAAGTTTAGTTGGTAGTCCATAAAATGCAATAAAGTTGTCAAAGAGAGCTTGAGCAGTAGTTCTGGCTGTCATGTTTCTTGTAGGTACTGCATGTGCCATGCGAGTGAAATGATCAGTAATGACGAGTATGTACTGATAGCTTCCTGATTTTTCAAGTGTGAGGTAGTCCATGCATACCAGTTCAAGAGGATATGAAGTCTTGATGTTTATCAATGGAGCACGCTGGTTCGTAGTTGTCTTTCGTTGAATACATCGTGTACAGTTCTTGATGTAGCTTTCAACGTGTGATGATATTCCACTCCAGTAAAATCTGTCGCGAATAAGCGAAGTGTTATATCTCTTCCAGGATGTCCAAAACGATCATGCAGGTGGTATAAAATAGTGTTCGTGTATGCTGACGGAACGACAAGTTGTTTTACGGTTTCTCCATTGACTGTAGTTGTTCTGTATAAAACATCGTTCTCTAGTGACAGAAATTTGAAGTTCTTGATGAGAGAAAGTGGATGGTATTGTTGTTGCACGCTTTCGCACTTTGGTTTGACTCCTGATCGAACATGATGCTTCCATACTTTTAACATAGGATCTATGTCCTGTCGCTGTGCCCAGTCAGGTGAGTTTTCGTTTATATCAGATGCAGTGAAGATATCGGTGATGTTTGAATCGATGCAAATGCTTTCAACATGAGGATGAATGTTGATTGTAGAACATAGAGCTTTCACGGCATCTTCAGGTAAGTGTTCGTCAGAATGAGTAATGTTTGGAAGTCTAGAAAGAGCATCGGCATCAGAATTGTGCTTTCCAGACCTGTAGATGATAGAAAAATCAAAAGATGACAAAGCAGCTATCCATCGTTGACTTGTAGCATCTAGTTTCGCAGAAGTGAGTACATAAGTGAGTGGATTGTTGTCAGTATAAACTACAAATTTATGTCCAAGTAAGTAGTCTCGATACTTCTCAGTAACGGCCCATTTTAAAGCAAGAAATTCTAGTTTGTGTGCCGGATAGTTTTTCTCTGAACGGCTTAGACTTCTACTGGCGTACGAGATGACACGGTGAGTACCATTTTGCTTTTGGTAAAGTATAGCTCCAAGTCCGGATTGACAAGCATCTGTGTGGAGTTCAAAAGGTTCATCAAAATTCGGGTAAGCCAGGATAGGTGGAGATGTAAGTGCTTGTTTCAGATGATTGAAAGCGGAATCTGCTTCTGACGTCCATTTCCAAATCGTAGATTTCTTTTTGTCTTTTGCTTTCTTTGGAACAGGCATAAGAGCGGTAAGTGATCGAGTGATCTTCGAAAAGTCTTTGATAAATTTCCTGTAGTAACCAACGAAACCTAGAAATTTTCGTACTTCTTCTGGAGATTTTGGTGTTGGCCAATTCAAAACTTTTTCAATCTTTGATGGATCAGGTTGAAGTCCATTTTCGGTGACAATATGACCTACGTATTTGACTTGGTTCCTAAAGAATGTACATTTCGGAGGAGCAAGTTTGAGTTCTTCTTTTGTAATTCTATCAAATACTTGTCTCATTCTGGAAACATGTTCTTCGTAAGTTTTCGAGAAAATGATCAAATCGTCCAAATAAATGAAGCAGATGTTGAGATTGAGTCCATCGAAACATTCCTCCATAAGTCTTTGATACGTTGCTGGGGCATTGACTAATCCGAATGGCATCCTGTTAAATTCGTAGAAACCAAGAGGTCCCACGGTGAAAGCTGTGCGTTCTTTATGTTCTTCTAAGACAGGAATTTGGTGATATCCAGCTTTCATATCGCATACTGTAAAGTATCTATTTCCTTGAAGGGCATCTAAGATTTCGTCGATACGTGGTAGTGCGTAACTGTCTTTGACTGTACGTTGATTGAGTTGACGGTAGTCCACGCACATACGTAACTTTCCATCCTTTTTACGGCAAAGTACCACGTTACTAGACCAAGGTGACTTCGATTTACGGATCATGCCGGAAGACAAAAGTTGCTGGAGATGATATCTAACCTCATTATACATGCCAGGAGGTATTCGTCTGTTTTTCTGTTTGAACGGAATTTCATCATAGAGTTCGATACGATGGAAGACTGAAGAGGTTAAGCCAATGTCGGTATCTGAATACGAAAATATGTCGCTATATTCCTGAAGTAGTTTCTTTGCACCATGAAGTTGAGAAGGAGTAAGATTGTCTTTATCAAGGTCGATATTTTCGAGTGTATCAACAGGCTTGGTTTCTGATGAAGTTGATTCCTCCACAGACACAGGATGAAGTTCGCAAAGTAACACTCGAGGTTGAATATTGACAGTCAGCGTTGTTAAATTGCTGATGGTAACTGGCAAGAAGTCATGATTGTCTACATCGTAGGTTACGACAACAGGCGCTATGTCCAAATCTGTCGGGATGGATGACTTATCAGTCGCTTGAAGTAGTGCACATGTAGGTGGATGTTGAAGACATCTGTCCTTATACCCTTTAATAGTTACTTCACTGTTCGGTGGTATGATGATTGATTTTAACTCGGCTGATCTTACTTGAGCTAGCCTAAAATTTCGTTTGTTGAGCTCCTTTTCTTGTAGCGATATGCATCGAAAAGCCAAGTACCATTGTGTATGAAGAGCTGCATGTTGAAGATACTTGATTCCACATTGTTCTCTCACATTGTCTCTTAGAACTTTCAAAATATTAGTACCGATGAGAACGGGTACCTTTTTGGTATATTCTGTATCGTCGACAATAAGGAAAAGTGATGGCTGTGACGACGGAAACGGAAGTCCTTGAGCTTTAAGATCGACAGCAATGTTACCTTTGTATGGAACGTCACTACCATTAGCGCATTTCAGGTTGAATTCATCAGTAACACTTCTGATCGGAACATCGGGTAAGTATTTTCTATGAAACCACTGAGAAATTGTAGACACCGTTGACCCTGTATCTAGGAGAGCTAAGGCTTCATTGTCATTAATTGAAACATTGACGATGCTATGGTTTCCAATTATATTGTCCATATCGTTACTGGGACGCTGCATATGTACACCTATCGACCGCGTCTCGTCATAGGTCGTTGATAGTTTAAAGGTTTCTTTTGATGATCGAGGATAACTCTGCACCCAAGCTGTAAGTGACCTTCTTGACCACAGCGGTAACATATAGGTCCAGATCCCTGTGTAGACTGACTATGAGGTCTATGTGGAGTGGCAGCTCGACCACGACCGTAACCATAATTACCAGTATGTCTACCACGTTGATAGTTTCCAAAACCTCTGTTGAAGAATGTACCACGGTTCTGAGTATTACCATACATATTCGCTGGGTACTGATGATGTTGCTGTTGAAAATGTTGATCTGCTACAGTATTTTCAGTTGCTTGTGGATGCAGATGACCTTTTACTTCTTTGAGTTCGCTGCTCAAGTCGGAAACTATCTGTTTAATTTCATCGAGTTCGCTTGAAGTTGAAATCTTGTTAGCGTGTTCGGTTTTAGAACGAGATTCGTTGCGCTTTTTCATGTCGTCCTCTTTCATCCGTATAGCAACACGCAAGTTGTCAAAGGAGAGATTCTGATCGTAAATGTGACCGGTTATATCCTTAAGACTTGGCTTTAGGCCTTCGTAGAAAATGTCTTTTAGCATTTGTTCGCCTTCAGCGCCAGATATCTTTGTCACAATGCGAGCTTTAGACAGTAAATCTTCTAAGCGGCATCCCCATGACGATACGTCCTCGTCAGGTTCCTGTTTTGCGCTGTAGAAGTTAGACATGAGCTTTTGTTTCTTGTCTACAGTACCGTATATACTTTCAAACTTTTGAAGAATGTCGGTAATATTTGCTTGTGGTCCAAGTCGCATGACTACACGAGCCGCTTCACCGCGAAGCGAACGACGAATCGAATGTGCGATTGTAGTTTCCGTGTAACGTTCTCTCATAAGACATTCAACTTCGTACTTCCACAAGTCAAAGCTTACGTCGCCTTTTTTATCGCCGGAGAAGTTAGGAAGTCGAGGATGTTGACTGCTCAAAGTTGTCGGCGGATTCTGTGGCGGAGTACCTCCGCTTGCGGTCGTATTCTCTCTTGATCGCGCACCTTTTGTGTACGAAATAAACCATTTCTGAAAATCTTCAGACGAGTTTGTGTTTGGTGATACTCCCATATCTTGAAATCCTTTCGCAATAACGTCCATATCTTCTTGTGACAACGGATCGGACATTTTGATCGATAGTGTAATAACACAAACTAACTAATCTAACTAATATGGCTAATCTAACTAATAAGTTCCGCAACGCAACGTAACGTAGTATCGTAACTAACTAATCTAAGTAGTCTAAAGTAACGAAACGTAATGTAGTATTGTAACTATCTAACTAACGTAACGTAACATAACGTAATGTAAAGTAATGTAACACACTTGGTAGGTAATTCTCAAAAATATTTGTAACAACAACTACACACGTCACTAATGACAATATAAAATTAAGGGCAAGTTTAAAATAAGGTATGAAAAAGATGACAATGAAAAATTTGAAAAATCAAAAATGTTATGTCAAGAAAATAATTCAATAGATTTTATTTCAAAAATCTCAGTTAAATTCAGATAAGATTCAGAAATAATCTATGATTTAGTAACAAAAATCGATTCAAACTAATAGAGTATTTGGAATTGAAAAATTTGATTCAAAAATGAAAACGATTTCTAAGATATGTCACAGAAAATAAATATTAATGCGCCGAATGAAAGAGAATGAGGTACGAAGTTTATCAATAATTTAGCTATCTGAAATGAAAAAGAAAAAAATCAAATCAGGTTGTGTAAATCTAAATTAATTAAATACTAATTGCTAATTTCTAATAGCTAATTAAGTACTAATCAATCTAAAGTAAACTTAAGTAAGATAAAATGAAAATTCAAACGATGACTTAAGTTAAATGCTTTTTATGAAACGTCTAAGTTCCAAAACTACATGAAAGAAATAAAAAATTGAAGTTCACAAAAGATTTGACAATCAAAATTGAGAGTGGAAACTAAGTAAAACAAAAATGATCAAGTGCAAATGGAGCAATGATACAACACAAAGATGAAAATTTAAAAATGAAAATAAAATAAATTTGCTACACAATAATGAGAAAGTAATAAGTGTGTACGCTACATCTAATTAAATAAATGAAAAATGCTAGATGTCTAATTATCTACGGTATTCTAACTAACTACGTAACTACATGTAAAGATGCTATGAAAATGTAAAAGTTAAATACTCTTCAACACATACTCAAGTACCCAAAGTTTCTATTGTAAACTAATTCAATGTGTCAATCTAATAAAATAAACCTGTAGATATCGAATAAGGATGAAAATATCTAAGTACCAGATGCAAAAATATTTGGTAAATGAAATAAAATAAATCACCAAACTGTACGCAAAACCAAAATCAAATATGAATCAAATCAATCCTAAACTAATCAAAGTAAACTTAAATGTCTACGATGTACTTATATCTGAAATAAAGAATTGATTTTATTCAGCAATAAAAAAATGAGAGGAAGTGAACGACAAGACGGAAGCGGAAGTTCAACTCTACCGGAAGTAATGCGCAGTCATATCACCATGTTATATAAATTGCAAATAAATTCTGAATATTCAAATCAAATGCAAAATTTGTCAAAATATTTAAGCAAAGGCAATGTTCATAGGCAATCGCATGAAATATTTGACTGTTAATTCAATAAATGTTAATGCAATAGAGTCTATACATTGAAATCTGAAAGAAGAAAAATATGCAATGCAATAGTAATACAAGTATAAGCTTTTACAAAAAGCTTGCCGGCAGTTAGCTGACATTAAATGTTGTAAAATTCTAGTAAGGAAAAAATGGAATAAACGATTTTTATTCTTGCTAGACCAATCGCACATTTCCGGGCTTTTCCGTTTTTATTTCCGAGTACAAGCTACGGAAATTTCCGAGGACCTGTGATTTGTTGTAGGACGTATCGGTACAAAGACTTTTCGATGCATCTTTCGGAAGAAAATGCACTGATACGATATGACTTTCATTTGTCAAGTCATCTAGACTCTTTAGCCGACCTGATGGAAGCATCTTATGCACAGATTCAGAATAACCTTGACGAATATTTGCATATTTTGTAGTTGTCCACCAATCATATTGCCAAGAGTTATTTTATCCGTGCAAGTATGTCACGATTGATTACAGTATACCGGCAGTCATGACTGCCGGTAATGAAAAAGTTCAGTTCATCAGGGAATGTCAATTTAAATAGCTTACCACACCGCTAGTCTTCAATTGTCAGAATATAATACGCGCACTATATATATACACACAATGTCACAGGTGAGTAGTTCATTATTCAGCCAGGTAATCTCAGGTAAAGTTCATCAACGGACATTATGGCGGATCCAGGGAAACAGTCCAGGCGCCATGGAGACATCTAGGTTCCTTTTCGGTTGGGCGCCATTTTGTGACCGGACAAGCTCATTCTCCAAGAATTACAAGACATCCATCTGACGTTTTCACAATTTATTACTCCATGATTATTTTTCCCTAAAGACAAATGTAAATATCATAAACACATTGCACAATTCATTTAATTATTCAATGTAATGATATAATGTTTATTTTACGAAATAGTGAATATCAAAATAATTATGATGACGATATGACTGACTGACGGAGATACATAAATCTTCGACGGATTTATAAACGTTACGTAAAAATATAAGACAGACAAAATTACGAATAGATGATAAAATGAAATTACTGATTTACATGAAACTCGGAACTGACTTTCATTAATGTAATATTTTAACGCTCAAATAATACTCATGATATATACAATAATACATATAACATACCGATTTTAATGGAATCGGGAATTTCACAAAATTCCTCAGTCAAATGCTGGACTAGTGACCCTTTATGAATTGAACCTATTAAACGTAAAAATGTATCTTTTACTATTTTATTCTTTAACTGATAAACTTAATTTACAAAAGATAAATTCATTAAATTAATTCGTAAAGTGTTCAAATAATAATTTTAGAAAACAAACCAATTAGAAATAATTCTTTTCAATAAATATGAATAAATAATTAAGTTCGTATTCAATATTTAACATGAAAATGAACCAATAAAATTTATCTAGAATTACACAAAATTATTCAAATGCAAGAAATAGATAAACTAGTAAATAATAATACAATAGGACAACTATAAAAGGACGGGAGACTTACTTCTAAACTAAATTCGTTTGTCCACCATAATATAAAAGAAAAGACGTGTGACATCTAACATCTAAAGGTACGGAATGAATAAGGGCGAGGTAAAAATTCTCGCAGTGCGTGTTCGATTTAACTCGTGATATTATTTAGCCAATGAAATGAATGCTTTAAAAATAGTTACATCAAAAACTTGTTTAACTTGTATTACTAGACAAACGTGTATAAATATATCTATGGAGAGGTTTCCGGATATAATTTTAAATGACGTTTATAGTTATAAAAATAGATCGAGAAAAGTTAAGCAAATCCAAAAATAGAATAATGTAAGACATATCGATAAATAGAAAATATTAAAGATAATAAAATGTCACACTACCACAATAATATACATCTAAAGGCACCATATTGGATTACAACCCTCGGACTTTATTCATTTCTACTATGCAAAACGTTGTCAACATTTTAAAGATTTTTAAATTTTTCAGAAGAGATTTCATAACTCATGATCCTTCTGACTATTGTTTAAAGTTATCTTATTGTTATTTTTTAAAATTGTAATCCAAGGAGGGAGATAACTCTAGCATTTGGAGGAAATATATAATGTGGCGGATTTAGAGGGGGACCAGGGGGCCCCTTTTTCACCCAAAGTTATTGATTCAGAAAACTCTTTATGTTTTATCTCTTTACTTTCGGGGAAATTTTCGGCTCGCTTCACTCGCCGCACTTAATTTTTTCATTAGCTATCTATTTTGTCGTCTTCACTTTGTCTTCAACTTTCTTTGTCATCGTGTTTGACCGGATTCATATGTCACAAACATAAACAAAATTCAAAATCAAAATCAAATTTTAAACACTTGAATAATTACCAAATGCTTCATTTTCATGGGTCGATCTAACCAGGTTAGACAGGTGGATAGCGGGGTTGCAATGCCCTAATCGTCCCAACCTTCCCCAATTGGTCAAACAAAAATAGAGCATAGAAAATGAGAGAGATTTTATTCTTATGACAAAATGTAACCATCTATTCCAAAAATTATACGGCTCGCTCCGCTCGCCAATTTTGCATTGAATAAAGTTGTATATATACAAACTGTACATGTATGGATGACTGAATTAAAAAAAAAGAAAACTTCATATCTTAAGATTTCCCGGCTCGCTACGCTCGCCAGTCTACCTATAAGCTAAATTAAATGTATCAAGAAACTCTATATCTTGTACATGCAGCTGGAATGAACTCCCCCCCCCCCCCCCCCCCCACTAAGGTCATCAGTCTTGAGATTCACGTTTTCCGTCTCCGACCTTTTTTTTCTCGTCAGTTTTTCTGTGAACAATTTTCTTCGAGCTTAAACCTTGCCCCCCCCCCTTTTGTGAAATCCCCTATTCTGACCATGCTAATTTTAAAGGAAGGGCCATTATTTTCCAGACAATTTCTTTAAAGGGAGTAGTGGGGGTTGAATGACGGAGCTCCGTGTAATTTCAACCAAGTGTAAAATTCTGGGGTTTTTTTCTTATTAGAGACAAACTAATTTAAATATACATTTGTGAATCTCGGATCCGCATATTTTTCATATTTCTTCAGCTTAAATTTCTCAGTATTTCTATAGTCAAAAGGATATATTTCCATGGCAATAATAAGGAGGAAATACAGTCCCGAAAAAATGGAATCCTGAAGTGCGAGAGAGGCATGTTGATCTGAAGTGACGGTGTACCATGTGTACATTTCAACAAATTACGTTTCATTCATGATGCCCGAGACCAAAATAGAGGAATTGTACACGTATAGTGCGAGTACACGTATAGTGAGTGTACACGTATAGTGAGTGTACACGTATAGTGAGTGTACATGTATGGTGAGTGTACACGTATAGTGAGTGTTCATCTATAGTGAGTGTACATGTATAGTGAGTGTACACGTATAGTGACTGTACACGTATAGTGAGTGTACATGTATAGTGAGTGTATATGTATAGTGAGTGTACACGTATAGTGAGTGTACATGTATAGTGAGTGTACACGTATAGTGAGTGTACATCTATAGTGAGTGTACACGAATAGTGAGTGTACACGTATAGTGAGTACACGTATAGTGAGTGTACACGTATAGTGAGTGAACACTTATAGTGAGTGTACACGTATAGTGAGTGCACATGTATAGTGAGTGTACATGTATAGTGAGTGTACATGTATAGTGAGTGTACACGTATACATTCAAAATCAGTTAAGTTGCACCAATTGCAACTTCAAAACGGCCGCAAACTTTAAGATCAGGAATATTTCGAAACCATGTCGATTTTGAAGCTTGGTATATATGTGTTTGGAAACGGCAATAGAAATTTTTTTCACCGGCATTTTAGCCAGAAATTTAATTAGATGTAGACTGCTGTGTAATTGTATGCGAATTACGTTACATATGAGGGCATATGTTAATAATACAATTCTCTGACAATGAAAAACGTCGTAAGTGTTCAATAGTTTGCTTTATTGGTAACTGTAGTCATTATGGTGGTCAAGAAATGCATTTAGTATAGATTTTCATATATTCGTGAAGAACAGCAGCTAATTTATAATACCTCAAACCGATTCGTGCAAATTAATCACGAAGTTTAAGTGATTGATGTTTTGCAAGTGTGATAGTTTGATTTTAAGGGAGATCTGAGTAAAACAAATTCTCCAGATTTTGCTTTTAGTTGATAGTGAAAACACATAAACTGCAAAATCTACAATAACTCGGAAGAAATGGCTATAAGATAAAGACATACATTGAAAGTACCTCGTAACGTAATTCACAAATCGAAAAATGCCGTCACCTTTTAAGCAAGATTTCAATTGTTTTGTCTCTGATAGCATTTTATATCAAGAGGACACGATCATAGAACAGTAAATCGTGCTTGAAGAAATAAGAAATATTGCATATTACAGCCAAATGGCCTCAAATATTGCGATGCAACGTTTTATGATTAAGAGTATTCACGTGTATTTAGCTCATCAATTTCGTTTTTACACAGATATATTTTGACAAACACCGTCCCAATTCTTTTTAAATGATGATCTGAATTGATATAATAAAAACTTTAACAGAAGGCCCCAAAATTATCATGTTCAGTATCTAATTTTCAGAGTTTTCATTCCCAAAAGTGCCGTAACGTAATTCACAAAAATTCTTTTAAAGTTTAATTGTCCATGAAATAATTATGTTCAACTTATCAATTCCTTGCCGATCCATTGCTCTGTAGACATTCAAACAGGATCTGAATCTATGCTAGATCAAAATATATCACAAACTTTAACCATCTGGCATGTTTTAACATACTTGAAATAGAACATCTTTCAGACAAGAAAAGCAAAGTGTTTTTCTGCATATGACTACTTTAAATTAGTGTATTTCTTTAATATTTCTAAGCTGATTTCTATCTTCCATATCATATTTTGTATACATCTGTGTGATTCAGTATTACTCCGTACAATCATTTTCCTCTGTAATCAATAAAGATACCCAAAAGTAAATTACGTTACACAGCGTGAATTACGATATGGCAGGAATTCTCGCCTGTTTCGGAAACCTCAGCATTATCTGATGACACATACGTATGAGATACATTCAAATGTTTCAACTACAAACTTTATCAAATAACCTGCAAAATGAAGAATATTGTGATTAAAAAGAATACCTACTAGCTAAAATATGTTAAATTGTATATATTTGACATTTTAGATAGTGTTTCTGCCCACAGACTAAGTGTTATCACTAGCTAGCATGTCTGAAAGTAAATTCACCGTCACGTAATTCACGGTCATGTTTTTTTTACTGTGTTTATTATCTGCCTCTCCGTACGTAAGGGAACTTTTATCAAATTATGATTGTCTTTATATAAAGGCATAAGCACCTGATTACGACATGACCTTAGTAATGCACTCTGCTATTCTTATCACAGTAAAAGTAGCGTAACGTAATTCACAAAATAAGTTAAGTTTTCAGAAAATAAGAAATGAAAGGATTTTTTTTCCTAAAATGAAACGAATGTAAAACATTCAATGAAAAACTATTAAAGTTTGGTCTATTACAAGTTAGAAAAGTATTGTTATGATATTATATAGTTCTAATTTTAACTCATCCTAGATCTTCAAAGATGGTAACGTAATTCACCGTAAATCTTGTGACAATCGAGTTTAGTATAATTCAGAGTAAAATACTATGAAGCGTATGAACTGAACTCGATTTTTTAAAATACTGATATTACTTTTATTAAGATAAGTGCTAATTATTTTGAATTTAATACATTTTCGCGTCACTGACAACCCATTTTATCATAAACCTCAGTTTGTGACATGCATTTTTTGACAAATGAGTTAAAGAAGATCCTGACGATAATCTCAACAGCACCCACAATATAGCATAAAATTAAGCATCGACGGACCCCCAGCAAGCTAGAGGTGGGACCAGGTGCCCGGGAGGAGTAAGCATCCCCTGTTGGCTAGCCGCACCCGCCGTCGATGTCTAAGCACGAAAATGACAACAATATACAAAAATCATGCACTGTCTGACGTTATGTCTATATAGAAAGAGCTATGGTGACAATGTCAGAGAAATGTTTTCAAAACACTTACTGTCAAACACTTACTGTCAAAATACAAGCGGTCCTTATATGATAGAAAAATCCACACATATCCAGTTCAAAGGTAGCCCTTAGGCATATGGAGGAATAGCAACCAATGCAAGTAAAAAGTTAAAGCAAAAAAATCTTTCCATGATTCAATGTTTCTTTCAAAAATGTATTGTGACACAGTTTTTGCGTTTTGGCGCAACTTAAAACAAAGGAGGGGATCTCCAACAACACCAGGTTGTAGCACCCACAGCAAAACCCCAAAACACCCAATGCAAAAACACAAACCAGACAAGCACAAAGAGACGCGTAAGGGACAAGGGACGTCAACGCACAACACAGAGGCATCAAACACAAAGGACTACACATAAACCAACGAGACCAATGGGCAACCGGTGCCGACTTAGGACGGCCATCTGCCACGGAAATAGCAGAAGGTATGGTTATCCTGGATTACGTGCGCACAACCCTCCCACTTTTCCGATTACCCAGAGGTCTTGAAGAACGTACAATTGTGGTGTAAAACAACCTCCTCACTGTCAGATAACCACACACAAACAAGACCGCAAAACGCAGGGGCCCAAGCAACACAGATGAATATGTAAATGGATATAAAAAGAGGTGCGTACGTAATACAATCCGTGCTCTGCCGCCTCGAGCTTATGTATGTTATCACCCGAGGAGTCCGACTGACATTCAGAGAGGACAGGTGGTCGGGGCCCTGTCTTCTCTAAAGAGGTTTGGACAGGGCTCGTCATGGAGTCCCGTCTTCACAGTCAGTCAGAGTGCAAGTTTTAAGAATGCGCTTGTACAAGACTGTAGATTGGTCAAGTACCAAGCCTAGTGTCCATCTGGTGACATTAGGATCATACCCACAGTATAAAAGGCGTTTGATGATTCTGACGCATTTCCGATAGTGATGTTGTCTTTCTTTTATCCTTCTTATCTTGTTAATAATGTCACCATAAAATGCAGGTTGTGAAATACACAAAGTAATATACTCTGTTGCCTGTATTTGTCCGAATTTGAGAAGAAGTTGACAATATTTTTGTAAAATTTCCAGAAAGTCTTTACTTGTTTGTGAAAGCGAAAACCTTGTCCTAAAAGTTTCTTGGTAATTTGTTAATTTCTACTATGAAAATCCAAAACATCAGTACATGCTCTAGCATACCGGATGAGCTGTGAAATATAGATACCATAGGACGGTAATTTAGGAACATCAACGTCATGCCAGGGGAAATTTACTATGTTAAATCCAAAATTATCTCTTTTGTCATACACACTTGTATGGATCTCTCCATTAACAATTTTGATATTTAGGTCCAAAAATGGCGTTTCTGTGTTTGAAACGTTTGCCTTGTTTAAAATCAATTCTTGTGGATAAATAACATTCTTATATTTCTCAAAAACAAGATTGTCGATAGTAAGAATATCATCCAGGCGCCAGTTTTACTAAAGGTCGTAAGTGTAAACTTAGGCGTAAGTTTAGACTTAGGCGTAAGTTACGACATTTTTCATGATCTTTCTGTTTTACTAAAAGTCGTAACTTACGACAAACTTAGTTTATGTGTAAATTTTGGCGTAAATCTACGACTGCCCTCGACTGCCCTCGACCACACGTAAGTCTACACGTAAGTCATAAACAGACAAGAAGGGACTAAATTTTCGGATAAAACCAGACAAACACGTAATGGAAGAGAGTTTTCCGAAAGAAGAAGCGTGTATTTGATGTTTTGAATGCTGAAAAGTGTAAACTTCCTGCTAAAATTAGCTCATGGTGTGTTTATATAGTGTCATAGCAACGAAGCCGATTCGTATGTATGAAACACGTTCGAAAACCTTTTCGCTCCTCATATTTTAACGTGCATAATCTTTTAAAAATATACTCATTTAACTTTTTTTTGTTTTTCTTTTTTTACATTTCAAATTCTATTTCATTATTGTTTGTCTAAAAATATGAATATTAAAAAAACAAAAAATATATAAATGAATAAAATACAAAAAAGAATAATAATAATAATAATGATAATAGTATTATAGGCCTACATGTAAACAATTTGTTTGTGGATGTACACGAAACTGAAGCATACATAATTCCATAAGCTCAAGTTTGCTTCTAACATTTGCGTACTCTGTAATTTTCAGAAGGATAATTTCATCGTCAGAACTCACTTGACGTGTCTAGAAAAGAAATGACTATCAAAGAAATGATATGCATGATAACATAAATGATTAAAATATGTGTACATGTACACAAAAAGTATAAGTTATTTATAACTTATTCCATAAGTTTACGGTACTCAGGCTAGTATTAGCAGTTGGAAACAATTCTAAAATAGGAAGAAAAAATATAACATAATCTATGAAGTATCAATAAAATACGGGTTTCACCAACGGTTTTGTTTTCCTTTTTTCGATTCTTTTCTCTCTTTTTTTTTCTAAATTGCGATTTATAGATCTTTTGAAATATGTTTAGAATCATTCTTTACTTTAAATCCAATTCATTTACAGATAACATAATTTTTTTTCACTTTAATCTCGTTATCGTATATTTCGTTGATTTTATTCTAATTATGATGTCAAGAGTTTTTGTAAGCTTTTAACTTTTGAGTTGTGCGTAATAAAGCTTTCACATTCCGTGTTGATTCCTTGTGAGAAGACCTTTCCATGAATTGGCACCGGCGACCTTAAACGTTGTAAAATAAATAAAGTTTAAATTTAAATTCTTCAATTCAATAGCATCATTTTGAACGTGGAGTTTGACATACTCTTAAAGTACTTTTTTACCGACTTGTTCGTTGAAACATGCTTCGTATGTTAATTCAGATTTCATTTGGCTAGATAAATAAATAAATAAATCGTGGCAGCGCCATATTTTTTATTTATTTATTCATTTATCTATTTATTTATTTATTCACTTACTTACACACCACTACCACCGTCATCACCATGCACCACTTGTTTTTCAAGATCCGTGCATCATGTGTAACATGCACATACTATAAGATAAGAGGGACGAACACGGTGCTCTGTACGGATATTGTGAAAAAAAATTCAAAATCATGTTTCTGACATTCCAAATCCCAAGAAATAAATAATCTTGTATTTGTATCCGATACAGTTTCATTGGCGGATTTGGAGCATTATTGACTGACAAAGATTATCTGAAATTAAATAATTTGGAATTAAATAAACAACGTCAACGAGCGCCCCCCCCCCCCACTTTTGCCAACGTAAGGGGTAAAGTACTAAAATTTGATTATTCTGACAACCACTTTTCAACCAAAATTGTCCAAAAGGGCGACATTATTGTTATTTCTTATGCGGCGATCATCCCCCTGAACCTCCTCCCTCAGACCTCTCATGTATTTGGTTTGGGGCACGCTCCCTTACCTGGATCCGCCCCTGACTTTATACATCAATCTAATTGATCAAAGGTAAATGAAAGAATTATTCAATTTTTAAAGCTATTTCGGATGTTAATCTGTCGTTTTCTTGTGAATTTGTTCCGCTGGGTCAGTGCAGGGTGGTCATGCTGGAGATACTTTTATTTTTATTCCTATGTGCGTGTATAATATGCTTTTTTATCAATCGTTTTAAGGGGAGGGGGAGGTCTCTGGACAACGAGTTCATGTTTAACAGCAATACAATAATGTGGAACGCCAAATTCGTCAGTTTTTCGTCAGATTCATCAGTTTTCCCCCCTTTTTTTCTTGCAAACGTTCTTTTTTTTTTTTTTTGGTTTTTGTTTGTTTTTGTTTTTTTTTTTTGCATACCTTTAGATTGATTAATTCATGCAGTATCTGACAAATTAAACTCCTATTTTGTGTGTATGATAGTATTTTCTTACTCAATAATTCGTTGGGGGGAGGGGAGCATGTATAACGGCACGAATAAACGGCAAAATGTGGAACTGCAAAATTCTTTAAAGTTTTCGGTCAGATTCATAAGCTTTTCCATCTTTTATTACCGCAAACGTTCAGTTTTCTTCATTTTTCAAAACATGAAATCAATCAAAACGCGATTTTTCCCAGGATTATTCATCGTTGTCAAGGATTTTTCAGTCTCCAACCAAAAGAGTTCCACACGTAAGTTATGCGTAAGTCTACGCTTAAGTTTACGTCTACGTGCAAAGTTACGACCTTTCGTAAGACGCAACTACGCAAACGTAAAAAGTGTCGTAACTTGATTTACGCCTAAGTTTACGCAAAAATTTACGACCTTTAGTAAAACTGGCGCCAGGTACCTAGAAGTACCAATGAAACATTTCACATCATCATTTTTTATTTGTTTTTGAAGATTTTGGATAAATTCCTTTTCATACGTGTATAAAAATAAATCTGCAACAAGAGGCGCACAATAAGTACCCATTGGAATCCCTACAACTTGCTTGTAGAGTTTCTCACCAAATCTTACATAAATATTGTCCAAAAGGAAGGACAAGGCAATACACAGGTCACCACATGTCCATGATTTGTATGATTTGTAATCTGTGGCGGAAAAGACACCCTTCGATTCAGAAGTACAAATAAAAGTTTTCCCCTCTCGATCAAAACACCATTTAATGAGTTTGGACAGTCGATCATTATCATTTATTTTGTCGTGAGGAAGCGTGGTGTACCTATTAGAAAAGTCGTATTAAGATATCGTATTTGCTTCAAAATTTTTTGATTTCATTTTGTCAATCACATCCCCTGAATTTTTAATAGACCAAAAGAAGTTTACGCCATTCCTGTTGATGACAGTTTCACAGTATTTTGCCACGTGTTCCTTTATAGCCGTGAGTGCTGACGTCAGATGTTGTTGAGCAGTTGCTAGAATTAGCAATGTATCGAAACTTGTAAGGAGACTTGTGAAGTTTTGGTATACAGTATATTGTAGGGAGATCCAATTTAGAAATAGGGATGTTAAAAGAAGAAATTTCAATGTTTGTTCAAAATATTGGGAACACTTTCGTTGCTTTCGATATAAGTATTAGTAGAGGAAAGTTCCGAAACTAAAGTTGATATGTAGTATCGTTTTCAAATAATTATGGTGTTGTTGGCTGCTTTGTCTGCAGGCGCGAAGACATATTTTTCATGTAAATTACGTAACTTGGATTTGAAATATCTTTCAGATTTAGAAATTGGATTTTCAAAAAGTTGAGGATTTTTGTGGTAGTTATCTATTCGAATATCGGTAATATCCAAAATGAGGTTTTCCCAGTCATTCAGAGCATGCGATTCGACTTCTTCCGATTTACACCATCGTTTGGTATAGTTATCTAAAGCTTCCTTTAGCACTTCTCGACATTTAATAAAATCTATCTTGGATGGGATTCTATACTTAGGTCCTTTCTTAAAAAGACCACGGAGCTGCCTGTCTTTGATAATTGAAAAGTCACCTGTAATAATATTAACAGCTGGTTTATATAGATATGCAGACGTTGCACATTCTCAAGAAGCAGGACATGATTCAAGTATTTTAGGATCTTGTGTAACTTTGTTGTAGTTAAAAACGAAATTTCGAATAGGTCTCTTATATTTGTAACAAATAAGAGGAGGTTCTAAATTTTCAAAATATTGAAGAAAGGCTCTTTGTACGCGATGATCCCGAAAAATATTAGAGATGTTCAGAAGATCAAATCCTTTGTTAATAAATGGAATTTTTATGAATCGTCTTTTAGGGGAGGTGTTTTTAACCAAAGGTTATAGTTTATTTTGTGCGAATGCAACAATGATATTTAGCCTAAATCAATCGGTGCTTCTCAAGAATGCAACCAGAGAATTAAGAATTAAGAATTAACTGATTTTGAATGATAGTGAGTGTACATGTACAGTGAGTGTACACGTATAGTGAGTGTACATGTATAGTGAGTGTACACGTATAGTGAGTGTACACGTATAGTGAGTGTACATGTATAATGAGTTTACACGTATAGTGAGTGTACATGTATAGTGAGTGTACATGTATTAAGTTCGAAATTCTATAAGTGCCCTACTTTTTTCTAAAGAACCTTAGTTAAGGACAGAACTATATATTCAGGGAGATACCCCTTATCAAAAGAATAATTGAAAACTTATTCAGAACTTTTATATATATTCTGATCTGTGTGGAAACGTCTTGACATACAATGTATATAGTGATACGATATCCTCAGCCCACCAGCAGAGATACTAATTTACGTCGTACCTATATATAGTGATTGAAAATATAAATACTGAAATACATATAAAATTATGCCCCAAAGTAATTCTTTAAGTGCACCATATGCGCATCTAAACTAAGAATGTATCATCAGTGATGCCAATTGGAATCTAAATGATAGGTAAAGACAGTTAAAGTGATGCTCAAGGCTGATGTAGAGGATTTCCAAGCACTTATAATACATGTATAGTTATGTATAATACGGAAGTGTTCCAACTCTATACCTTCTTTAAGAAAATTCATATCAATTTTCATGCACCAGACACGCGTTTCAGATATTATTTCGTCATCAGTGATCCTTCCTGCCAAATGGATTTCATAAATTTTCATTTCAGTCGCGCCCTCTGGTTTTATGTTTTAAATTTAAACTTGTGCATTTACTATACAAAATTTCCTGTAGGGTCGATTCAGTAGCATTTCCAAATAAAATCTATGTTCAAAATAGCATTTGAGGGATGGTGCTAAGATATTTACCTCCTATAATTTCGATGATATTTTGGATGAAATGACAAGTTTCCGAAATAACAAAATAATACAGATGATGGCGAATTGATAAAGGGCCAAAACAAAGCTTCTTTCGGGCGACAGAGCTGGAAAGAAGTAATTGAAACTCTTAACAAACATGTATGAAGTGCAACAATCTGATCATGAAGTACCGTATAATATGTAGGCCAAACAGCCCACTTTGGTTAGATTCCCTAAGTGGCAAATATTCATCCTTGTTGCCAAATATATATATATATTCAAATGAAAAAAAACTGTTGTATTGCACAATATCGAACATTAGTTCTTTTTTGTAAAATATTCTTTACTTAATAAAAGAATGCCAAGTCGCTAATATGCAAGCTTTGGTAGAAATTAGTCTTTTTCCGAATAACTCAGGAATGATCTGAAAGTAGTGTCCGTGTACATATATCGTTTTTGCCTTTTTATTTATTCGCGCCTGTGCTTTGCCAGTGGGATAAAAGGTTGATATGACCTCGAGGGGTGTCTCTAGTACCACTAGGTATCACTGCCAAAAAATCAAGAACTACCTACCGGTAGTAGCCTTTCACATAGGCTCTGCCAGCGAATGACATGTCACACCTCCCTGTGGTGATCATGGAAAAGCTTCGGTAGCTGAGCCGTGACATTGACGAAAGTATTTCGTCTTCTTCTAATACCTTGGATTTGTGGTTAAGGGAAGGAAACTTTGACACAAAAACCACGAGCACTACAGATCTAAGGGGTCTCTGCATGGCTGATGACCAGGCAGAACAAAACCTTTTGATTTCCAAAACTGAACATGCACTGAGTACACATCTACAGATCAACCGTTTACGTTAACTGAAAACAATTTACATTAATCGGGAAAGAAGGACCGAAATTGATAGGTCAGCGGACAAACCGAAGGGCATACATGTGAGTATAAGGTTAGGTGTCATAGTAAAGTTTAGAAATTTTATTTAATCATCGTCAAGGAATAAAAAATACTGTTTTACACTACTAGAGACTCCTGTACATGGAAGAATGTTTTTGTATATTTGTTTTGTGTGATATCTGCTGCATTGCTAGCTGTTGTGACAGGGTCGTGTTTTCCATCTTTGTTCATAAGGTTATAAAGACATTGCTGCTATGAATATCCCTTTATATATCTATTATTACTTTTTTCAACAATTGATTTACATGCATGTTACATGTGTTAGTATGTTGTTCCATTTGGTGTTTATTTCATCTTTGACCTAGTTCTTGTCAGTAATTTGTTTGTGTTGTTGGTTTGTGTAAGGTATGTTTCAGTTTTGCGCATGGTCGTCGCGGCAATGTTTTGTTGGGGGGGGGGGGGTGTCTTTTATGCTTATTAGACGAGACAGAAACTTGTTTATCGGACTTTCTTTATTTGAAGGGAGCATGGAATGGCCAGAGCAATGATATCACTGACAAGAAGCTTCAACAGCGCCTTCTACAGTGAATTCCGCACTTGTTATGTTGAGGGATCTTTCATGCTTATTGATCAGACGAGACAGAAACTTGAAATTTAACCTATTTGAAAATATATCGGACTTTCTTTATTTTAAGAGAGAATGGAATCGCCAGAGCAATGATATCACTGACAAGAAGTTTCACCAGGGCCTTCTACAGTGAATTCCGCACTTGTTATGTTGGGGGATCTTTTATGCTTATTGATCAGACAAGACAGAAACTTGAAATTTAGCCTATTTGAAAATATATCGGACTTTCTTTATTGCAAGAGAGAATGGAATCGCCAGAGCAATAATATCACTGACAAGAAGCTTCACCAGCACCATTCACAGTGAATTCCGCACTTGTTATGTTGGGAGTCGTCTTTGCTTATTGATCAGATAAGACAGAAACTTGACATTGAACCTATTTGAAAATATATAGGACTTTATTTTAAGAGAGAATGGAATCGCCAGAGCAATAATATCACCGACAAGAATCTTCACCAGCGCCCTCTACAGTGAATTCCTCACTTGTCATGGACTCTGGAGAGTGTTCATAAAATAAAGTCGCCCTTCTTTTTTCTATGGAGCTATGTAATTGTCTCCGTCTAGTTTACCGACTTTTCTTTTCTCGTGAGAAGGTTCTGTTTCATAATTTGTTCTTCAAGAATTTCTAAGCCCTTTGAGTATGAGTTTAAGGATCTGCTTTCGGCATTTGTGTTGGATTTTTGTTCACTAATTACGGTAAAATAAAGCTTGAATTTTCATTTACCAGATGGGCTCCCGAGAACGTTACTTTACTAAAGGAGCTTTTCATCTTTAAATGAATATTGCCTCATTTTGGATGCTTGTTTTTTGTCTGTTAATGTTTACTTAAAGTGTTTGCATTTCGCTGAAGAAAACGTAACTGAAAAATTAACGAGATATGTCCCCTCTTTATATACACTGAGTCTACTTTAGTTTACTCTAGTTCTTATTGCTTTTGGTTTCCTCGGTCCTGCAAAGATTTCCTTTAAACCGTCTAATAAATTTTGCGCTTTTTTGTATTTAAGTGGTCTCACCCACAAAAATCGCGAAAAGACATCAACCACAACTAACAGAAATCTGATACCATTATTGTACTTTGCAAGTTGGTGGACATCAGTCAAATCTGCTTCTCATTGATAGTCAGTGCCAACGACAACATTTTTGTGGTGTTTGGAGGAAAGGTCTTCCAGCAAATTGTCGGAATTCCAATGGGGACCAATTGTGCCCCACTCCTTGCCGACATTTTCCTTTATTCGTACGAAGCTGAATTCATTCAATCTTTGGTCTCTGAAGGGAAAAGATACTTAGCTTCTGACTTCAACTTCACTTACAGATACAGAGACGATGTGTTGTCCATCAATAATCCAAAATTCGCGGATTACCAGAGCAGTATCTATCCTTCGGAGCTTGAAGTCAAAGACACAACAGAGACAAATAATTCAGCATCCTATTTGGACATTATGTTGTCCTACGACACTGATGGTCACATGAACACCTCACTCTATGACAAACTTGACGACTTAAATTTCAGCATTACAAACTTTCCTTTTTTTGAGTAGCAACATCCCTTCATCGCCTGCTTATGGCGTGTTCATTTCTCAGTTGATACGCTATGCCAGAGCAAGTACCAAATATACGGATTTTGTTCTGAGGGCTACGCGTCTTTCAGATAAGCTTCTCAGTCAGGGATATGTTTGTGATCGATTAACATCGTTACTGAGAAAGTTCTACGGTCGATATGGGGAACTCGTCATACACTATGATGTCCAACCCTCCAGAATAGTGGATAATGTTCTGTCATAGACCATTTGAAGCAAAGATTATACTCTATGTCTTCCGAAACGGAAGTGACCGGATGTGACAGTTCTACCGAATTGAAACGGCGGGTGTCGCATGTAAGCAGGAGATGCTTACTCTTCCTGGGCACCTGGTCTCACTCCCATATCGGGAGTTCGCTTCTTTTCATATGGTGGAGGTTTTTGTTTGTTTGCTTTGGTTCCTGTTTTATCCTGATTTTGTATGCCTTCGGTTTCTGATTTTCTGAATTATTGATCTTGTGCTGTATACAGGGATATGGTCATTATCCATATTTGTCATTGTACCACTATATGGCGTCGTTTAAATCGCCGTCTCACCCGAAACGTGCATGTCTGGTCCATGGTGTAAATTTATCTGCTCTAAAATGATGCTAATGAATTTGAAAACATTAAACATTTCTTATGTAAAGAGTAAGCGTCTTGATCTTGGCGAAATGACTTGATTCTGTGAAGTCCTATTTTATATTTTCCCTCTTTTTTTAACTATTCTATAAAGTTTTGATGGACCTGCAAAAGATGCTAGATGACTGGGGTCGTACCATATGGATTTTAAATAGACTTCCATATATATTTTGACTGGTTCTTCAATCCGTTCCTTCAGTATTCTTTTTACTCGCAGTTAGATATGATATTTGCAAATAAACAATCAATGGATACTTCCAGATGTTTTCGTTGACGTTCCTTGTCTCTATTGTGTCTCTTTCTGTGTTTATCTGCTCTGTGTTTTTGCATTTGGTGTTTTGGTGTTTTGCTGTGGGTGCTGAAACTTGGTGTTGTTGGAGATCCCCTGCATTGTTTTATATCCCTAATGATTTCTTTTCATTCTCTAAATGTGATCTTCGATTGTACATTGTAGGAATTTTATGTTTTATTGATAGACGTGTTTAGTAGATAATGTATTATAAAGGTCCATAAAAAAACAACTCATTTTGAATTTGTGTATCTTTGATATGCACAATTTCTGCCATGTTAGTATAATTTGATTCAATGAAATCAATGCTTGATAATACAGAGAAAGCATATTTGTAACCAACAATTCATATTGGCAACTAATTTCTTGCATTGAATGTTTCTTAATGGATTCGCCGATTCAGCATGCAAGCAATGTACGTGAAAACTGAGCGGGAAAGCCTCTCATCATATGGATAAATGATCTTATCCTTCATTAAATATGCTGACCCCAGCCATCTACATGCTGACTGATTGTGTCCTTGTACATAGTTAATGATACCCAAACACATTCTCACATCTGCATTTTTCTGATCGTCCTTTTAATCCTCCATCTGGCTGATAAGACATCTTTTTGAGACAAGCAACAACGATCTCTTTTTTCCTCGAACATAGCAAAGGCATTGTAAGAGGAACGCATAAGCCAGTGAAAATAAGGAAACTCGTACTCTTATAAATATCCACATTCTAAGCGGCAAAGGAAATGCATTACTAAATGAAGAATACATTTTATACCCCGGTGCATGTGCATGTTTTGCCTTGTAGTCTATGGTGTATCCCCTACCGCACATAACTTCCATGTAAGTCGTTTCTTTCAAGACACTGGTAATGTTATCCATGGCATATGGTGGGTACTCTGATAACAATCGCCCTATAACAGACAAGGCACACTCTATTTTACCGACATTATACATTAACTCATTTGTGTCACACTTATGCCCTTTGCCGTGTGGAGCTCGTAAAAAAGTTCCCCGCGAGGGGTTTGACAGTAAGTGTTTTGAATATATTTCCCTGACGTTATCGCCATAGCACTTTCTATATAGACATAACGTCAGACAGTGCATGAATTTTATATATTGTTGTCATTTTCGTGCTTAAACGTCGACGGCGGGTGCGGCTAGCCAACAGGGGATGCTTACTCCTCCCGGGCACCTGGTCCCACCTCTAGCTTGCTAGGGGTCCGTCGATGCTTAATTTTGTGCTCTATTGTGAGTGCTGTTGAGATTATCGTCAGGATCTTCTTTAACTCATGTATGTGGCCATTGTAAGACTTCCTGTTGTAACGTCCCCGTTGTTTTTATACCCCAATTTAAGAAGGGTTGTTATGTACTTATGCAGACGGTAATTTTTCTTATTTAGACATGATGAGTTCCAAAGGACGTCCATCAGTTGTTGACAACACAATATATGATACCTCGAGATGAAATAATGCCCAAGGGTAAGCTTCCACTCCGTGATGAATGATCAACTAAAATATCTATGAAGTAAGATAAGAAAAAAGTACAAGTATCTGGTCCTTCACATCGAAAGAATTCCAGCATGGAGACAATTCTATCTAATAATTGGAATAAGTGAACAGAAAATAGAAAATTTGAATCACACTGCCATTCCCTGAGCGGTAAAGTCCACCCCTGATCAAAACAGATTGACTCTCCGCTCTCCTGTACAATACCAACAATGCCAGTGGTGTGAAGATATCGTATAAGAGATAAGAGTTCTTGTTTGTTTGTTCGATTAACTTTCCCCTTTATCATATTGCAGTCTGGGATGAAATAATTTGGACAGTGTTTATTGTCAATAAAACAGAAAAGCACTGAAAGACAATGTTTGAAAAACAATTCTATGTTGTCTAATTGCCAAAGTTGTTTTGATGTATTCTCCGCTGAAAAGAATAAAGTAGTTTTCATGAAATATGAGCAAAGGACATCAGGGACCTCTTGCTGAATTATTCTTTTTAATGCCAATCTAAGCATATTGTATGTTAGAAACTGGCAATGATTGAATGAATGAAACAACTCTCTCTCTGCCTTTGAAAATGATATCCTCCATTCATGAAGATAATATGGAGAGCTTGGATCCCCTATAGGAACAACATGGCAACCACTTCTGACAATGTGTTGAACCATCTCATGAGAGGGCCATTCGTACAAACGATTCCTAGTCACCCAATCATAAGCCACATCAGGCCAGTTGGGGCATGGTAAACAGTATGCACGATCAAATTCACCTTTTCCAACTTTTTGCGACAGGCATGGTCCATGAATGCTTAGTTCTGATGTCAAAGTCTCTAACCTGCCCATCACTGATTCAAGTGATTGGTCTAAAAGAGTCTGCTTCCATAAAAAGGAAGATAAAACGTGCATTCCGTTAATGACTTGCGAAAGGTATAGAGGATGGTGTCTTGTTACATCCCACAACAGACAATATACTGGTGAATACTCAGACGGTACCATAACCAGGTCACCATACTGTGTGACCTCTTTGTTTGTCATCAGAACGCTATAAGCAAAATTACAAAACATCAAGTCATCATCAGATCTAGGATAGGCCACGCCCTCACCAAGACTTCCGCTACATAAGCAATAAATGTAATTTTCTTTATATTGATGACTTATCAAATTTTCTCTGAGTAGGACGAGTTGTCTTCTCATTTTTACATCCTGATCTGTCCCGAACAGAATACTTAATTGGTCAGAAAGATCCATTTGTTCTGAAAATAAGATATGAGATAATAAGATTTATTTCCTTGTGTCAGAGGTAGGATAGGTCACGCCCCACCAAGACTTCTGTTAGATATGCACATAACGTTAATTTCATTATATTGATGATTTGTCAATTTATCCCTGAGTTGAACTAATCATGAAAGAAAGGAGGGGATCTCCAACAACACCTAGTTGCAGCATCAACAGCAACCTCCCAAAACACCCACTGTAAAACACAAAAATGACCCGCACAGAAAGAGACGCAGCAGTACAATGAACGTCAAATCAAAGAAAAACATAAAACACAAATGACTACACATAAACCAACGAGACCAATGGGCAAACGGTGCCGACTTAGGACGGCCATCTGCCTCGTCAGTAGCAGACGGTGTGGTTATCCTGGATTACGTGCGCACAACCCTCCCACTATTCCGATTACCCAGAGGTCTCGAAGAACGTACAATTGTGGTGTAAAACAACCTCCTCACTGTCAGATGACCACACACAAACAAGACCGCAAGACGCAGGGGCCCAAGCAACACAGATGGATATGTAAATTGATGTAAAACGAGGGCATGCGTAATACGACCTGTGCTCTGCCGGCTGTAGCGAGCTAATGTATGTTATCACCCGAGGAGTCCGACTGACATTCAGAGAGGACAGGTGGTCGGGGCCCTGTCTTCTCTAAAGAGGTTTGGACAGGGCCCGTCATGGAGTCCCGTCGTCACAGTCAGTCAGCGTGCAAGTATTAAGGATGCGCTGGTACAAGACTGTACATTGGTCAAGTACCAAGCCTAGTGTCCGTCTGGTGACATTAGGATCATATCCACGGTATAAGAGGCGTTTGATGATTCTGACGCATTTTCGATAGTAATTCTGTCTTCCTTTGATCCTTCTAATTTTGTTGATCATGTCACCATAAAATGCAGGTTGCGAAATACCCAAAGTAATATACTCTGTTGCTTGTATGGGTCCGAATTTCAAAAGTAGTTGACAATAATTTTTGTAAAATTTCCAGAATGTCTTGACAAGTTTGTGAAAGCGAAAACCTTGACCTAAAAGTTTCTTTGTTATTTGTAAATTTCTATCATGAAAATCCAAAACATCAGTACATGCTCTAGCATACCGGATGAGCTGCGAAATGTAGATACCATAAGACGGTAATCTAGGAACATCACCGTCAAGCCAGGGAAAATTTACTATATTGAATCCAAAGTCATCTCTTTTGTCATACACCCTTGTATGAATCTCTCCATTAATAATTTTGATATTCAGGTCCAAAAATGGTGTTTCTGTGTTTGTGACGTTCGCCTTGTTTAGAGTCAGTTCCTGTGGATAAATGACATTTTTATACTTTTAAAAAACAGGATTGTCGATAGTAAGGATATCATCCAGGTACCTAGAAGTACCATTGAAACATTTCACATCATCATGTTTTCTTTGTTTTTGAAGATTTTGGATAAATTCTTTTTCATACGTGAATAAAAATAAATCTGCAACAAGAGGCGCACAATTAGTACCCATAGGGATCCCTACAACCTGCTTGTAGAGATTCTCACCAAATCTTACATAAATGTTGTCCAAAAGAAAGGACAAGGCAATACAAAGGTCACTACATGTCCATGATTTATATGATTTGTATTCTGTATTGGAAAAGAAACCCTTTGATTCAGATGTACAAATATAAGTTTTACCCTCTCGGTTAAAGCACCATTTAATGAGTTTGGACAATTGATCATTAATCTTATCGTGAGGAAGCGTGGTGTACATATTTGAAAAGTCGTACGAAGAAATCGAATTGGCTTGAAAATTTCTCGATTTCATTTTGTCAATCACATCCCCTGAATTTTTAATAGACCAAAATAAGTTTACATCATTCCTGTTTAGAACAGTTTCACAATATTTTGCAACGTGTTCCTTTATCACCGTGAGTGCTGACGTCAGATTTCTAGACAAAATTGTAGTTGAGCAGTTGCTAGAATTAGCAATGTATCGAAATTTGTAAGGAGACTTGTGCAATTTTGGTATGCAGTATAGTGTAGGAAGATCCAGTTTAGAAATAGGGATCTTGAATGAAGAAATTTCACTGTTGTGTTTGTTCAAAATGGTAGGAACACTTTCATTGCTTTTGATATAAGTGTTTGTAGACGAAAGTTCCGAAACCAAAGTTGATATGTAGTAACGTTTTCAAATGATTATGGTGTTGTTGGCTGCTTTGTCTGCAGGAGCGAAGACATATTTTTCGTGTAAATTGCGTAATTTGGATTTGAAATATATTTCAGATTTAGAACATGGATTTTCGAAAAGATGAGGATTTTTATGGAAGTTATCTATTCGAATATCGGTAATATCCAATATGAGGTTCTTCCAGTCATTCAGAGAATGTGATTCGACCCCTTCCGATTTACACCATCTTTTTGTGTAGTTATCTAAGGCTTCCTTTAGTTCTTCGCGACATTTGATAAAATCTATCTTGGATGGAATTCTGTACTTAGGTCCTTTCTTGAGAAGATTGCGGAGCGGCCTGTCCTGGATAATTGAAAAGTCACCTGTTACAATATGGCCAGCTGGTTTATAAAGGTATTCAGAAGTTGCACATTCTCAAGAAGTAGGACTTGATTCAAGAATTTTAGGATCTGATGTTACTTTATTGTAGTTAAATACGAAATTTCGAATAGGTTTTTTATACTTGTAACAAATAAGAGGAGGTTCAAAATTCTCAAAATATTGAGGAATAGCACTTTGGACGCGATGATCCCGAAAAATATTAGAGATGTTAAGAAGATCGAAACCTTTGTTAATAAATGGAATTTTTATGAATCGTCTTCTAAGGGGAATGTTTTTAATGACAGGAAAAAGTTTATTCTGTGCGAATGCAACAATGATATTAAGTTTGAATCAATCAGTATTTCTTAAGAATGCAACCTCTGCTTCATCCAAGATAGATTTCAATTGAACTGCTGGTATTGATGAGAGAGCATGAAGCAGTTCATGTCTGCCGCCGTTTCGTGCAATTATAAGTAGTTTTCTCATTTTTACAACCTGATCTAACCTGAGTAGAATACTCAATTGGCCAGAAATATTGAATTTTTTTCCCTGAAAATACAATTTGGGATTGTACTTGATTACTTTAGCATCATCCCGGGATAATATTTTACCATTTTTGAAAGAATCAATTATTAGTATTTCAGAAGTAAAGAATATAGAAATGAATATGTTTAATTCAGATACGACGGTTGTCAGAAAAGTTCCCATATTGGTCATGTTGGTAAGTTTTTAAAAGATTGTATGCAAAACGCTTACTGAAACTGAAATCAAATAACATATTGACGATTTTACTTTTTATTGGACACATTGGTACATAAAGACTGCTTTTAAATCATTATATTTCGTGGGGGCTCAATTTTCGTCGAAAGCCTCATCCACAAATTTACATCCCCAACGAATAATTGTGCATAAATCAAGAATTTGGGACTTTTAATGACCCCCCCCCTATCAATAACTTGGACATATACGTTATATTGCTTTTAATTGCATTGTTTGTCAACACTGTTTTCACAACTGTTTGTCACAAGCTAACGTAAACGTAAACGTAATCGTAGCCAGTAATAAAAAATAAAAATCGCGAAGAAGACTAGCATTTTCCGCTAGAGTCATCTTTTTTTGATCGGGCGACATCTACGAAATTACGTCCCCACGAAAATCTCACGAATCCACGAAAATTGAGTCCCACGAATAAAAATGATTTAACAGTATGTACTTCTTGAGGACTTTATGAAAATTAATAAATTTTAGATACATAAAGGTGAGTTCCACTGAGCACAATCATTTTCAATCCAGGATAACCACTCCGTCTGCTACTTACGTGGCAGATGGCCGTCCTAAGTCGGCACAGGTTGCCCATTGGTCTCGTTGGTTTATGTTTGGTCTTTTATGTTTAATGTTTCTATGTTGTGAGTTGGTGTTCCTTGTACCTTTTGCATCTCTTACTGTGGGTGCCTGTTCTGTGGGTTTTTTTGCATTGGGTGTTTTGGGGTTTTGCTGTGGGTGCATCAAACACAAAGGACTACACATAAACCAACGAGACCAATGGGCAACCGGTGCCGACCTAGGACGGCCATCTGCCACGGAAATAACAGAAGGTATGGTTATCCTGGATTACGAACACTTGTTGAAAAAATGTGCAGACTATTTTCGGGGGTTCGAAATAAGTATTAAGTTTTAATTAAGGATCCCACACCCTAATAGAGTACTTCCGATTAAAATGTATTCACATTTTCATACTTTCCCAACAAATGCCGATGATTTCATAATCGGAAATCTTCGGAGTGACAGGGTAGATCATGGTATGGAAAGTGTATAATTCCTTATTTTAGCGAGAATAGTATGTATAGCATTCTGTTGGAAAAATTCTCATTTCTGGTATTTAGATCCCTCGACAGGTGGCGCCACCACAGGCAAAAGTAGGTCACGGGGGGTACCCTCCTTTGACAAACTTCTTCTTCAGAACGGAAGCACGTATCGACAAACCGAAAGCATCAGGATGCTCTACAGAGATGTCTTAAGAAGTGTTGTTATTTTTGGTTCCACTCCGAAGTCAAATTTTTGACGCTTTTTTGACGTCTCTTCGGACTTAGTCAGAAATGCAAATTTTTGCACTATTTCTTTAAATAACTCAAAAAGTGTATGATTTTACACACTCATTTACTGCATATTTATCATATCTAACTTACTTAATGCTTTGATTTGTATTTTTTGCTTAAATTTTATTTTCTTGATTTTTTATGAATTTTTTTCTTATGTAAAAAGGAAGGGGGGGGGGGGTTGATTTTCATACATTTTCTGCTTCTTTTCTATAACCACTCTTCAGATTGTCATGACATGTTGTAGGTATGAGGTACTCATGCATGGTACCCTTCAAGTGAAAGAATTTTGTCAAGATATCCACTTTTGCATTTTAAGGAATATTTTTTAAGATTGTACATAGGTATAATGTATGTTTTCCATGCCCAATGGACCAATGGGGAGTGGCTCCAAACCCCAGCGGGACCCCAACAAATTTTTTTCCCTTATTAGCTCACCTGAGCCAAAGGCTCTAGTGAGCTATTGTCATAGCGATCCGTCCGTCGTCCGGCGTCTGTCGTGTGTCGTGTGTCGTGTGTCTGTCGTAAACTTTTCACATTTTCGACTTCTTCTCAAGAATGGCTAAAGGGATTTTGATGAAACTTGGTAGGTATAAAGTACTAATGATTCCCTACAAGTGTTGTTGTTTTTCGTCTGGATCCCTCAACAGGTGGCGCCACCACAGGCAAAAGTAGGTCACGAGGGGTACCCTCCTTTGACAAACTTCTTCTTCAGAACGGAAGCACGTATCGACAAACCGAAAGCATCAGGATGCTCTACAGAGATGTCTTAAGAAGTGTTGTTATTTTTGGTTCCACTCCGAAGTCAAATTTTTGACGCTTTTTTGACGTCTCTTCGGACTTAGTCAGAAATGCAAAGTTTTGCACTATTTCTTTAAATAACTCAAAAAGTGTATGATTTTACACACTCATTTACTGCATATTTATCATATCTAACTTACTTAATGCTTTGATATGTATTTTTTGCTTAAATTTTATTTTCTTCTATGTTTTCCATGCCCAATGGACCAATGGGGAGTGGCTCCAAACCCCAGCGGGACCCCAACAAATTTGTATCTATGGTAAACAAAGTCGCCATATATCTTGTGTTACAGATTTGATTGGTTCCTCCACGCCCATTTAATAGTCACGTAGTCACGGTGGGTAATCTCGCAACGCACAACACTTGGTTTATATAAAATTTCGTGTATTACAAATTATTTCTTACAAAAAGGGGAATGTGATGCAGTGTAAGGATGCCTTAGATACGAGTTTGATTGAAAGTAAGAGAGGTAATATCCTTTGATAAAGCCGAAAAAACTATCGGCATGATTGGTGTAGATGGAAGCGAAAGTAGAACGCTGATCGTGTTTGTGCGTCATAAAAAGCTGATATCCACCTTATTTTGGATGCAACTCATAGTTGGGGCGTTATTACACTGCATCACATTTCCCTTTTTGTAACAAATGATCTATTTTGCGAAAAAAATATAGAAAAATAAATTGTTCTGCGTTGCGAGATTACCCACCGTGTTAGTACTGTACACGTGATACATTTCAGGAGATTAATAGAATCTATCATGCAAACGAAATAGTACTGGTATTTGAATAGATTTTTATTTAATGTGCATATACTGGGAACACTTTCATACTTGTTATCATTCATGTACTTGGAACACTCATTTATAAACTTAGCTCGAATTTCCTTTGTCTTAGACTCTCTTAGATGAAGTATAATGAACGATTTCTTGAAGAAACATCTA
This sequence comes from Pinctada imbricata, assembly GCA_033119305.1. Classification (NCBI taxonomy): domain Eukaryota; kingdom Metazoa; phylum Mollusca; class Bivalvia; order Pterioida; family Pteriidae; genus Pinctada; species Pinctada imbricata. The sequence continues at coordinate 19,943,137 of VSWD01000004.1, forward strand.
ATGAGTAAATTCTCTTCCTGAGGATTTAGAGAATGTATAGGACATTTGATATATCTGAAATTCTTGAAAAAAAAATAATTCAGTTCAGAGTTCTTGAAATATTTCAATGAAATGTTGGACCACAGGAAGCTGTTGTTTTAAAAGAGAAAAGAAATTATTATTCACAACCTCAAGCCACTGTAGTAACAGTCCTATCACTAGGCGAAACATAGTTAACAGTAAATAACGATTTCGTATGTCTGCTAGTTGTACATGTAGCTTTACAATATCGTGGGCCTATTAATTTGTTTCCCTAAAAGCAGCATACACCAGAATATTAAGTTGATTTCATTGCTTTATTCTTTTTGTCTGTTTTTTCATCACCTGCTGCACATTAATGTGGAATTTTACAAAATGATTTTTTTGATGTTGAATAATTGAACTATACACTAGCTGGGCATATGACTTTGGATCACATTATCCGTCTTTTCAAATCAGTAAAAAAAGATAATGTTTTGAAATGTGACTATTTCTTCTTGTTTGTACTTTTAAAGGCTGTAAAAAAAGATCTTGTCTGCATCCGGCAAAAATCTTTTTAGAAAGAATGTGGGCTCAAATCGTGATACTGGCACTATCAATTTTACGTCTTAATTCAATGTCAGTATGTCAATTAGAGCATGCATGGGTATCAGGTGAGCGTTGTGCCCTCCTGGGGCTCTTGTTTTTTCATACAAAGCTTAATATTCTCATCGACAAAAAAGAACCTTTCCTGCTAATGTCCTTTCGGTTTACTTTTCTCTTCCTACGCCATTTTGCCCATCAAAGCAATCAAATGACGGCGTTCCGCTCCAAGTCATAGCATGTATTGTACTGTATAAGATTATTTTATTGTTTTGGTGGACAAAAAATCCTACGAAGGGATTAAAAGCAACAATAGCGTGAAAGTAGCATGAAGGGGTATATAAATCTCAAAACTGATTCCACACAGTCAGAATATATTCTGAAATTTATATAATCTGGTATCTGTATATAGCCATATTGTGTTGGTCTCTGCCTTTATTAGTAACTTTTGGTGTTTCCTTCTTTAATGGTTTTCTGGCTCGCAATTTGTATTTGTTGGACCGGTCTTCTTAGAATGAACGACATTAAGATTTATTTACATTCTACTTACCACTTCGTTGATGTCATAACTGTAAAATCTTCAATCCTCTTCAAAGTCCTAGATACCAAACTGAGAAGGATAAAATCATTGGACTTTGTTTTTGTTGTTGAACATGTACGGAATTTGACTTTATACGAAAGGATATAAGATATGCTGAAAATAAATACATATGTACGTCGAAAACAAGCAGAAAAAGGAAATTCCTTTCCCTTTCAGATCTGTTAAAGGATAGTGCGTTCTTGTATATATCGCCTCTGTTGCGGTGTTTTTTTTTTTAGTTTCTCACTCTGAAAATAACCAAACTTTTTCACGTACCACATATCACAATGTATACTGAATGTATCATCAGCGAATGAAAGTCCAAGACAAAATCCGAAACCAGATCCATACAAAAAACCACAATCGACAGACTTGCGAATTTTGGAAAAAGTAAATGTCACCTTGAAAATATAAACTTAAGGTGTTGTCATAGAAACTTTTATACTACAAAGAGTGAGCAAATTCTAAAAATATATGAGTTACTTCGCTGATTCGATAATCTTTATTAATATCCAAAACTAAAATGCAGATCGGAGAAGGGTGCTCACCTGAAGAAAACGGATTTTCCTGATCGTAAGATACAACTCAAACCAATTATTGATTTTTTTCTCTTTTGTAAACATTATGTTTATCAATAGCTTTAAGCCTTTTGAGAACAGAAAATTGGTCATTTTCCGCGAAATAGATGCAGAAATACATATTTCTATAAAATTAGCAAGGGCCACATGTATTAACTAGGAAGAGAAAATTATATGTTAAAGATTGTCATTACATCCTTTTGTCATAAACGTTTTATCTAAGTAGACATATGCGGCCATATTGAATCCAAAAGACAAAATTCCCTGCAATTTTAGCCATATTTTGTCAGTAACGTCAAAATGACGTCATTTCATGACGTCATAATGGTTAAATGAATCTATGTTTGGTAATATTTTTCTTTTCATTAAAAGTGGTAAGCATTCTTGTATTTTCATGAGAGATATCAAGTATTCCTCATGAAATTTATTTCTAAAGAAAGATCGAGGGCCGATTTAGGGTTCGTGGCCCTACCCCTTTATTTTTGTATACAAAAAAGAGGTAATGCAACAATTTATGCAGAAATAATTCATTCAAAACCTTAAAAAATCCCAAAGAAATTTGATGACGTTTAATGTTTCAATGACTCCTTTATGTGCCTGAATGATGCTAGAAGTATTTCATACGAATGATTTTGACTTGCTTTTTCGACCGTGAGAATGAATAATTGATGGGTACTTCTGTGATCTTTATTATTGTTGATTACAAATATGGATAATGACCATATCCCTGTATACAGCACAAAATCGATAATTCAGAAAATCAGAAACCGAAGGCATACAAAATCAGGACAAAACAGGAACCAAAGCGAACAAACAAAAACCTCCACCATATGAAAAGAAGCGAACTCCCGATATGGGAGTGAGACCAGATGCCAAGGAAGAGTAAGCATCTCCTGCTTGCATGCAACACCCGTCGCTTCAATTCGGTAGAACTGTCACATCCGGTTACTTCCATTTCGGAAGACATAGAGTACAATCTTAGGTTGGTTGGTTTAAATGTTCAAATGATAGCATGCTTTAAAAGCAAATCAGTTTGATCCGCAAATAATTGCCATTTAGCAAAGGAAATAATGATTTCTTGATTCGTGATATGAAACATGTCTGTCTGGAGCACAATATTTTGACATTTGTGTCTAGAGGTCTGCTCTCTGGCCGCAGAGTCGGACACTTCAATTTTTTTTTTTTGAAGAAGAAGCAATATTTGAACCTCTATCAGACTTGAAAACGCAGAAATGCTAATAAAGGAAATTATTTTAGCTTCAACATTTACTGCGTTTGATGTTATAATTTTCTTATGTTCCGAGCCAGCCGTCGTGTGTATATTTTTTAAAGTCCGTACCTGACAAAAGGTAAGCAACAATCAATAACTGTATTGACAGTTCTTTTGATAATACGGAAGTGTTCCAACTCTTTACGTTCTTGAAGAAAATTTCAAACCCCTTGGTTGCGACTACTGTTCATTATACTCTGTAAGAGCGGGATAATAAGAATTCGAACTTCGAGTTAAACTCTATGCTTTGGCGTCAAAATATTGCTTTTTTTGCATAAATTATTGTGTTACTTATAGAAACAGTCATTTTACTAAAAAACGTATTCGGGTACATATTGGTTTTACTGCTTAAGATGGTGCTAATATGGTAACCTCATTTAATTTCGATGAAAATTTGGATTAAATGACGATTTTCCGAAGAAAAGGAATTGACGCAAAATTAATACATGATCAAAACACAGCTTCTTTCAGGCGACAGGGAAGCAGTTTAACTGTTCTTCGCTGCGCAAGGAAATTGACATGTAAGTGTTATTATCAATTTTACGGAAGTGTTCCAACTCACAATCTCCTTGATGACAATTTCGAACCACGTCTTTTGAGATTCAAGTAGCACTCGATCTTTGTCTATAAAGTAGGCAAATTATGTTATACTACTTGCTTTGGTCTCGTTGGTTTAGATGTGGTCTTTTATGCTTCATGTTTCTATGGTATGTGTGTTGGTGTTCCTTGACCCTTTTACGCCTCTTTCTGTGAATGTCTGCTCTGTGTTTTTTTTTTTTTTTTGCATTGGGTGTTTTGAAGTTTTGCTGTGGGTGCTGCAATCAAGTATTGTTGGAGGTCCCCTGCTTTCTTTTGTGCCAAATAAGACAGAAATATCACATAACAGAGGTTGGCTGGGTTTGTATCTCTACTCGTGGACAATTAGTCCTGGAGTATACCTTTCGTCTACTTTCATTGTGCTTCTGACTGGAAATATATTTGTAAATTTCTTATATCAAATTCAATTAATTAGTTTATTCGGCTCTGTGTGCACATTGATCTCCTCTTTTCATTCACTCTCCCTATCATTCCCACCTTGACATAAGCAGTGCATTCCATGTTTGCACCGTTCTTGCGTCGAGGTATGTCGTATTGGTCTGAGGCACAGCCGAGGGACAATGCGACAAAACGAGACGCAAGGGTCCTTTAGCATCACACTTGTTACATCATGCAAGAATTTGTCACAACGTTACAATAATTATTATTGACATCCGTTTGACTTGCATGGACAAGCCGTTCGAAGTCCACATGCACTTGGATTTATTCATAAAATAATGATAAGGTATGATTAGATTTTGAAATAGTGTAATATGTCCAGATTTAAACAATGATCTTAATTTGAAATGAAATAACATCTCATAAATACAAAAAGGAGAAATACATATGTACAAGCTACAATACTAGCCTTATGCAAATAATTGCTTACACGTGTTCGCATTCGGTCTTCTACGGAGAAAAGTAAGTTCCCCGCGAGGGGTTTGGCAGTAAGTGTTTTGAATATACTTCCCTGACATTGTCGCCATAGCACTTTCTATATAGACACAATGTCAGACAGTGCATGAATTTTATATATTTTCATTTCCATGCTTTATAAACATCGACGGCGGGTGCGGCTAGCCAACAGGGGATGCTTACTCCTCCCGGGCACTTGGTCCCACCTCTTGCTTGCTAGGGGTTCGTCGATGTTTATTTTTGTGCTCTATTGTGAGTTCTGTTGAGATTATCGTCAGGATCTTCTTTAACTCATTTGTGTCACACTTATGCCCTTTGCCGTGTGGAGCTCGTAAAAAAGTTCCCCGCGAGGGGTTTGGCAGTATGTGTTTTGAATATACTTGACATTGTCGCCATAGCACTTTCTATATAGCAACAACGTCAGCCAATGCATGAATTTTATATATTTTCATTTCCATGCTTTATAAACATCGACGGCGGGTGCGGCTAGCCAACAGGGGATGCTTACTCCTCCCGGGCACCTGGTCCCACCTCTAGTTTGCTAGGGGTTCGTCGATGTTTAATTTTGTGCTCTTTTGTGAGTGCTGTTGAGATTATCGTCAGGATCTTCTTTAACTCATTTATATTAGCATGATTAGGGTAGCCATTTTATAAAAAAATAAATGATCATAGCTAGGAAGCGAGGGCATTGTTAATGTTGTTAAACCAGCTAGTTTCTAATTTCTAAGCATGATTTATGGTTTAATCTTGACTAGACCAAGTGCAACTTTAAGTATAATGGTGATAAGCAATGGAGGCCATTTCTGTACAAGTTCCAGACAGTAGCTGACTATCAGTGTTGGTCAGCGGCGAAAGGTTATTCGCAATGAGTATAGTTCTAGAGGGGACCGCGTAAGAGTTTTTCCCAGCCAACTTTTTACATTTTCATGTAGTTCAATTACAGTGTATATTGCACGTATAAAGGAGAAACATCTCTGCTTTTATTAATTTTCGCACCATAAAAATACACGAAAAACAAGCAAAATAAAATCTCCAAGCCAAAAATCGAAGGCTTTAAAACTTTATTTAGGGACTCCCTTTAACCCCTTTAACAATAAGCATAGAGATAAAATGTGAAAATTATTTCAGATATTTATAACAAAGAGGACTGAAAGAAAAATTCTTGGTTATTGCAACTAATAAATGGACCCGATTCCATGGCAACATAGGTTACAAACACGCCAAATCTTATGAGATGCCCAAAATGCTTCAAACTTTAGAGATGGTTACCATGACAACGACACTCTTTTTCTACAAATGAAAGACAATTTTCATCTTAGCACTCCATATTGAAATTCCAAACCAAAAATCGCTAGAATCTATGACATGCCGTGCCAACGTGTCATTTGAATTTTTTTGGTCCTTACAGAGAATTGCTCTTAATTCATCTTCTCAAAGGACCATTTATTTGATTATGACCTTTTCATTGCTGCCTGATAAACTGTCGGAACATATTGAACCTTGATAGCAATGTGACTTCTCATTCCAGTGAATCGTGGGATTGGGGTATTTCAAAATTAAACGCTAACTGCAATACATGATGGTATAATATTCCAAAAAGTCATAATTGTATTGAGGAAATTATTGAATTCAGTCATAAGATAAAAAAAATGGATTCCGACGTTGTAAATGAGGTAAGAATATGATTTTTCTTATTTTTGGCTCTATTTTAGAGAACGCACCTCTGTCGCAATGGCCGCATTTCATCTGCAATGTTTATGGTAAGTTTGATTTATTACAAATAAAACATTGCACTATATGTTCCTGTTTCGGACATTTAATCCTAATCAAGAATGGAATGAAGAATGAGAGAGTTAGTTTTATGAATTTCCTAGATTTTCCTCTCACATTGAAAGATGGAATAACTGCAACAATTCACTGCACTTGTTTTTATATAGCGTTTGTTTGTCCAGTTTTTCTTTTCAAGTAAGAAAGTTCTGGGTTTTTTTTCTCAAAAATTCGTAAGCCTTTCAATTGTGGTTTTGGGAATCTAGTTTCGGCTTTTGTGTTTGACTTTCATTAACTGATTTGTACCTTGTCATTTTCGAACTCAATTTCTATTCCATTGTAGACCGTTTCCTTTGTTTGTTTGATCTCAAACGTATAATCATGCTATTATGATTCCGTCGCTTTTTTTCGGATTTGGGGGCTAGAAAAACCCAGTACATGAAAACAATTAATAGTTGATTTATGAACGAATGAACCTAGCTTTTGATAGCGATGTTGGGAAATGAAACATGCGCAAGTTGGAATCGAGATATTTGTCGTAAAATTAGGTGTTAGGGTGATACTTGCCATATCTTCTAAGAAATCGAGTCAACAGTTTAATGATAAAAATGACAAATATTGATAATGACCATATCTCCATACAGAGTACAAAGTCCTACCGGGCACCTGGTCCCTCCTCTAGCTTGCTAGGGGTTCGTCGATGTTTAATTTTGTGCTCTTTTGTGAGTGCTGTTGAGATTATCGTCAGGATCTTCTTTAACTCATTTATATTAGCATGATTAGGGTAGCCATTTTATAAAAAAAAATGATCATAGCTAGGAAGCGAGGGCATTGTGACTGTTGTTAAACCAGCTAGTTTCTTATTTCTAAGCATGATTCATGGTTTAATCTTGACTAGACCAAGTGCAACTTTAAGTATAATGGTGATAAGCAATGGAGGCCATTTCTGTACAAGTTCCAGACAGTAGCTGTCTATCAGTGTTGGTCAGCGGCGAAAGGTTATTAGCAATGAGTATAGTTCTAGAGGGGACCGTTTCACACTTGAACCGTTGACCGTTTCCTTTGTTTGTTTGATCTCAAACGTATAATCATGCTCTTATGCTTCCGTCGCTTCTTTTCGGATTTGGGGGCTAGAAAAACCCAGTACATGAAAGCAATTAATAGTTGATTAATGAACGAATGAACCTTTTGATAGCGATCGATGTTGGAAAATGAAACATGCGCAAGTTGGAATCGAGATATTTGTCGTAAAATTAGGTGTTAGGGTGATACTTTCCATATCTTCTAAGAAATCGAGTCAACAGTTTAATGATAACAATGACAAATATTGATAATGACCATATCTCCATACAGAGTACAAAATCGATAAATCAGAAAATGATAAACCGAAGGCATACAAAATCAGAATAATACAGGAACTAACGCAAACAAACAAAAACCTCCATCACATGAAAAGAAGCAAGTTCCCAATATGGGTGTGTGCCCAGGAAGAGTCAGCATCTATTCAGTGCCCGTCGCTTTTAAGTTCGATCAACTTCGGTTGATCGTCTGTCTCTTTAACGCATTTAAATTTTCTGTTACAATTTCTTGAAATTTTTAAAACGTGGGTCCTGTAGCATCATATTCCACCCATTCTGCTACGTATTTTGGTACATTTTTGAACATAATAATTTTCATACTTTTTGGTCATATTACATTGTTTACACTGAGGATCACTGACGAGGGTTTAGTACCTGAAACGTGCTTGTCTGGTCCATGCTGTAAATTTATCAGTTTTGAATGATGCTATTGAATTTGAAGACGTTTAACATTTGAATACATCAGATATGTATGCATGTGAATGCAAAAAGATAGATTTAAACTTCAACTTCGTTTCCTAAAATGCAAGTAAACAGAGCTCTTGCTTGCATTTACGCATATGCATTTTGACACTTCAAGCCGGATCACATTTCAATGGTCTGAGCAAAAATAAATTTAACCGGGGATTACCTTTGTGCATATCACATCTTTTCTTTACGATAATCAAATGTATAAACATGCAAGGAAACTCGATTTTGACTTGTTTTAAATATTTCGAAGTCTGTTATAAAGTAGAAGAAAAATACACGTAAAGTACTATACATGGTCGCAGTTCAAACACTAAACTCAGGTAAACTCAGGTAAACTCAGGTAAACATTCATCTTTTGAGTTATATTTCTTTGTTAACGTTGTCAATACAAATTTGCTGGCGCCCAGGTTCAAAAATAAATACTGGATACCGATTGTACTTACGATTGTATGTTATCCGGTAAACTGACCAAAGTCGGGAAATAGTTGATGAACAGTTGAGACAGTCTAACTGTGATAAATCTGAGTTAATACTTCAAATCTATCAGCAGAAAGGTCATCCAGTGGATGCTTATTCACGTATCAAGTGCAAATTACGAGGCTGTTCGTCGAAAGATAAGCTTTCCTTGTAAACGGCTCGAAGAGAAGTAATTTGGCGCAAACACAGAATAGTTCCTATCACATATCATTACGTGAATTGCAATTTCCCTCTTTCTGATTGGTTCACATAGCCACTCACTGAAATGCTCAAACGATACATTTACCTAGGATGACGTCATCCCAGGTAGATATAATATTCTATCCGCTCTTCATGTGCTAAAACATAACGAAAAGGATTTTAAAGTCTGAAAGTAATGTTTAAATGATTTATATAGATGATTTTGAAAGTATTCTACTTTAACCTCGGTAAGTACAATTGCCCAGCACCCCTCGAAAAAATATTCACCTCGCCATTCGTGCTCCATGAATATGGTCTTCTCGGTTAGCTAAAGCATTGTATTAACCTCAAAAGTAAATAATTGTATACTATCCTCAATAAAGGTAGAAAATCCTTCTACAATACACTTGTTGAAACTCCATGTTATTGTCGGTGGCTGACATACGGAACCGCATCATTCAGGATGAAATATAATGTTAAGAAACCATATTCAATTCTCATAAAATAGTTATCAAGATGAAACAAGACGTATCTGGTTTGAGATCTTTGACACCTGAACTACGATTGGTTCTTCTTCATTGGTTTACTTAATTTTGTTGATTGATTGCTGTCTGAATATGTTAACTCGTCCTACGCCTATTTCAGTATAGACCCTAAATGTGTTTCCTTGATCTTGAAAGCGGCATTGACCTATATTTGGTGCGGCCTTGACCTATATTGGGTGATGAATCTCATCATACTTTACCATCCCAGCAAGCTAAAAAGATCAATGAGTTACAGAAGATCCTGACGATAATCTCAACAGCACCCACAATAGAGCACCAAATTGAGCATCGACGGACCCCTAGCAAGCCAGAGGTGGGACCAGGTGCCGAGGAGGAGTAAGCATCCCCTGTTGGCTAGCCGCACCCGCCGTCGATGTCCACGTACGAAAATGAAAAGAAGATATAAAATGCATCAAGTAAGTTAAAGTCAAATATGTAAGTGTACGACTTTCAGACAGATAGATGCCGGTCTGATCTTGTGTTGCAGGCGACAAAAAAAAATTATGTTCTATTACTTACTTATATTTCTTCAGGGACCAACGCCAAAGAAACGGCAACTAGTACGGATGCGAACAAGGGATGTAATTCACAAACTTGGTTCAGAGAGCTATATGCATGGAATTTCGAAGATAATGGCTTCCAATTCATTTAACAGGAGATTGTTTTGGACTATTCTTTTACTATGTGGAGTTATAGCAGCAGTAACACAGCTATCCATCTTGTCCTTAAAATATTTGAAATTCGACACATTTTTTATTACAACAGAACTAGAGAATTCGGAGGTAGAATTTCCATCTATCACTGTGTGCCCGAATGATGTTCCCTTCAAATATCCATCCGAGGTACTTGAGGACACAGAAATTCAAGTTTACAAAGATTGGTTAAGCTTTCTTCTTAAGTTAGAATATCCAAGTACAGAGTACGACCATTTTAGCTCATGGACTGGCTACTATGAAAACCTCCCCGGTATTTTACCCCTCTTCGCCACCGAGTGTAGAGATATGATATTGCAGTGTACTTACCGAGGGGAAAGTTGTTCTTGTGAACACTTTGATGAGTATATAAATGCTGAACATGTTCTTAAATGTTATACTTTCAACGCATCTAAATTTATGTCGACACCAAGCATGAAGTATGCAAAATCTGGACCAGATCTAGGATTGTCGTTGATCCTAGGAGTGGATGATACAAAGTTTGAGGACAAATTTAACATTGTAGGGGATACTTCAAGACCTTATGACCTAGATGACTTGTACGGCTATAGTTCCGGGTTCACAGTTCAGATACACCCTCCCGATACAATCCCAACGCCAATGACACATGGTTTCGATATATCTACAAGTCAGTCAACAACAGTGGCACTAAAAGAACACCTAGGAGATTATCTACCACATCCATACACTAATTGTTCATTTGATGTATTGCGAAGTGATAAAATTTACCGTCGAACATTGTTTACATGTGACCTATTATGTAAGCAAAAGAACGTAGTCAAGAATTGTGGATGTACATCCTCCATTCTGCCTGTTATTGGTAAATACCAAATCTGTGGACAATTGAAAAATTGGAATAGCGATCCTAACTTAACAGATATCATACAAAAGTTGTTGTGCGAGAAAAAGAACATTCTCAATAATACGCCATGTCATTGTTCTCCATGTAAAGAAAATACGTATGATATTACATTATCGGCTTCCGATTGGCCAAAATATGGTCATGTATTCAAACTACTTGAAGGCCTTCAAGAATATTTAAACGAAAACTTGCGTATAGAATATGATAAATTACGCGATGAAATGTCGGACACTCAAAATTTTGAAAAAATAGATTCTTACATACGGAAAGCAAAGTTAGATTTGGCAAGATTAAATGTTTACTTTAAAGAACTTAATGTTGTATCCACAGTGCAGATTCCAAGTTATCAATTCGCCAATTTAATGGCCGATATAGGAGGATCACTTGGTCTTTGGATTGGAATTTCTGCTTTGTCCATGATGGAGCTATTAGAACTATTAGCATTAATCATGTGTGCATTTAGGAAAAAGAAGAAAAACCTTAATGCTTCAAAACCAGACGACTAATATGCAGGATATGTTTGATAAACGTCAGAATACTCTAGAACGAATATTCTGACGTTTGCGCGCGTAATCCGGATAACTACACCGTCTGCAACTGGCATGGCAAATGGCCGTCCCAAGTCGGCACCGATGGCCATTTGTCTCGTTGGTTTATGTGTAGTTATTTGTGTTTGATGTTTCTATGTGATTTGGTGTCCCTGCGTTTCTGTCCTGTTTTTACTTTGGAAGTTTGTTTTTGGTGGGGGGGGGGGGGTTGCTGTGGGTGCTGCAATCGAGTGTTGTTAGAGATCCCCTCCTGTCTTGAGAAGCTCAAGCAAACACATAATTTCCGTATTCACTCAATGGCTAAGAAACAAATGGGAAGTATCCAAAAACAGAAGAGATCTATATGCGAGGGAATTAACTGCTGCCCGTTATAATCCTTTTATCATTTCCGTGGTTTAACCGTTAGTAGCTAAGCAGAACAATAGGGGATTCAACAGAGACGCAACTCACTCAGTCACAATTTGTTTGTTTATATGAACGTGTATAACTCAGTATTTGAACAATTTGAATTGTACGTCGTCGCATTAATTCATTTTACTGGAACCACCTATTATGAATTTCACAATTTTATATTGACTTTGTCGATTTACTCATATAACATATGGTAGGGTTTAATTATGTGATTCTATTTTCCTCGTTGTTTCCATAGATTTCTTCTCTTTTTCGTAAGCTAATCTACAGTTATCCACATTTATTCGTTGTATCTTATCATGAATATGGAGAAATAGCAGTGCAGGTGTTTCTGTTTTATTAAGAAGATAGTCAACAAGAAGTATTCTTTGAAGAGATTTTGACAATACACATCATAGAAGTCCCATCGTCAAAATGACGTTCTACGGACTTTTCATGAATCTGGTCAATCAAATTGATTAACAGGATAACCACACCATATGCTGCTTGTGTGGTAGATGGCCGTGCTAAGTCGGCACCGATTGCCTATTGATATCGTTGGTTTATATGTCGTCTTTTGTGTTTCATGTTTCTACATTGTGAGTTGGTCTCGTTAGTTTAGGTGTAGTCTTTTGTGTTTCATGTTCCTATGGTGTGATTTGGTGTTCCTTGTCCCTCTTACGTCTCTTTCTGTGGGTATCTGCTTTTTGTTTTTGCATTGGGTGTTTTGGAGTTTTGCTGTGGGTGCTGAATCGAGTATTGTTGGAGATCCCCGCCTTTCTCATAATGGACATGGTACATGACGCGCAAAATCAAAGTATAAGTAGTAATAGAAAAGCATAATTTTAGAATTCCTATCATATTGATCATTGATTTTTCTTATTTTGTGGAAATAAAAGTTCAGAGGGTATCTTATTTCACCGATTTTTTTTTCATTTACCAAAATTTTCGAATTTAGGTTATTAGGTATAAATGTCAATTTTACATATAATCTGTGTGGTTGCTTCCAAATTTTAAGTGAGACCAAACATTTACTCTTATAAAAATCATGTTGTTTAAAATATTATAATACCATGCTGCCTATGCCATAATATAATATCAATATATGAAAACACATAATATATGTATGTATTTTATAGACTGTTTAGTTTTTATTGGTCCCCATTGGAAATAAGCAACTCTGTTGCTATTATGGGCTATTCTAGGCCAAGGAAAAATTCTATTTTATAACAATATTAATGTAATTGATATAGTTAAGAACTGATAAGAACTGGACCGTGGAAGTTTCAAATTAAGTCATAGTTCCTGTAAAACTCTTGTTATTTCTGTGATTTGTATGTGACTTCTGTGATATACATGTGACACCAATTAAGAACATATGTGATATATATACGTATGTGACAATATTAATTCTGTGATATATGTTACATTGTTTGATTCCATCATTGTGCTTTTACTTGTGGTGTAATGTTTATAATGATGTTGTGTTTTCAGCTTTGCCTGAATAAATATTACCATTGCCTTTCATAGTTCAATGAAGCTCGAGATGAGATTAGCTCTTCTTCTCTCACGAAAAAAAAAATCCTTTTCAGATTTTCGGACGAAGAAATAAGTTTAAAAGGAAATTTGTATTTTGGATTTGACTTATCCAATCGGGGAAACATTCTTATACGGAAGTCAAACATAGCAGAACGACTGCGTCACATATTCAGTTCCGAGTGAGCGCTCTCTCATATTCAACCAATCGCTTCATAAACTTTGCATTATGGGATTACTATGATTACATAAAATCGTGCGTATATTTTGGCTTTAGTACTGTCTTCAAAATTCCGTCGCTATCGCAGAAATCGAAACCAAATTCCTTGACATCTTTATCACTTATACATCAAAGGTAGATATATCGATTCCATGTTGCAATTAAAAATTCAAACTTTATATTCAGATATTAAGAGAAAATGGATAATGACTTGCATTGGCCCTTCGTGAAATCGGTCCATACTGAATAACTGATAGGTACTTGTAGGTATTCAAACAATAAACAGCCTTTTTTTAACATGCGCGAGAATGTGTTTTATTTCTGTCTTACCTCACTTCGGAATGTTATTCATTCCGAGGTTCGCCGCCGCTCCTATGGAAAATCAAATGATTTTACATTGCCTTCTCGACTTTGATATTTTTCCCTGACATGGTTGCCATAACACTTTCTATATAAACGTCAGCTCAGACAGTGCATGCATTTTATATATTGTTTTCAATTCGTGCGTGAACATTGACGACGGGTGCGGCTAGCCAGACAGGGGATGCTTTCTCCTCCCGGGCACCTGGTCCCACCCTTAGCTTGCTAGGTGTCCGTCGATGCTTAGTTGTGTGCTCTATTGTGAGTACTGTTGAGATTATTATCAGGATCTTCTATAACTCATTTGATATGTACTTCTTTATTGTCTATTTTAACCACTGTCCATGTATCTCTGCTGGTGAAAAATTGGTCCCCGAGGATACTTGTCGGGCAGTAATTCAATATGGCCCCCGATGTAAGAAGTTCCATAGAGTCTGTCACGTCGCCCTGTATAAAAAGTTGCCAACCTGATGTGTCCCAGGGCACGGATACAGTAGGTCAGGCAGGTGCTCCAAGATTCGTCTTTCGGGACTTCACTGATATACATATATACAATGTCATGTAGTTAGTGACGACCACAAGATGTTGTTTAAGTTCGCTGACAGGTTCCTACCCATAAACTGATAAAGCCATGCCAAGTTGAAGTTGTTGACATTTTGAAAGACCACAATTTTGTCCCCGCTGACCGCAATATATCCACGTGCGGACAAGAGTTGTAAAACATGCCCAATTCTAATAACAGACAACTCCTTTACATGTAATATTACAAAACGTACCTTTACCACCCAGAGTTTCAATAACTTATTTTGTAAGTCGTCTAATATTATTTACGGGATTGAGTGTTCTCTATGTGGGTTGATATTCGTTGGTGAAACCAAGGAACAGCTGAGGAGTAGGATGATAGGGCATCGCTTTCAAATTCACCATAGCGGTAATCAGATTCTTTATAAACATTTTAAATTGCCCGACCACTCCATCTAGTCTCTAAAAGTCCGCATCCTAGAACAAAATATATCATCCAACTAACAATCCGAGCCTTGGTATTCCACACAGACATAAAATAGAAGATAAGTGGATTCGATAAATGAGCACAGCTGCCCCGTATGGTTACAACGACCATATCGACAATATAGGAAATCTGAGAAGTCCTGGATGACAGTAGTTTAATGTACTCCGGTTGTTTGATCAAACGAAAAGAAGACGTCGAAGCCATGGTATACGAAAGTATAACAAACCAGATATTCATGATAAACCTTTTGCAATTTGTCAACCACCAATAAGGTCTTCATCATGAACTCTCTTCGTTTAAAGAAATTGCCTCGTATGAATCATCCATTGATCTTACATTTAACCGATACCGGTTCAGCAGAATATCACCTTCCCACCCATCCTGCTACGTCTTTCGGTACACTTTTTCGACATAGTAACTTTGATACTTTTTTGGCATATAACATTGTTTAGATTTAGGATCACTGATGAGGGTTAAGTACCCGAAACGTGCATGTCTGGTCCACGTTGCCAATTTATCTGTTCTTAAATGATGCTATTCAATTTAAAGACGTTTACATTTATAACACTTGGTGAGTGTCACTGCTGGTGGACCAAGAGTCCCCGAGGGCACATGTAGCCAAGTTCGATCAACTTCGGTTGATCGTCGGTCTTTTTAACGCATTTGAAATTTTCTGTTACAAAATTTCTTGAACATTCTGAAGCATCATATCCCACCTATTCTGCTACGTCTTTTCGTACATTTTTTGGACATAATAATTTTCATACTTTTTGGCCATATTACATTGTTTAGACTGAGGATCACTGACGAGGGTTTAGTACCCGAAACGTGCATGTCTGGTCCATGCTGTAAATTAATCAGGTCTTAAATGATGCTATTGAATTTGAAGACGTTAAACATTTGAACTACTTGGTAAGTGTCACTGCTGGTGGATCAAGAGTCCCCGAGGGCACATGTAGCCAAGCTCGATCAACTTCGGTTGATCGTCTGTCTTTTTAACGCATTTGAAATTTTCTGTTACAAAATTTCTTGAAATTTCTAAAACGTGGGTCCTGTAGCATCATATCCCACCTATTCTGCTACGTCTTTTGGTACTTTTTTTGGACATAATAATTTTCATACTTTTTGGCCATATCACATTGTTTAGACTGAGGATCACTGACGAGGGTTTAGTACCCGAAACGTGCATGTCTGGTCCATGCTGTAAATTAATCAGGTCTTAAATGATGCTATTGAATTTGAAGACGTTAAACATTGTTCCTGGTTATCAATCGGTAAATGTGACTAGCTTATTCAACAGACCACAAAGAAGACCTCGAAGTCATGGCATTCGTAAATATAATAGACCTGAGATACATAGTTTCTTCTTCGATGACTTGGTTCCATTTTTTAATGAGCCTCTAGGCCTGCATTATATTCGTATCAAGTTACACTCTGTTCGTTTACGGAAGTTACACGAAATCTACGAATATACGAAGGACCTAACATTTACCGATACACGTTCCCCAGAATACAGACTACAAG
The DNA here is from genome assembly GCA_033119305.1 of Pinctada imbricata. Classification (NCBI taxonomy): domain Eukaryota; kingdom Metazoa; phylum Mollusca; class Bivalvia; order Pterioida; family Pteriidae; genus Pinctada; species Pinctada imbricata. The sequence goes on from VSWD01000004.1 coordinate 19,959,616, forward strand.
GAGTCATTTTGAGAACATTTTGAGGAACCAGCGATGAAACGTTGTTTGTTCTGAGATTCCTATGCATTTTAGGTATGCAGTATAAGTACGGAAAATTGTTTGTGTCGAAGCCAAATGAAGCGAGAGCTGATTTGTGATAATCTATTATTTCAGGGGCAGAAAGATTTATGTGGGTGTAAGTGGGATTTCCAGGTGTCGAATTTAAACCCAACACTTCAACTAGACTGTCAAAATAGTAATTTTTGCAAGTATATGTGTAATTATTTGAGGCTCTGTCTGCTGATGTGATGACATAATGTTCTTGGAGGTAATGTCTTTAAATTCAATAGCATATTTAAGACCAGATAAATTTACAGCATGGACCAGACATGCACGTTTCGGGTACTTAACCCTCGTCAGTGATCCTCGGTCTAAATAATGTAATATAGCGAAAAAATGTGAAATTATGATGTCCAAAATGTACCGAAAGATGTAGCAGAATGGGTGGGATATGATGCAAGTAAGCTCTGTGATAACATCAGGGTCTTTAAATATAGACGCCAATCTGGTGTTCATAGTTGATTTTAATCGCTAAATTCGGTAGGTAAGCTCTGTGATAACCTCAGGGTATGTAAAGATAGACTCGATTCTTGTGTTGAATTTAATCGGTAAATTCTAGATAAAAGTAGCTCTCTGATGGAAAGGGTGTCGAGCTGTACATCCTCTTCTTTGCCCAACGTCTAGCATATTCCGCACAAGAGTCTATGATAATTTTGAAATTTTGGTAAATGAGGCACTTTCTTTGTATTTGGGACCCTTTTTAACAATTCTCTCAACTTGGCGTCTTGACTATACAAAGGTCACATGTAATAAGGGTCAACAAGGAGAGTAGTTGAAATCCGATGAAGAACATTCGCAAATAAGTTGATGTAGTGAGGGATTTCATTAACCAATACAAAACAGAAATCGTTTGTAATTGTAAATTGTAGATGCAACTGATGGTGTGTAGCTTTAGAAAATACAAGGAGATTCTTTTCCTTGAAAAATGATGGGATTGTTTTTCCTTGACAGTTTTATGTTTTAAAATTTGACCAAGATTCAATTTATCAATACCTTTGTTTGCAAATATTACTCTAATGAAGAGGCGGTTTGTTTTCTCCTCTGATTTATCTGATCTAACTGCTTGAAATAAACAAAAAGTAGACATGTCCATGATCAATCCTTGTAGTCTATATTCTGGGGAACGTGTATCGGTAAACATTTCACATGTCATGTTTGCTTTTGAAGATTTTGGATAAATATATATAGATTACAGATATAGTATAGATTCATACGTGAATGAAAATAAATCAACGACAACAGGTACACAATTGGTACCCATAGGCATCCCTACGGCCTGCTTGTAGAATTTCTCACCTAATCTTACATAAATGTTGTCCAAGAAGAAGGACAAGGCAAAACATAGTTCACTACATGTCCATGATTTGTATGATTTGTATTTTGTTGTGGAAAAGAAATCGTTTGATTCAGATGTACAAATATTTTCCCCTATCGATCAAAACACCATTAAATGAGTTTGGACAATTGATCATTACTTTTGTCGTAATAGTCGATTTGAAAATTTTTTAACCTAAACGTTTCTAGCTTGGTTGTCACTCTGGCAACCTTTGGCAACTCTTTTCATCGGTGGAAATTCAAAATGGCCGTCAAATGCCTTCCACCAATAGATTAAATTAAATTTTTTCCTTATATATTTAGTGTGGCACATCTAATCAGGGGTTTTCATTAATTAAATACGGAGAAATTCAAACAAAGATATACGACAAAAGAGTAGACTTTGGCTTCAACATAATTAATTTTCATTGGCTTGATGGCGATGTTCCAAGATTTCTATCGTACTGCATTTACATCTCTCAACTCATCAGATACGCTAAAGCTTGCTCCCATGTTTCAGACTTCCATGACAAAAATATACAAATTACAAAACCTTATCAGTCAAGGATTTAGATATCATCAACTTGTAAAATCTATTTGAAATTCTACAATAACTATTCTAAACTTCTTTCAAAAACCTCCGTTATCAGAGTATGTATCATTGGGAATTTTACTGCTTTCATTTTACGGTGACCTTACAAACAAAATCAGAAGGATCAAAGGCAGATCAAACTTCAACCAAAAATGTAAGAAAATAGTCGGTCGCCTGCTTTACCGAGGATATGATCCTAAACTCATCACAAAAACACTGAGCATGGAACTACTATGTTACCTAATGATCTGGTGACCTTCGCCTCGCCCGATATAACACATAGTAACCTGGTATCATCCCATACCAGGTCACAAGATGACTAGGTAACGAATTTACCCCACCGATGACCTATTTTGATGCTTTCCATAGGGTGATTGGACGTCATTGTCTGTTTACGCTATGGCGTCATCATGAAGGATAACATTGTGACGTCACAAGGGGTCTGTCATGATAGGCTAGGCACTCGGTATTAATAGTTACACTGTGTTTTACAGGGGGGATACAGAAATATATTGGGTCGATGAAAAAAGTTGTATTGGGCAAGGCGAAGCCGAGCGCAATACAATTTTTTTTCATAGACCCAATATATTTTTGCATCTCCCCTGTAAAACACTGTATAACGAATTGATCCCGCCGATGGCTTTTGGTTTGATTATGTTATGTCAACATATTTTAAAGCATCTTGGTGACGTCAAAAGCGTAAAGCGCCTTAGTAGAATCAGGATATTAAGATGATTTTCTGTCAGTAAAATAATACAACATAATATTTGGTTCTTCCCGACCAATCAGGTTACAAGAAATTTGCCAGAGGCGGGATAAAAGATATACCACGTCTTCATATGACCGTTATAAGCCAATCGCTATCCGGGATTTACAGACAAACTTGTCAGAGATGGGGTAATAGATCAATCTACAGTTTTGTACCAGTGTCTTTTGCAACGTTGCATAATGGTCAACCGTGACGACGGGACTCCATGATGGGCCTTGTTGAAATCTCATCAGAGAAGACTTGGTCTTGATTTTCTGTCCTATCCGAAAGTTGGTCGGACCTCTCGGGTGGTTGATCTTGAGCTCGCTTTAGCCAGCAGAGCACAGACTGTTACACCCATGCCATAGAATTTTTAAAATCCATTTGCACAGAATCTGTGTTACAAGTGGCCGCTGTGTTTAATTATCTTGTTTGTGATGTCACCTTACAGTGAGAAATTTTATGTTTATACAACAATTGTGTGTCTATGGAGACCTCTGTGTATCTGGATATGTGGAAAGGTTGTGTGCACGTGATCCGTATAACCACGCCATTTGCTAAAAGCAGATGGCCGTCCGAAGTCGGCGCCGGGTGCACATTGGTATTCTTCCTTTCATGTGTTGTCATCAATGTTTAATGTTTCTGTACGTCTGTTACGATTGATTTGTATGATGTTCTAATGAATATTGTTGTGTCTTTTTGCGATTTAAAGTTTGTATGATGTCATTTATGTATCACTTTCTTTTGGGTTTATTTCGCTGGGTGAATACAGGATGGTCATGCTGGAGATAATTCCCTTCAGATTCAACAAACCAATTTCCGATGTCATTTTTACAATTTGAGTTCATTCAGGACTAATGATTCAAGATGGCCGCCTCATTTCTTATTGTGATACAATGTAAATATTTCAATAAAACGTTCGTGTAGTATGTCTTATATGTAGTTGCAATGGCCATAGAATACATTTATCTTGCTGTTTTGGTTGTTTTCAGTTGACTCATGCTTCATGGACAACTCTGCTTGTAGGGGGAATTTGAAAATGGCCACCAAATAGTATCCTATTACTATGTAAGATGTAATAATTACTGGATATATCAAGTGTAGCACAATTTATCATTCTCTTAAGGGCCAAGAAATCCATATCTGGTGTCAATTTGCTTATTAGTTCATTAAAGGATTACCATAAAATTAATCCTTACTTCAATATTCACATTTCGTTACGAATAACTATGGTGCATCTTATTTGTGATCACAAAGGTGGTATAATCAATGTCTTATGTCCTCTTGTCGATATGAGCTTTCACATGCTCTTTTTTTACATAGATTGCACATTCTCAAACCGTAGAAGTGAAAGATCTTTTTTTATGATACAGATAAAAATTAATGGCAAATATTGTATGTTTTAAGAGAGGGGGATAAGAGTCGACCTGAAGCAAGAATCTACACAATAGGGCTATGGATTGTCAAAATACCACGTCACTTAAGTGATTGTCCTATTTGAAAGTCTGCAAAAGGAATTCAAAGGAGCAAACTTCTTCCAGGATTACTGCGTGATCTGTATTCTTGACATATATCATTATCCCTGTCACTGTTCTTTTGACTTGTTTAGTGCTGTTCTGTTCTAGATTCTTTTTTCAAGCTGGTCACACTGAATACGTCTTACTCTTCAACCAAATGCTCTCTGTATAAGAAACTATTTGGAATGAATGGTAAACGTCTTCAAATTCATTAGCATCATTTAAGAGCAGATTAATTTACAGCATGGACCAGACATGCACGTTTTGGGTATCTAACCCTCGTCAGTGATCCTCAATCTAAACAATGAAATATGACCAAAATCTGTGAAAATTATGTCCTAAACATACCGTAAGACGTAGCAAGATGGCTGGGATATGATGCTACAGGACGCAGGTTTGAGAAATTTGAAAAACATTTTGTAAGCAGAATTTTTTCTCTAAGGCGTTTGAAGAAACGACTAACCGAAATTGATCGAACTTGGCTACATGTGCCCTCGGTGACTCCTATTCCACCAGCAGTGACACTCACCATGTGGTACAAATGATAAACGTCTTCAAATTCTATAGCATCATTTAAGGAGGTATTGAACACTTGGACGCCAAATTCAATTTTTCTAAAAATTTCTGAAATAATATATTTCTTGACTGTCCTTGACTATACAGACTTACAGTTGATTCTATCCACATGAAAATTTTCTACGAGACTTTGAAATATGCATTAATCGACGTTTTCGTGAATTTCTTCATGACGTCATAATATTGAAAGTGTTACAGTTCTCGTAAACCTATTGGAAATTAATTTTGATTTAACTTCCAAAATATCCATAAATATATTGCACTTACATATGGAAAAGATAAAATGAATTGTGTTTTAAACACAGGCAGGGTACATGAATAAATGATGACACTGTCGCTAAAAAATTGCAATTTCGAGCCAATTTACTGTAGTTGCTAGTTAATTATTAGGAATCTTGTGGATGAATCTTTGTCAAAAACTATCAAAATTATCAAGAAAGTTCAGAGATGATTTCATGATTAAATGGGGAAAATTGAATTTAGGATTAAAAAATTACAAGGCTTTATATTTTCCAATTTTTTCTTCCAAAACCGTCCATTTTCAATGAAGTGACATCCGCTTTCCATATACGTAAATTTGTCAACGAATTTACTGTGATGAAGATTTTATCTTCCATTTTATACATGCTAAGTTTCAATGCGATACGTTTAGTAATAATGATTTTATTGCATTTTGAATGCGAAGGTTTGCGACGCCATTTTTCCCGATAACGTCGAAATGACGTCGTGGTTTGCTAATGGATAAAACTCCCGAAGTCCTAAATTTCGAAAATCGCCATAATTTCTTCAAATGACGCCGGAAATTATTCAAACTTCATCAGGATACTCAAATGCGTATATCAATCACAGTTTCAAATGTTTTAAGGGAGTTAAGACTGTACTTTTCCTTTTAAGCGAGAAAACAAATAATGCCGCCGCCATCTTGGTGTTCAAACCCTCCTTAAGATGAGACAAATTTACAGCATGGATCAGGCATACACGTTTAACTCTGTGTAAAGATATGATATATAAACAACCTTCAAATTGTACGGAACACTGATATTCAAGACAATTGCTTTCAAGATTTCACCCACTTGAGTTTTATCATGCCAAAACATACGTTGTACCCTTTCATCTTTCCATAATTGAAGACCCGTCAGATTTAATTTTGAATCATTGTAGAGAAAAATGGAAGGAATCTCCAACCAGCAGTAGCAATTATCCTTAGATGTCATCATAGCAGATTAAATTTTGAAAGGCCTTTTCATTTACAAACTCAACTGACCTTGTGAAGGAAAAGGAGTGTGCTAACCCTGTTACTAAAGTCGATTGAGCAGCCCCTCTCTACATAGAAGAATACATTGTATGCACCAGACATATATGGTTCGGACAATGAATGCTTATTAGTGGTACCTCAAGCCAAAATGATTCAAAGAAGCATAAATATTTAATGTTATTATGCCACATTCGAAGACATTCTTTTCTTACAAAGTTTCATTTTTTATAGTATAAATAGGATAAAGATGAAAGGTTCAGGTACATTTCATCATTAACGTTATACCTAAATATAATAGATAGCTCAACTCAAGATCAATTACACAAAGGGATTGTTATGTGAAGAAAACAACAAACACATACTATTGCATTCTTGCCGATTGGAAAAAAAAGCCATACAGGCCAAGCAAAGTAATGACCATGATGGTCAAAAGAGCCAAAATAGCCAAGTTTCCTCGAGTTTACTTGCTTACAATAGAATCCCCTGTGTCAAACAAACTGGTCTTTCATGATCAATAGGAAAACTGTATTTTTGTTTTTGAGTACCATTTTAAATCAAACAAATGAAATGTTCATCTTTGCATTACATTTTGACGAATTATAGTCTGTTAAAGTTGAAACCATCCAATCTTATATGTCTCTCTTGCTTATTTTTCATCATATGGAAAGTCTTGTAAAATATTGCTTGTAATATTTCTTTTTAGAAAAATACAATACTGTAAATTGCTTTATTTTCGTCAGTACCAATTTTCGTCAATTCGTTGAAAATGACAATTTCGTCAGTACGTAAATTCGTCATCCAAGGGTCCCTAAAATGTAAATTTGTCTGTTCAAATGCCAACCTAACATTCAGGTATAGGCCGTATGCATTTGTTTTCACTGTTTGTTTAACAATTATTGATAAACAAACAATTAGAGACATGTATACCACCTAGCTTGTTGTGAAAACATATCTTTTGGTAATTAGAAGTACATTATATGCAACTCTGTGCGCGTATTCAGTTTTCAATGATTTATCATTTGCTTGTCGTATTTACTCTTAAGATTCAATTTTTCCTTTCTACACTATATTTTGTCAGGAGTATTTATAATCGTCGATACGTAATTTCGTCAAGGGAGGCACTGACGAAAATGACGAAAATTGGTACCTGACGAATAAAAACCAATTTACAGTATTCACACATTGATTTATTACAGTCCTGGAACCCACTTGTTTGACAAAAAAATGAAAAGGATAGGATGTGGGATGCAGGATGTAGGATAGCAAGTGGATAGAATCTTATCCTATCCCATCACATCCTATCCTATCCTATCTTATCCTACCCTATCCTATGACAAATATTGATAATGGCCATATCCCTGTATACAGCACAAAATCGATAATTCAGAAAATCAGAAACCGAAGGCATACAAATTCAGGATAAAACAGAAACCAAAGCGCGAATAAACAAAAACCTCCACCACATGAAAAGAAGCGAACTCCCGATATGGGAGTGAGATCAGGTGCCCAGGAAGAGTAAGCATCTCCTGCTTGCATGAAACACCCGCCGCTTCAATTCTGTAGAACTGTCACATCCGGTTACTTCCATTTCGGAAGGCATAGAGTACAATCTTTGGTTGGATGGTTCAAATGGTCTATGACAGAATATCATCCACCATTCTGGAGAGTGGGACATCATAGTTTATTACGAGTTCCCTATATCGACCGTGGAACTTCCTCAGTGACGATGTTAGTCGGTCACAAACATATCCCTGAATGAGAAGCTTATCTGAAAGACGCCTAGCTCTCAGAACAAAATCCGTATATTTGGTACTTGCTCTGGCATAACGTATCAACTGAGATATGAACACGCTATAAGCAGGCGATGAAGGGATGTTGCTACTCAGAAAAGGAAAGTTTGTAATGCTGAAATTGAAGTCGTCACGTTTGTCTTAGAGTGAGGTGTTCATGTGACCATCAGTGTCGTAGGACAACATTATGTTCAAATAGGATGCTGAATTATTTGTCTCTGTAGTTTCTTTGACTTCAAGCTCCGAAGGATATATACTGCTGAGGTAATCCGCGAAATTTGTTTCCTATCCACCTTAATCCTAACCATTTCTATCCTACATCCTATCTTATCCTAGATCCTATCCACCTCGTTCTTCAATCCAATATTTCTTTTTTTATTCTTAAGTTATAAGCAGACAAGCATACTTATTTAAATTCATTGAAATTCATAATTGATTTAATGGGTAATATCAATTGTAATTGAAATAAAAACAAACTTGGAGGTTTGTTGTGATATTTTTGATTCGTTCACTGCAAGTGCAAAAATGATATATTATCATTTAAATAATTTAAGTTTTAATAAAATAAGTAAAAACCAGCAAATAATTACCAATAATTTAGTACTTATGCATTTTAAAAATTGTATCAAATCATTTAGTTTATATCATAATCTCGCTAAAGGTGATGAGAAGTACATAAATGTGGATAGGATGTAGGATAGGATAGGATGTATGATAGGATTAGATAGAATTGGATTGGAGTTGAATAAGGTGGATAGGATAGGATGGGGTAGGATAGGATAGAGTGGCCATGGATAGGAGGTGGATGTAGGATGGTGGATAGGATAGAATTGTCAAACAAGTGGTTTGCAGTAATGTATATTTACTTATTGTTTCTTCCGTATTATTCTTAGTTCCCAACTTAGATTGTAATCTTGAAGTAAGCATATATAAGCTCAAGTCGTAGCAAGATCCCTGCAAAGGAATACTAAGACCCTCTAATAACTAATGCGATTAGTTGTACTAACTTTTTCTACTGAAAAAAATAAATTAGAATAAATGCATTGAAAAATCAATGCAACTTCAAAAAGGATGTGTAACAAAAACACTCTAATTTTTAAAGAACTTAAATTTCACCTATTGCTGGAAGGCATTTGGCAACCATTTTTGAATTCCCCCAATAAGCAGAGTTTACCATGAAACATGTTTCGGCTGAAGACAACCAAAACAGCAAAATAAATGTATTCTAGGACAATGCAACTGCAAATAAGACGTAATGTTACGTATAATGTTACACGAAAGGTTTATTGAAATTTTCATATTGTACCATAATGAGGTAGAAATTTGGAGACCATCGTGATTTTTTAGTCCTGAATGAACCCCTGATTTGATGTGACACACTTATTTAAAGAAACATTTTAATTTCATCTATTGATTGAAGGCATTTGGCGGTCATTTTGAATCTCTGCCGATAAAAAGAAATGCCCAAGGTTGCCAGAGTAGCAACCAAGCTAGAATCGTTCAGTACTATCCCACAGATAAGAATCATAAAAAAAATCATAGAAAAGGATATTTCTAGGTCGGCCATATCCTATATAAGGTTGTCAAATCGATTATGAGGAAGCGTGATATACATATTTGAAAAGACGTATGAAGAAATCGTATCGGCTTGAAAATTTCTAGACTTTATTTTACCAATCATATCCCCTGAATTCTTAATAGACCAAAATAAATTTAAATCACTTCTGTTTAGAACAGTTTCACAATATTTTGCTACGTGTTCCTTTGTCGCCGTTAATGCTTACGTCAGATTTCTAGACAAAATCGTAGTTGAGCAGTTGATAGACATAGCAATGTATCGAAATTAGTAAGGTGACTTGTATACTCATGGTATGCAGTATTTTGTAGGACGATCCAATGTAGAAATAGGGATGTTGAATGAAGAAATTTCACTGTTATGTTTGCTCAAACTGTTAGGGACACTTTCATTGAATTTGATATAAGTATTTGTAGACGAACGTTCCGAAACTTAAGTTCACATACATGTATAGTAATGTCAAATAACCAGGACATTCAATCCATAAATATCGAAGAATTGTTTTGAATACCACTTTGATATTTTTCTATTATTAGTCCCGGTATTCTAGTTATCTCAGTAAATCTATTAAGCAAGATATCGTAGTTATATCATTGTTCCGATGGGGCTCCATGTCATGTGGCATTGCGATAAGTTCCGACTTATCAGTTCCCCGCAATTCGACATTGAGAGGAATAAAACAAGATAAATTTCTGCTAGATAGTCAGATGCCATGCATCATAAATATTTGCCATCACCCAATTGCAATCAATGTACCTTGGGTGTACTGGGATGTCAAAATGTCAAAATACGGGAGTACAAGAATTTCATGTTAAGTTCTTATCATGGAAACACTCCATTATTTCATATTGCAAATACCCTGGAGCTTCTCGGGTGTCAAAATAGAAAAAGCAATTTCGAGAGAGTCTGAAGAATTTGCCTGAAGAATACATGAATTCTTGGAATAAGTTAGAGTAAAGAAACCTTGCTCGATTTTTCTATCTTGTTACATTTTTTGGAGAAAATCGACATTAGCATCATGTACAAATATAAATATTGAAATATGTATGTTCTAGGGTGATAATGTTTGCACCATGTTTTCATTTCAACAAAAATTGTATGATAAGTGATGTTTGAGGCCAAAAGATATACTCATGTAGGTGGTATATGAAGATTGAAGTTATAAACATTATCGAAAATGAGCTAAGGACAGAGCAATTCAATCTGACATGTAGATATCCCCTTGTTTCAGAATACTAAGACAAATACTATAAACAATTCTGACATGACTTGAGATTTTCTCCCTAATTGTACTATAGAACTTGCCTGATGTAAAATATCCAACAATCTTCCAGTTCACTAAGTTCCGCCCATTCATGTGCTATATAGATTTCGTGCAGAACAATATTAGAATAGAAATAACAACTAGCTAGCTATGATTTATTGTCCAGTAATTCCCCTCGTCGCATGAACCAATGAAATTATAACCTCGCCGCTTGGCGGCTCGGTGACAATTAAATTGGTTCATGCGAATTCGGGAATTACTGGAGAACAAACCACGGCTATTTCTTAAATATATTATTATTGTGAAGCGTAGGAAGCGTGGACATCAATAATGCGTTAACATAAATGGTTAAGGAAGATCCTGACGATAATCACAACAACATCGCTTTATCGCCGCTTCGTCCAGGTGCTACACGAAACCTCCTTCCATTTTGCTTACGAAAATATTAACTCGCATCAAGCAAGGTCTTCAAACACACTGCGAGACAACTTATTCCAGAAATGGAATCAAACAGATGTAAAGCCTAAAGAATTCTAAGGAACTTTTGGAAAATTTTAATCAATTTCAATCATATAACAAGGATAAGATCTTTCGATTTTCCACGCTCTTCACTACCATCCCATGCCAAAAATTACAAAACAGACTTGTCAATATTGTTCGTAACAACGTTCTATCGAAAAATGGTAATAGGAGAAACAAATACCTTTTCATAAGGCGGGAGGATACTTATTTCTGGAAGGAACACTCTGATTCTGACAAAAAGTATACCGAAGACGATATCATTCGGATGCTTGAGATTTTGATTGACAACATTTTTGTGGTATTTGGAGGAACCGTATTCCAGCAGATAATCGGCATCCTCATGGGTACCAATTGCGCCCCACTGCTTGCAGACTCATTTTTATATTTATACGAAGCTGATTTCATGAAGACCTTGCTCTCGACTGGGCGAAGGCACCTCGCATCTCAGTTTAATTTTACGAAGAGTACGTCATTATATTAGAACCTATAAAACATTTAAAGGAAATGGTTCAAAATTGGTTAGTATGAAAGTAAGGAATCTCCAACAGAACTCGGTGGCAGCACCAACAGCAACACACCAAACACCCCAAGTGAAAACACAGAGAAGACACATACACCAACAGCAACACACCAAACACCCAAAGTGAAATTACTGCGAAGGCACATACAGCAAGAAACAAGGAACATCAAACGAAACATCAAACATAAAAGACTACCCATAAACCAACGAGACCCTTGTTCAATCGGTGCCGACTTAGGACGGTCATCAGCCACGTAAGTAGCAGATGGTGTGAATGGTTATTCTGAATTACGTGCGCACAACCCTCCCACTTTTGTGGTTACCAAAAGGTCCTGACGAACGCACAATTGTTGTGTAAAGTAGCCTCCTCACTGTAAGATGACAATTCAAACAAGACAGCATTACACATGGGCCCCAGCAACACAGATGAATATAGAAATATATAAATAAAATGGGGGTGGGGTTGGGGAGCGGGTAGGGGCAAACGAAATGTTATTCGTGCTCTGCTGGCTGTAGCGAGCTGAAACATGTTATCACCCGAGGAATCCGACCGACATTCATGACACACCTGATTTTAAACAGTTTACTAAATTATAATAGTGGTTTTCAAACATTTGACTTTTTCATACGTGCAGTAAGCTACATGTAGCAAGTCTTGGTTGCTTAGCAAATTTTAATTTCTAAATTTCCATAGCAACCATTCTTGGATGACGGAAATGTTTGAGATACATATTTGCAATGTTACTCAAGTACCAATGATGATAATTTAATATTCGAAATTCGTGTCTGATGTATAAAGATTAAGGTGGCTCAATAATCCAAGAATTCTTTGTCAGAGGAGAAAAAAATATTATGTTTACTTAACATTGATATCTGTTGATTTATATTTGTAATTAAGATAACATATCATCGACCATTTGACTGACCAGTGGTCCTCTGAATATACATATATAAACCAACCCCGAGATATGTCGCAAAACAATGAATTTTGATAGATAAAAACATGTTATATTGATAATGATTCCAGATTGAAACCATTCTTGTGATCATTTTCACCATAATATCATCAAATATGTATATTTCTTTATAGATAATGCTTTCAAAGAGTGAAATAGCTAAAACTGTTCCAGAAAAGTACATTTTAGGTACCCCCCCACCCCAAAATAAACATCTAAAAAAAGTACTCAGTACCCTTATTTGACATCGAAGTGATAAGAAGTCTTTGTCAGAAGTTATTTTCTTTTACATATTTCTCAACGACAAACTCTGTCCTTCGAAAAGAAATATAAAAAAGTACATGTTATCTTTCATTCTGATTTAAAATATTTAGTTGTCATAGTACCGATTTTGTAACAATTTGCAACAAGTCAATTAAAATGCCCTGTTCTCTCAGTTGAGATTATAACGATGAAAATATTTCTTAAAAACTGTTATAATTGACATATTTTTCAAGATCAGACTCTAATCTTTAAACAAAAGTACAAGACGTTCCGTTTTACCTTCGTTTCCATATTGTAAAAATCTACTTGATTTATGCCGGACAGACGACAGACGACGGACGGACGTCGCGCTATGACAATAGCTCAGGTGAGCTAAAAATCAGATACTCTGAGTCGAAATTAATCTTTCCCAACATTCAGTGAAAGTTTCAAATTCTGATACAAGGAAGAATACTTACACAATTATAATTTATTATCGAAATTAAATATAAGAATAAACAAGTTTACAAATGATTTGTCGAGAAAATAAACAAGAAAAGGAAAGAAACATGTGTACTTCTAAACATCCTTGGCAAAGCGTTATTCGACCTTGTCTTTTGTAAACTCACCTTTCATGTTTTGTTAATGTCAGTTAAATGAGTTTTGTCAAATAAAGTTCAAGTTCAAGTCAAAGCTTAAAAAAAGGTTTTGGTCAAAATTTCATATCTGATTCCGTCAATCTATTTAGAGATATGGAATATATATAAGAGAAATAGAACTAAAGTAATCGGAAGCGATTTTAAACATTTTGACGTTCAAGGTCAATAAGTGGACGTCAATCCCCTCCCTCGTTCTCGATAATGCGTGCAGTTATGTGTGAAATGGATATATCTTTGATCAAAGCTGGGTTAAAACTAAAATTCATTCGCTTAAATTTTTCAATTAGGGAAACTTTATTCGATAACATCTTGTTGCAAAGTACGGAAATTGACAAAATTGAAGAAAAATTTTCTAAACCAAAGATCATTAGAGAAACCAAACTTGAAATATCTTATCTATGATATCGCTAAAATCTCCAAGAAATATCTTGTTTTATCATGAACTTAAGTTTACCTTCTTGAATTCGTTCATAGGCAACAGGCTGTTGAATTTCCGCCGATTACGTTCTAAAAACGATACGTTTACGTCGTTAGCCAGGGTGTCTCACTTACGGGATATTTTTGTATATATGAATTAAACGATAAATTTGACTAAACATTTATTACACTCAGATTGTAGATGATAATTTTCTGTTAGCCATCGATACCAAACATGTCGAAATCCGTCAAGAAACAAGCGAATTACGGAGGAGTTTGAAGGCTGAAAACTAAAAAAGGCCACATATAAAAGTACTGCTCTCGATATCTGATGACGTCAAACGATTATTGAGCCTCCTTAAATTGAAATTTTCTTCAAGGAGGTATAGAGCTGGAACACTTCCGTATTATTATCAAAAATATAAAATGAGAAGCCTCAGATTACGAATGATTTGAGATCGGAGTAGATTACAGAAAGTAACGGTGGATTTGGATTCCACTCATTTGTCTCATCCTTATGCCCTTTGCCGTGTGGAGCTTGTAAAAAAGTTCCCCGCGAGGGGTCTGACAGTAAGTGTTTTGAATATTTTCCCTGACATGGTCGCCATATAGATATAACATCAGACAGTGCATATATGTTTTGGATATTGTTTTCGTGTTCATGCGTGAACATCGACGGCGGGTGCAGCTATCCAAACAGGGGATGCTTACTCCTTCCAGGCACCTTGTCCCATCCTCTATCTTGCTAGGGTCCGTCGACGCTCAATGATGTGCTCTATTATGAGTGCTGTTGAGATTATCGTCAGGATCTTCTTTAACTCATTAAGATTCTTTCTAAATCGAGGAAGATGTATGCACTAATTAAAATTTCAGTAAACATGGAAAAGTACTGGATCATTGAATGTTGTGATCAACAATGTTGAATGAGATATTCAATGGTTCTTTAGAATAACAAAGAATATATATATTTGTATAAAAGAAACATTTTTTATAAAGTCTTCGCGATTGATGTAGAACAATTGAAGTAATGAGCATGAGTTATATATGTACGCAAAAGAACAGTTTTAATGTATATTTGGCTATAAAGAGTGGCTATAATGTGTTTAATTAGAAAAATAATGACAGCACGCCCATCGCGCTTTTGGCGGGAAATCCCGATTTACCCATATGATCACTCAAGTACATGAATTTCTCATTAAAAACTGTTTTATTTATTCCTTTTATGCTTAAAAATATTTAAAAGTATACAAATAGAACGAATAAAATGGAAAAATAACGCTAACACAGAGCCGATATTGATATTTTGCATTTATTACAGCATTAAGGCGGACTTTATCTTCATGAAGAAAATTCCAAACCAATACTTCTCCACGCGACACATGTTTCGAATATTAAATTCTCATCAGTGATGCTTCCAGCGGAGTCACCAAAATTAATTTCACTAGCGCCCTGTTTAATTTTTGAATTTAGATTTGTACATTTACTTTACAGAGAGTGCGCGGCTCCAAATTTCCTGTAGGATCGATTCAGTAGCATATCCACATAAAATATATGTTCAAAATAGGATTGGAGGGATGGTGCTATGAGTTTAACCTCCTTTAATTTCGGTGATAGTTTTGAATGGAATGACAAGTTTTCGAAAAATAATACATATGATGTCAAATCGATAAAGGGCCAAAACAAAGCTTCTTTCAGGCGACAGAGCTGGAAAGACGTATTTGATACACTTCTCAATATCAGGTCACGGGGAACGATTTTACGATTTAACTATTTTCACACTGCAACATGACATAAGTGTTTATATTAATAAAACGGAAGTGTTCCAACTCTATACCTTCATGAAGAAAATTCCAAACCAGTTCTTCTGCACCAGACACGCGTTTAGAATATTTTTTTAATTCCATCAGTGATGCTTCCAGCGGAGCCAACAAAACTCATTTCAGTAGCGCCCTGTTTAATTTTTGAATTTTGATTTGTACATTTACATTACAGAGAGTGCGCGGCTCCAAAGGGGTAGGGGCAAAATAAGCCGTTTTTGGCTCCATTTTTTTGCCATTTTCAAAAATTGTTTTCATACTATTTTTTATCTTTCAAATAAGATTAGAGATATTGTTGTTTATTGAAACTGAATTGAAAATAGATATAATCAACTAATATGAGTGTTATTTCCCGCCAAAATTGTCCACTTCTATGGAAATTAGTGGTAAAATAATAACAATCAGATTTTAACATAATAGTTTAGGGTATATATAGAGCAAGCGCATGTAACAAAGTTATACTTTCCATGTACGTTCAGAATATAAAAAGGAATGTCCCATATGAGTATGAACCTGTTACTACGCCCTTGCTCTAGGGCTTACAACTGTAGGTATATGTGTCTCTTGTAAAAATTCTGAATTTCTAATGTAAAGACATAGTGCTCAACTTTTAATCATTTTGCCCTAAAAGGCAGAGTTTTCGAAAAATCACATAAAATTTGTTATTTTTTGTTCAGAAGAAGCATAATGAATAAGAAAATGGAACCTTTTTATAATTTTT
Organism: Pinctada imbricata; assembly: GCA_033119305.1. NCBI lineage: Eukaryota > Metazoa > Mollusca > Bivalvia > Pterioida > Pteriidae > Pinctada > Pinctada imbricata. The sequence continues at coordinate 19,976,202 of VSWD01000004.1, forward strand.
GATTGGGCCAAAAATGGTCACTTTTGCCCCTACCCCTTTCCTGTAGTATATCGTATCGTATATCGTGTTTCCCTCTAGGTCTGCGAACTAAATCATTTTTTATAGGCCGTACTGTTAACAAAATTCCAAGTAGCTTCTATATCAACATTCCTGGCCATGCATGTTTTATACCGATTTGTTCGTTGATTAAAGCATAATACAAAACTAAATAAAAAACATAGCCTGACTGGCTTGTTTTCGTGCTATTTGCGACACAATGTACCCTGCAGTGAATCAAAAATATTCCCGCCCCTGTCCCCTTTAGCGAATTTGAAGCTAGGGATAAAATCCGGGCATCGACATTTTAATTGCAATTATTTTTACTTATATATATATATATTCAAACCTTTACTTTTTTATTTTTTATTTTAACATAATTGATAGCAATCACACCTTCTGTCACCTTTAGAATAACAGTCCCCCTCACCCTACAGGTTTTTCTCTAATTAGAGCAGGCCTTTCAGTTGACTCTAAATGAAATTCCGTACATCAGGTACGTTTTTTTCCTCCGGGGGGATTCGTTTAAAGGGTAAACACCATTGTTCCGGGAGAAGATCTATGCGGGAGAATTTCTATGCTATAACACCGGAATCAGATTCCAAAAAATCACTATCGAAAGGCTAACCAATCCTTGAAAAGAAATATTAAACAGAATTTCCTCATGTGAAAAAAAAATCGGACACGGAGACAACATGGGCTATAGGGAAATATTATTTCATACTGCTCATTGACTAAAATATGAAAATGGAAACTATATATAACAAATTGTTGAAACGATAATAAAAAGATGCACATATTAATTTCTAGAAATATGAAATTTAAGAACCATTGTAAAATCAAGAGGTGTGTTGTATGTTAAAAGAAATCACAATCGGAAGTATATATTGAATTTGAAGACGTTTAGCATTTTTTTGGTTTTGCATTATTCAACGTTACGTATTTTTATGAAAGACCGACTTTCAAACTTGCAAGTAAGGAAGGGATCTCCAATAACACCTGGTTGCAGTACCAATGTTAAACGTCTTCAAATTCAATAGCATCATTTAAGAGCAGATAAATTTTCAGCATGGACCAGACATGCACGATTCGGGTGCTTAACCCTCGTCAGTGGAATGTAATATTGCCAAAGAGTGTGAAAAGTATTATGTACAAAAATTTACCGAAAGACGTAGAAGGATAGGTGGGTCATGATGCTACAGGACCCACTTTTTAGAAATTTCAAGAAATTTTGATAACAGAAATTTTCGAATGCGTTGAAAAGACAGACGATCAACCGAAGTTGATCGAACTTGGCTACATTTGCCCTCGGGGACTCCTGGTCCACCAGCAGTGACACCCACCAAGTGGTTCAAATGTTAAACGTATTCAAATTCAATAGCATCATTTAAGCAACATCGAAACCCCAAAACGCCCGCTGCAAAAAGACAAAGCAGACACGCACAGAGAGAGACGCAAATGATACAAAGAACGCAAAATCACATAGAAACATAAATCACAAATGACTTCACATAAACCAACGACCAATGGACATTCGGTGCCAACTAAGGACGACCATCTGCCACGTTAACAGCAGACGATGTCGTTATCTGGATTACGTCCACACAACCCTCCCACATTTGCGATTACCGAGAGGTCTAGAAGAACGTATAATTGTGGTGTATATAAAATAACCTCATCACTGTAAGATGACCATGCAAACAGACAGCATGGCACAGGGACCAAATGTAACACTCAGATGTATATGAAAATGGATATAAAAACATAAGGCGAACGAAATACAGCCCGTGCTCTGCCTGCTGTAGCGAGCTCATGCATTTATCACCCGAGGTGTCCGACTGATATTTAGAGAGGACATGTTCTCGAAAGAGGTTTGGACAGGGCCCGTCATGGAGTCATGTCGACGTCGTCACAATCAGTTCGAGTGCAATTCTACTATTTACGTGGCAGATGGCCGTCCTAAGTCGGCAACGGTTGCCCATTGGTCTCGTTGGTTTATGTGTAGTCTTTTATGTTTCATGTTTCTATGGTGTGAGTTGGTGTTCCTTGTCCCTTTTGCGTCTCTTTCTGTGGGTGTCTGTTCTGTGTTTTGCATGGGTGTTTTGGGATTTTGCTGTGGGTGCTGCAACCTAGTGTTGTTGGAGATCCCCTCCTTTCATTCTTAAGATTGCACTGATACAATGCTGTAGATTGGTCCATTAAGAAGCCAAGTGTCCGCTTGTGACAGAAGAATCATATCCACGATATATTTACATGTAAGATATGTATACCCATCAAAAGGCCTACCCATACAATAGGACGAGAAGCCTCACAATAGAAATAATCAAAGAGGTCGGAATAGACGGGCTTTGGTCATAAAGATGAGCTTTATTCAATTTTTAAACCGACGAACAAGGAGCGATAACTCTCAAGAGGATCCCTGCATACCACTGTACGGAACAAGTTATTAAATATTGCTCAGTAAAACATAGCCAATATATGCATGATTACCCATTTATTATGCAATATCTTTCGTGGAACACTGACATAGAAAACATGAAAAAGGTCAGATAAATTGTAGACGAAACATTTAATCGAAGCACTGGATAAAGTTTAATGCAATGAATAATGTTAATGGTTCTTTTGAAAACAAAACACATGTCTTAGTTTGTATAAAAGCACACTAACTAATCGAAAACAAGCGATTGATCTGGTACCAATGAAATTATACTCTTGAATCAGAACAAATGATAAGAAGTGTAAAGAAGATACATCCAGTGTAATCTGGAGTAAATACTATAAAAAGCGATGTCTTTGCTCTCTATATATTATCTTGATATTTCACTTAATGGTCATCCATTTATGTTAGACTCAGCCTTCGTAACAGGCGAACAATGCATATCAATCCACTCATGCTTCTAAACTCAGCCTTTGTAACAAGCAAAATATGAATACCAATCCACTCAAGCTTCTGGTAAGTGTGCCGCTAGCCTGATTTTCTGAAAACAAAACAAAGCAAAATGAGACTTAATTCTATAGTATGCATTCAACAATCTTCATGTCATTTTCATTGATGTCCTTGTCGCAATAATTGCGTTTTGATAAAAAATCTGTTTTAGTGTTATTATTTTAAAAATAAAGAAATAATTAGATAAACATAAACTCTGATTTGTGTGAAATAATAAACCTGACAAATATACGCATTACACGAGATGTTTATATACCAGAAGAAAAAAACCCCAGATATATGCTTTGAAAGATAAAATTAATTATGCTGAGTTCCAATCAATCTGAGTGACTTTATGATGGGCATATTAGTCTTAGATATTGACTCGTTCACTTGACCCATTATGATGTCCGTAGTCACAGTCGGTATTTAATCAACCTGTATCATATTTCTGGATTAATTCTATTGCCATCATACAAAAATGATTCCATCATGCTCATACGGTAATTTTACCATAGAATGCATATGTAGTTCAATTCAATTCAAAACTTTATTTCTTGTAACAATATGTTACATTGATATGACTTTTTATAAACATATGCAAATATAAATATAGGTTTGGCGAATAAACATAGAAAATCGTGTCTACCAGCCACACTGACAGGAAGTAATAATGTAGTTAATGCTGTTCCAAAAAGAATTTGAAAAAAAAAAAACAAACAAACAAGTAAAATAAAAAAAAAAAAATAAATAAAATGAGCAAATTCAAAAATGTGCAATTTCAAGGGAATACCTAGAAGATTGTGTAAAACGGTAACTTTATAATCGGATAATGTCTAAATTAACATCATATAAATAAGTGTCGTCACTTCTGTATAAAGTTTCTGATAAAAAGTCGTAATTTCATTTAAGATATCCGTTGGATTCCTGATTTCCTGACCATCATTGTTATCAACTTTAGAAATTGTTTTATTCATGTAATTTCTTTTCTACAAACTGCAAAACTATTTTGTAGGTTTCTTTCCATTTTCTATCCATTTTGCTTCCATTTCTTCTTTTCTGATATCTTCTGATTTTTTATTCAAATTATCTAAAATAAAAGCTAAATCATTATCATGATGAAGATCAAGCTGTGACAAATATGGACCAAACCTGCAGAAGAAGAAGTACAAAATCGTTAATCGAAAGATTTTCTAACCAAGGGCATACAAAACTGGGATAAAACCAAAACTAAAGCAAAGGAACAGAATTAAAAAAAAGTACAATATGAAGAGAAGTGAACTCCTTGCGAAGGAGTGAGATCAGATGCCCAGGAGGAGTGAGCATTTCCTGCTTCCATGCAACATCCGCCACTTCAATTCGGTGGAAAGGTCACAATCGGTAAATCCCACAAAGGAAGACGAAAACGTAAAAATTGGTATGTCATGGCACAAAAGGTCTACGTCAGATGATCATTTATGACTCTGGACAAGGGGACGTCATAGTTTGCTACAATTTCCCTATATCGATCATAGAACTTCCTCAGTGACGATGTTAGTCGGTCAAAAATGTATCCTTGACTGAGAAGCTTAACTGAAAGCCGTCTAGCTCTTAGAACAAAATCTGAGTACATGGAGCATAACGTATTAATTGAGAAATGAAAACGTCACATGCTGGTGACGACGATATGTTGTTGTTCGAAATCCCCTCCTTTGTTTGCTACTCAGAAAAGGAAAATTTGTGTTATTGAAATTGAAGTCGTCACTATTTTGTCATAGAGTGAGGTGTTCATATTACCATGGACGTCAAAAGACAGTATGATACCCAAACAGGACGCAGAACTAACGGTCTCTGCCGTTTCTGTAACTTCAAGTTCAACGGGATAGATTGCGCCAAGGTTATCTGCAAATTTTGATTACTGTAATCTTTTATAGCTATATCTTTTTCAATTTTATCTTTTTCTACCTTTTAATATTTTTCCTTTAGAACAATAAGGTAAAGTCTTTTTCCTTATATGCATGAGTAACGTTTCTAAGAATAGGTTGTCATCACTTGCACATGTAAGAGGAAGCGCATCATTTGGAATTTATACAGGGAAATATGACATAACTGCATAAGTCATAAGGCAGGATTAGATGTCCAGACAGAGTGAACATCCTCTGACTAAATGCAACACCCACCACTTATGCCAATTCTAATATGACTTGATTCTTTTTCCCTATTAAGACAACAGACGCGAGCCGGGCTCTATTCTCCAATATAGGCCCTATAGCGATAAGCCACGCCTACCCATTTTCTGAAAACAGATAAACCGGCAGGAACGGGTTTTTACCAAGAATCGATTTTGTCGTCTGTGTTTCATTGATCTAAGTTTGGTCATCATTAAAGTAGAAATAAAAAATGACAAGCTGGGCTCTATTGTCTCATAATGCCCTCGCGTCATCAACCAATCACATTTATCAACTCGCCGCTGACGCGGCTCGGTAATAAATGTGATTGGCTGAGGACGCTCGGGCATTATGAGACAACAGAGCCCGGCTTGTTATTTTTTATTTCTTAAATAGAGACGTGTCAGTTGGAAAAGTCGTACTCAAAAATGTCCTACATAAGTCGCAATGAAAACAATGCCAAGGAAATTCAGTGCATGACATTGCAGCTCTAAGTATCTTCTTGTCTAAAATGCGTTTGTTTGATTTACCAATTATTATGAGAATGTTTATATGTTAAGGGAACTCAAGTGAAAACCAATCCAGATAGATTTCAAACTTTTTTCTTGTGATAAAAACAAATACTTTTTTGCATGGTGTGTTTGAGATTTTGCGAAACTTTCCTATTGACCTGAGAGCGAAGAAATTAAGTTTGTAAATACCGTTTTGATCCTCTTTAATTGGACTGTAAATTGCTGTCCAGTTGCGCTCTCCATGTGCTATCATTGATGTTGTCAACGTCATCTTGTCTAGAACCTTATTACATGTACAAATGAAAACAACACCATATCAGTGAGGTATAAAATAGTAAAAAAAAACAACCACATACACATATTTATCTGCTGAGTGCTACCTGACATGGTCGCCATAGCACTTTCTATATTGAAATGGCCTCAGACAGTGCAGTTCATGTTTTATATGTTTTCATTTTCGTGCATGAACATCGACGTCGGGTGCGGCTAGCCAACAGGGGAATGCTTACTCCTCCCTGGGCACCTGATCCCCACCTCTAGCTTGTTGGGGGTCCGTCGATGCTCAATATGGTGTTGTATTGTGAGTGCTGTTGAGATTATCGCCAGGATCTTCTCTAACTCATAAGATTCTAGTTCAAGTATTAGATTGGTCCCAACATTTTCAAATGTATGAAACATAAAGCACTTTAAGAATCCTGCTTATTCTTAGTGAGCTTGAGAGACGAGGCTTTTTCGAAGAAATGTATTTTAAAGTTTGTTGAAGAAAATTCTTACTGAACAATTCATCTTGACAGAGGGATCGTCATCCATACGCACTATCCTATTCATCGGAACCTCTCCATGCTATATCCTGACATTGAATCTCCCATACATTATACACTGTACATACTATCATCGTTATGTGTATTGTTTCCTCATAACACGATGTTCTCGGATCAACCACTGTATAACAGATATAAAATAAAATGTTAAACTTCCTTAAAATGGCTAACATCATTTAAGAATAGATCAATTTGCAGCATGGACCAGACATTTCCGTTTCGGGTACTTAAACCCCGTCAGTGATCCTCAATCTAAACAATGTAATACGGCCCAATATTGAGAAAATGATTATGGGTTATGTCCAAAAATGTACCGAAAGACGTAGCAAGACGGGCGGGATATGATACAGAAGTTCTGTAACATTTGAAGAAACCATCAACCGCATTTAATGTGGACTCAGCTTGAGAAGAAGAAAGTTCACTTTTGCTTTCTGCAAGTTTATAGATGCATACAGAATTAGGTGTCTTGGCTTTGTTTTCATTTACAAACAAATATGTAGTAAAAATGTTAATACATGTGAATACGTCTTACCTTTGCAGAATTTGAAGAAATCTTCTTTGAAGCGACGAAGCTGTGCGAATCCTTCAAGAATAAAAGCATTTTCAATGGACGGCAGTGATGCTATTCCACTAATCTCATCTTCTATTACATCACCAACACCAATGGCGATAATATGAACGCCATTTTGATGGGATTGTTTTGCTCTTTCAAGGGTCTTCGTGGCATCCCTTGAACGTCCGTCTGTAACCACTATTGCAACATTCTGAACATTATCGCGAGCACCCTTTGATTCACTGAACATTTCTTCATTCATAACCCTAAGCGCCTCTGCTGTGTATGTTGCACCAAACGTTTGTTGCATCGAATCCACATGTCTGAACAATTGCTGTTTCGATGTATATGTATTGAGATCAAATTCAACACTTGCATTAGTACTGAATTTAAGTAACCCTACTCTTACGTCTCCTGAATCGATGTTTGCTGGTAGTAGAACCCTCTTTATGAAACTTTTGGCTTTCTCGAAACTGGCCACAGCAACACTGATCGAGTCGTCTATCACAAACACAATGTCACTCTTTTCTTTGCAATCTACGAAATATAAAGACAACGAAGATAGCTCTAAATCAATGGTATGTACGAGGGAACACAAAACTGGATATTTTAACTTCTCTAAATCATGTTGACTTGAAGTATTACATTTACTGTAAGCATATTTTTTTCCACGTGGGGAAATCATTGCGAAATGACCATTCCAATAGTTGGCGTGGGTGGTAATTTTGCGAAATCAGGGTATCCCCTTCAGTCTTGATACTGTTGAAATTTGCATGCGGCTTTATTATCGCGATAAGCATACGATTCGCGGAAAACACAAAATTATACGCACGCTCAAACCATATTGGTAATGATTAATTATCGGAACGTGCATGTCTTCTATATTGTATACTAATAATACTAGTACAGTATGTATTTGGAAATGCTTATTTGTAGGAGTTTTTCAATTTAGTATCAAGTCTTTGTAAGGACAAAACTACTTTGGAAATAGCATCTAACACATTTTTATGATTTTCTAAATTCTTGGCTTGTTTTAATCACTGAATACGAAAATGACCATTTATGAACAATTACATGTCGTGGAAACGCGGTCTGGCTATGTATAGCACTACTACACTGGTCAAATAAACCATATTTGGATATAATGCTGCAATGGAATCCACTGTAAGGGCTTATTCTTATTAGCGACTTCTTATCTTTTAAACTTCTAACTTAAGACAATTGAATAATTTTTGACATTTTTACAATGAGTCGAATCATACCCAATCAAAATACAGTCCTGCAACCCACTTGTTTGACAAAAATGTGGATAGGAAAGGATGTATGATGCAGGGCGTCGGGTCGTTTCGCCCTTTTTCCCCTTCGCCCCCAGGTCGTTTCGCCCCTTTTCCCCTTCGCCCCGGGTCGATTCGCCCCTCAAGAAGGGTCGATTCGCCCCTCAAGGTGGGTCGATTCGCCCCTCAAGGTGGGTCGCTTCGCCCCTCAAATGTGAGTCGTTTCGCACCTCAAGGTGGGTCGTTTCGCCCCTCAAATGTGAGTCGTTTCGCCCCTTAAGGTGGGTCGTTTCGCCCCTCTATTTAGGAAATTTCAATACCCTCTCTGCATGGTGAGTCGTTTCGCCCTTATTTTAGTTGTTGTTATTGGTGGGTCATTTCGCCCTCATTTTATAATTACTTAATTACGCTATAATATTGGGCTTATGTTGTGACATTAATATTTGTTTATTGACGGCTTTTTTTGGGCTGACTTTTGATTTCATAGACATGAAATTACGTAGGATCTGTGGATAAACGAATGAGAAACATAGAGATGAACAAATGAGAATAAAAGAAAAGAAAAATAAAATATATATATATAGATGATAAAAGAAAAAAGTAAATAGAAAAAGAAATACGTAGGTGAACAAATGAGAATAAAAGACAAAAAACAAAATTAGATTTAAAAAAAAGATGAAAAAATTAATGAAATAATCAAGTAAAGAAATATGAAGGTAGTTGAACAAATGGGAAGAAAAGAAGAAAAAATGTAATAAAAATTAGAAAAAAAAAAAGATGTTACGTATAGAGGGGCGAATCCACTCAAATAAATAAAAAAAGAAATAAATAGATAAAGAAATTAAGAAAAAAGATCGAATAGATAAAATAGTAAATAAATAGTTAAGTATAGAGGGACGAATCGAAAAATCTTCTAATTCAGAATAGAAGGGCGAAACGACCCACTATTCAGAGAAAGTGTTCTTAAAAAAGAGGGCGAAACGGCCCGCAATGAGGGGCGAAACGACCCACGATGAGAGGTGAAACTATCCATCTTGAGGGGCGAAACGATCCGCCTTTAGGGGCGAAACGACCCACCCTGGAGGGGCGAAACGACCCACACTTGAGGGGCGAAACGACCCACCTAGAGGGGCGAAACGACCCACCTTAGGAACGAAACGACCCAGGGCGAATCGACCCGGGGCGAAGGGGAAAAGGGGCGAAACGACCCGGAACCTGATGCAGGATGTAGGATAGAAAGTGGATAGAATCTTATCCTATCCTATCCCATCCTATCCTATCCTATCCACCTCAATCCTAACCATCTCTATCCCATCCTATTCTACATCCTATCCTATCCTACATCCTATCCTATCCTACATCCTATCCACCTCGTTCTTCAATCTAATCTTTCTTATTTAATTTTTAAGTTGTTAGGAGACAAGCATACTTATTTGATTAAATTCGAAAATTTCCATTGAAAATTTTCACTTGACTTAATGGGAAATATAAATTTTATTTCAATAAAAACCAAACTTGGAGGTTTTAATGTTATTTTTTTGTTTCTTTCACAGCGAATGCAAAAATAGTATTTAATTATCTAAATAATTTTCATTTTTATAAAATCCAAAAACAGCAATAATTACAGATAATTTAATACTTATGCATAACTTTGTATCAAGTCATTTAGTTTTAATCATAATATCGCTAAAGGTGATGAGAAGCAGATAAAGGTGGATAGGATAGGATAGGATGTAGGATAGGATGTAGGATAGGATAAGATAAGATGTAGGATAGGATTGGATAGAAATAAATTTGAATGAGGTGGATAGGATAGGATAGGATAAGATAGGATAGAGTGGATAGGAGGTGGATGTATGATGTATGATGGTGGATAGGATAGGATAGAATTGTCAAACAAGTGGGTTGCAGTACTGTAAGTAAAAAAATGTCCATATTTACCTTTCTAAAGGTCGACGGCAGACTGAATAAGGGGAAAGGTACATTTTCTGTCATTTCTTCACTGACTACCATAGGGTTAAATCTCTAATTGGTATCTGATTGGATCCTCCTTATCTTTTTACCAGTCTCTTTTTTCGATTGACAATTGAAACCCATCCCTATCTCATCTAATTAGCATAATAAAAGGATTACCTGTCGGCATGTCTTTGATGTAACACTCAACTCGTAGACAACGTTATCTTCAAAGACGTTATACTACCCCTACCGAGCCTACACTACTCAGGTATTCATATTAATGACCGGGTGGTTGCCAACGTCGGCCTTTTAGCAAGAATAACATAAAATATCTGCCTGTTAAATCTACTACTGGCATATGAACAAACATATGTAATATAATATACAGAATCACCCCCCCCCCCCCCCCACCCTTTAAAAAAACCCCACATCGTCGGACTTTATTTTGTTTTCCCAAAGTTTGTGGTAAAAAATGGTTATCATCGCAACTTTTCATTTGACACATGAAAACAACATCTATTCAAAATGATTTAAGCATCGTTTAAGGTGGGTGCCTACTCGTGGAAACCGTCCCAGCTATCTGTCCGTCCGTCTGTCTGTCAGTCACAATTTTTTTTACCTTGTCCATAATTTTTGAATGGAAAATGATATGACTTTTATATTTTACATGTGTATTTATTGTGAAAAGAGCTTTCCATGGATACCAAGTTTTTGACATCGTGACCTTGACCTCGGAGTGTGACCTAATTTTCAAAAACGTAAATACTTTTGAATGGAAAGTGATAGGACTTTCATAATTCACATATGTATAAAGGTTAAAGATTCTGAAAAGTATGTGAGAAGGTATTTCATCACATAATGTATATAGATAAGGAAACACACACGTACAGATATACATTTCTGGTAATGGCAAAAGTATGGCTTGAAAGATAAGGGTACCTCTAAAAATTGTAAGTAATTTCGGCATACTTATTAGATAGAATTAAAAAAAAAGATTGGATTGAAGAACGATGTGGATAGGATGTAGGATAGGAAAGGATAGGATGTAGGATAGGATATGATGGGATAGAAATGGTTAGGATTGAGGTGGATAGGATAGGATAGGATTTGATGGGATAGGATTAGATAAGATAAGATAAGATTCTATCTACTTCTATCCTACATCCTAAATCCTATCCTATCCACTTTTTATCAAACAAGTGGGTTGCAGGATTTATGTCAAAATTATTTACAGGTGCTCCATGAACCCCCCCCCCCCCTCCGGCTCGCCCTGACCAAGCTACGACTCGCCCGACAGAGCCTCGGTTCACGCCGACTTCACAAGTCGGGAAGCTATGTCGACACATTGTGACTGGGGTATATTACTTTTCAGGGCTTAGCCCCAATTTATTTAGGGCGGGGTAAGGTCGGTGGTAAGGTCGGGGGTAAGCTATGTTTACCCTCGGAGCTCAGTCGAGGTTAATCGGGAACAGACCTTCTTCCCGACTGAGCTACGATTCATCCCGACTTAGTCCCGTCTCACCAAGACTAAGCCTTGACTTTACCACGAGTCGGCCTGACCTTCCCGATTGACGACTGATGAAAATAGAGCTACAATCTGCCCAACTTAGCCCCGACTAAGCCCAGACTTGAGTAAATATTTCATTACGTCTAGTAGTTGATTTCAGTTTAGTTTCATCATACAATCAAAAAGTCGAAGGAGCTCCAAAAAGGTTCCAAAAAACGACTGATCTGCATATGTAAACAAATTTGCAACACATGACTTACTCGTAGTTATGTCGGCAGAAGAAGTCGTAAGTCAATCGTGGTATGTCATAAGTCGGGGCTCAGTCTGTTCGAGTCGTAGTGAGTCGGCGAAGGCCGTAGCTAAATCGGGAATGTCGGGGCTAAGTCGTTGCGAGGTCGGGGCGGAGTCGGCGTTACGGTTAATTTGGATCATTTCAGCGCCGACCTCCCAAACTTTATCAAAACTTTAAGTCGGGGCAAATCGGCTGCAAAACTGTCTCAGTGCCTGGATTGATGTATATTGAGAGCATACATGTCTATGCCTATTCACATATCTCATATACTTACACCATATATTTCAAGTGCAAAATAAAAAGTTTACACGTGTTATGGAAGATATTATATGGACAGAAAGCATGTTCTCAAACATCGTGTGTAACCAAAGGGGAAGCTCGTACCTCAGATCTACCCCGAAGGCTCACACAATGGTTTTAATACCTGATCCCACCTCTAGCTTGCTAGGGGTTCGTCGATGCTCAATTTGGTGCTCTATTGTGAGTGCTGTTGAGATTATCCTCAGGTTCTTTTTAACTCGTACAGTATTTTTTTCCATAAAAAATAGTCACCTTTACCGTAGAAAATAATCATGATCACAATAGAAAAGTGTTCCCCAAAATGATTTTATACCGTAAAAAAGTATCGCAATACAAGGCAAGTGGAGCCTTGTATTGCGATACTTTTTTACGGTATAAAATCATATGGCAAAAAAGCGCTCAATTTCCTAATTTGCATAGCGGCCATATTTGATTCAGTAGGCTTCATATTCTCACTATAGGAATCTATGGGGAGAAAATTATAAATTGAGAATACTCACGATTTCATGACACTAATCAAATATGTCCACATATAGGAAGAAACTCTACAACAATCTGAATTTATAAATCCACATCTTTGATAAATTAAGGAATTTTTACTTCTGTCATTTTTGAGGTGAAAATTCGAGGCGATACTGCCCATACCTCCAATGTTAAAAAAGTCCAAAATTCGTCACTAGCCGCACCTCATAAGCTGTTACATGCTCTATCGTCATTACCAGTTATGCACTTGAAATCTATCTTGGATGAAGCAGAGGTTGCATTCTTAAGAAACACTGACTGATTCAGACTTAATATCATTGTCTCATTCGCACAGTATAAACTTAATCCTATTCTGAAAAACACCTCCCCTAAAAGACGATTCATAAGAATCCCGTTTACTAACAAAGGTATTGATCTTCTAAACATCTCTAATATTTTTCGGGATCACCGCGTACAAAGTGCCATTCCTCAATATTTTGAAAATTTAGAGCCACTACTTATTTGTTATAAGTATAAGAAACCTTTTCGAAACTTTGTTTTTTACTGTTATAACGTTACATCGGATCCTGACATACTTGAATCGTGTCCTGCTTCTTGAGAATGTGCAACTTCTAAATATCTCTACAAACCAGCTGGCCATGATGTTACAGGAGACTTTTCAATTATCCAAGACAGACAAAAAGGACCTAAGTATAGAATCCCATCCAAGATAGATTTTGTCAAATGCCGTGAAGTGCTTAGGGAAGCCTAAGTTAGATAATTATACGAAAAGATGGTGTTAATCAGAAGGAGTCGAACCGCATGCTCTGAATGACTGGAAAAACCACATTTTAGATATAACGGATATACGAATAGATAACTTCCATAAAAACCCTCATCTTTTTCAAAATTCACGTTCCAAATCAGAAAGATATTTCAAATCCAAACTAAGTAAATTACATGAAAAATATGTCTTTGCGCCAGCTGATAAAGTAGCCAACAACACCATTATCCTTTGAAAACGTTACTACATATATCAACTTTGGTTTCGGAACTTTCGTCTACTAATACATATATCAAAAGCAATGAAAGTGCATCTAACATTTTAAGCAAGCATAACAGTGAACTGTCTTCATTCAATATCTCTATTTCTAAATTGGATCTCCCAACACTATATTGCGTAACAAAACTGCACAAGTCTCCTTACAAATTTCGATTTATTGCTAATTCTAGTAACTGCTCAACTACAATTTTGTCTAGAAATCTGACGTCAGCACTTGCTGCTATTAAAGAACATATAACTAGATATTCTGAAACGGTTCTAAACAGGAACGATCTAAATTTGTTTTGGTCTATTAAGAATTCAGGGGATATGATTGACAAAATGAAATCTGGAAATTTCCAAGCCAATACGATTTCTTCACACGACTTCTCTAATATGTACACCACACTTCCTCATGACAAAATTAATGATTGATTATCTAATCTCATTAAATGGTGTTTTGATCGAGAGCGGAAAACTTATATTTGTACATCTGAATCGAAGGGTTTCTTTTCCTCGACAAACTTCAAATCATACAAATCATGGACATGTAGTGAACTGTGTAATGCCTTGTCCTTCCTCTTGGACAATCTTTATGTTAGATTTGTTAAGGATCTATACAAGCAGGTTGAAGGAATTCCTATGGGTACTAACTGTGCGCCTCTTGTTGCAGATTTATTTTTATACACTTATGAAAAAGAATTTATCCAAAATCTTCAAAAGCAAAGAAAATTTGATGATCTGAAATGTTTCAATAATACTTCTAGGTATCTGGATGATATTCTAACCATTGATAATCCTGCTTTTGAATTATATAAGAATGAAATTTATCCACAAGAATTAACACTTAACAAGGCAAACGTTACAAATACAGAAACACCGTTTTTTTGACCTAAATATCAAAATTGTAAACGGAAAGATTCATACAAGTATATATGACAAAGGGGATGATTTTGGTTTCAACATAGTAAATTTCCCCTGGCTTGACGGTGATGTCCCAAGATTACCGTCATACGGCATTTACATATCACAGCTCATCCGGTATGCTAGAGCATGTACTGATATTTTGGATTTTCACAGTAGAAATTTACAAATTACGAAAAAACTTTTGGGTCAAGGTTTCCGCTTTCATAAACTAGTTAAGACTTTCTGGAAATTTTACAAAAATTACAGTCAACTTCTTTTGAAATTCGGATCTATACACGCAACAGAGTGCATTACTTTGGGTATTACACAACCTGTCTTTTATGGTGATATGATAAACAAAATTAGAAGTATCAAAGGTAGGCAGCATAACCATCGAAAATGCGTCAGAATCATCAAACGCCTTTTATACCGTGGATATGATCCTAATGTCACCAGACGGACACTAGGCTTGGTACTTGACCAATCTACAGTCTTGTACAAGCGCATCCTTGAGACTTGCACTCTGACTGACTGTGACGACGGGACTCCATGACGGGCCCTGTCCAAACCTCTTTAGAGAAGACAGGGCCCCGACCACCTGTCCTCTCTGAATGTCAGTCGGATTCCTCGGGTGATTACATACATGAGCTCGCTACAGCCGGCAGAGCACGGACTGTATTACGCATGCCCTCTTTTTATATCCATTTACATATTCTTCTGTGTTTCTGTGGCCTCTACGTTTCGCGGTCTTGTTTGAGTGAGGTCATCTTACAGTGAGGAGGTTGTTTTACACCACAATTGTACGTTCTTCGAGACCTCTGGGTAATTGGAGAAGTGAGGGGGTTGTGCGCACGTAATCCAGGATAATCACACCATTTGCTACTTGCGTGACAAATGGCCGTCCAAAGTCGGCACCGGTTGCCCATTGGTCTCATCGGTATATGTGTAGTCTTTTGTATTTAATGTTTACATGTCGTGTGTCTCTTTTCCGCCTCGTGCTGTACTCGTCTTTTGTGTTTTTGCATCGGGTGTTATGGTGTTTTGCTGTTGATGCTGCAACGTGGTCTTGTTGGAGATCTCCTCCCTTCCTTCAACTTTGTTTATCAATAGGAAATCATGGGAGCTGTGTACTTGTCCACATCGTTTTGGATAGATCGCGATATAAAATTCCGGAAATGGTCAACTTGATAATCATAAAATGAAATTAAATATAAGTTCTGTCATTTTTGGGTTGAAAAATGGATATTTTGAGAAATAGGCCTGTCATTTTTGAAGGAATAATTTTATCGGCTTTGACAGGATAAAGATAATCTTGTGTTCATTCGTAGAGTGGGTAATTTATTTTGGTAATAAATAAGCTAAATGGAATTAGAAACAGTTGTATTCTGCCGGGGGCGCATTCTGCTCTTTGCATTTATTTGATCAGATGCATTTGAAATGTGTTGCTTTTCCTGGCATGTCGGGTCATTCTTGTTTAAGATTTGGCGCGTTTCAAACATAGGTACGTGTATATGACGTAATATGATCGTCATATGAACACATTTGCATATATGAATAAATTGAGCGTTATTTTGCCATATGTTATAAACAAGACTTATGGATGAAATCAAGAGTTTTATATTTTTAATGTTCTGGCACATTCCCTTTATGAGAACATATCTTTGTCTGATACTGAGTTTTGGGGACACTAAGAATGGATAGAAATTTATGTTTCTGGTTATTTTTCGTTAGAAACGCGATTTAGATTGCTTAATAGACGGCCATTTTCGAGTTACAACTAATGACCGTCATAAACCTTCAGTTTAGTCACTGCTATGACGCACCTGCTTGTTACGTCAAGTAGGGTTACTTCCGGTCTACCTTAGCAACGTCACACATTGTGACATCAACGGTGTAAAATTGATCTAATCTACTCAAAATTAAAAACAACTTTTTTTTTGAAGAATTGAAATTACTATAATTGCTACTTTTGTTTGTATTGACCATTAATTTGTTTGTGTCATCAATGACAATGTAATTTTAAGTCATCGGATTTTACTTTTTTCAGTAACATTAAACATATCATTCTAATCTTATGTCGTACTGAATGTATTTTTAAAAGAAGAGAAAAACAGGAAAATCTTAAAGCTTTGAACACAAAATTTGAAAGTCTTACATGAAAAAGTTGGAAAATTGTAACCCAACTGAATTTCTTTTTAAAACATAACAATAATTGTGATTTAAACCCCCCTTTTTTCCTTTCATTTTTAACGCGTTTGCCGTTCTGTGCAAATGTATCCCTAAGAAATTGTTAGTCAGTAAAGTTTTGAAATGTCACTAAATATTTCTGAAATTATATAAGCCGCTTTCCCTCCTGAATGCATCAATGCAGTATGAAAATCGATCTTTACAGTTTTTTTAGGGGGGGGGGGGGTTACAAATTATTTTGATAAATGGCGGCGTGAGCTAATGGTACTTTGAGAAAATAAGAAAAATACGAAAAGTATGTCCCTGTACACCTGAAAAAAAAAGATGTTCAAAAATGAAAAAAAAAATGAAATTGAAATAAGTTACCTTGGAATAAAATAAATCGTACATACATAAAAATAATTCTTGGATCTAAAACATTTTTCCAAGGATAGGGTTCATTCCGGCTCTGAAAAGGAGAAATTGGGAGCGTAAAAATAGAATAACTTATTAACATCTTGAGGGGAGAGGAGTTCAGAGCCTTAACATCCGTGCAAAATAAAATGTAAATCCAACAAGACTCAAAAGACAAGTTCAAGTTTACAAACGTTTTATTTGCCGTTTTCACAGATTGACCTTCTTGGATCTATTTAGTCATGGTCCATGGACATACATTTCAGTGCATCCATCTGGCCTGTACACTTTAAAACAAAAAATCATTGTTGTTCTCGTGAAACTCTAGGGGATGGAGTTCACCCAGGTCAAGTCCATGCTCAATGCGCGTCCCCTCTTCCCGCCCAAGACACAGTACTCTGTTATACTCAAGTCACCATGTCCTTTCTGCCATTCTATCGAAGTTATGCCGACTCTGCTGTTGAAAGGTACCATATAAAAGATGATGATCAATGTTTGCTTAGTTCACAAACTTTTCAGAGCGGTCAATTTTTGTAACAGCATTGCACATGACATTTAGCAAATATTCTAATATAGATCTCAAATTGCCACCCTCAGTTCTCACTAGTTGATACCTTTTTGAAGATTGATATCCATGTCCTGATCAACATTTTACAAATGAGGCAGGGAGAGCCGATAGGAGGCAAGGCGGGGGGGGGGGGGGGGGGGGGGCGGGTTTAAGGAAAACTTATATCAGGTGTCCGAGGAGATAATTATTTCAGATATTTTTTTCATTCTGCTTTAATCTTTTTTTTTGCGATTACAGAGTCACAGATACAATATTTTCTCACAAAATAAAAGGAAAAAACATAAAACTGATTTATTCAATTATAAGCTATTGATGTTATCTTGAACTTTGATTAAAAATATTTTGCTAAATACTTAGACAAATAAGCCGTTTCAAAGGAAAAATACATAATACTAAGACTCCAAATTTAAAAAAAAGGTTCGGTTGTTTCCTTGGGTTTCCATTTTGAATAGATATAAGGGATGAAACCTTTTCATATAAAAAATGTTTAAGCAATCTACCTTTATGTTACTAGGATTTTTTCTATGTAACCTCGTTAGAAATTGAAATTCAAATGCTTAAAAATGTTAGAAAATGAAGTATATCTGTGTAAATCGATCTTGTTTCCATAGTAGTCAAGCAAAAATTGTGTCTTGTTTTAATCGAAATAAATTTTATTGATAATGGCCTATCTCATAGAATGTGAAATATAATTGTAACAACACTATATTCTTAAAATTCAACATTTTTAAAACTGGTTGCCATGGTAACTGTTGCCATGGCAACGTTTACCCCACCAATTGTATTTAGGCTTTTGAAAGAGTGAAGTACATGTGACATTATGATGTTATAACATTTTATCGATCAAGTGGACATTTTTAAAAGCCGAATTGATCAATATTTCATACCCATGGAAACGGTTGCTATAGAAATTTAGATCCTTGGTAACCTACTTATTTAATTATTTTCAAAGCAATAGATGGAATCGGTAATTATTACCTGAAACAATTGAAAAAGCGGAAAATAAATTCTAACATCTTGTAGAATTTTGTCAGAGTAGGCAACTTTTATTACCATAGTAAACATGTGATTTGATAAAATCTGAAAAGATACCGTATTTGGTTGTGTATCTTTTAGCCTCTATTTAGAATTTTACAGAGAAATTGTGAACCGTTTGCATGAGCCGCAATAAAGCTTCAAAAATGAATAATTTTCATATTTTTGAATGTTATGACCTGGTTACTATGACAACGAAGTAACTTAGCAACGATATGTTATAACATCATAATGTCACATGTAATTCAATCTTTCAAAAGCTTAAATACAATTGGTGGGGTATATATTGCCATGGCAACCATTTAAAAAAAATGTTGAATTTTAAGAATATAGTGTTGTTAGAATTATATTTCACATTCTATGAGAAAGCCATTATCAATAGAATTTATTTCGATTAAAACAAGACACAATTTTTCCTTGATTACTATATGGAAACAAGATCGATTTACACAGATATACTTCACTTTCTAACATTTTTAAGCTTTTGAAATTCAATTTCTTACAAGGTTACATAGAAAAAATCCAAGAAACATAAAGGTAGATTGCTTAAACTTTTTTACATGAAAAGGTTTCATCCATTACATTTATTCAAAATGGCCGTACCCAAGGAAATAAACGAACCTTTTTTTGAAATCTGGAGCCTTAGTGTAATGTATTTTTCCTTAGCAACGGCTTATTTGTCTAAGTATTTAGCAAAATATTTTTAATCAAAATTCAAAGATAACATCAATAGCTTATGATTGAATAAATCAGTTTTATGTTTTGTCCTTTTATTTTGTGAGAAATAAGGTCTACAATATGAGGTAAAACGGGCAGATTTCCTTGGATGCCGTCCATGTTACCATAGCAACCAATAAAAATGACAGTTCATTGATTACAATCTGATTAGTTTTAAATTAAAACTTCACAGAAACTTTTCAATTTACCACACTTTAAGTTAAAAATGATAATTTGCTATTTTCAAATAATAGTAGAATGGTTGTATCTTTTTGGGGAAAATATATGTTGTTCTCACTAAGATCTTTACAAATCCAAGAAATCATGATACAGTATCAAATCGCAAAACATAGATATATTGCAAGTCTAGAAAAAGTGCAATATGCGAATTTAAATCCAACTAAAATTCTCAGTATGGAAAAATTTACGGTACTAGGTAATGCATTTTGCTTTTAAAAATTAAAAAATCTTCTACTTAGACATATATTCTTCATATAACTTCAATGGTGACTTTCTGAAGTAATGTATTATACAGTTGCTTTGGAAAGGAGCGGCCAGATTCAAATAAAAAAACAATGATAAAATATCTCGCCTCAGTAGTACCAATACGCCGACAAATAGTACCAATATCCGGTGTACGGCTATACACAGTGTATACATATACCTTGAATTAAAAACTCATTCGCGGGAAATATTTTACTTTCAAAATTAGTTTAAGTAGTTCTTTCTTGTACCCCCACCCCTTCCACGAAGAAGATCTAGTAAATAGATGATGGTTTAAACTACAACATTAGAAACAACAATAACTCGTACTTACCTTCGAAAAATCCATAATTAATTCGAAAGAAACTCATGATAATAAGAAATACAATGTTTACTTTAAACATTTTTTCAAAGACAACGTCCAATCTGATGACAAATTATTGATCACTAAAATCTTGAATTTACTATTTTCCTCATTGAAATGTCTTATGCAGTATAATTGAAAGATGTTATTTTCACTTTATAATATAGCATAATATAATTAGTTCACTCGCCCTTCGTCTTTGGATGAATCATCAGAGGTCGGTACGCCCCTTTGGAGTCCTTTATCTCATTTTGGAAGGCTCGGTGAAGCAAACGTGTAAGACCGATAAAATTCTAATCTCGTCGTTTGCATTTTCTATTATAGACAGCTATCACTGGTCCTATTACATGCCAAAGTCTGAAGGGAAAACAGCCGTTTCTGTCCGAATTTCAACAGGCCCGAAAAGCCTATATCCCTTCATGAATTATGAAGTCAAAATATCACCGTGCAAATTTTCCCCTTTCATATTTCATTGTAGCACAAAGGTCCACAAAAATAATACCATCACTTATTTTGCAATTATGAATTTTTTTTTGCAATGAGACCCTACAGGAAATTTGGGGCCACTCAAATTGCTCAAATTTAAGTTTAAAAAATATAACCAGAGGGCGATACTAAAGCGAATTATGGCTATGTCTAAAAATTACTTTGAATGGAAGCATCACTGATGATGAGTTAATATCCGGAACACTTGTCTGGTGCATAATAAATCGGTTTGTAATTTTCTCCGGGAAGGTATAGAGTTGGAACACTTCCGTATTATTTGCACGTCGAATAAATTATCATTTTCCCATGGCATGTTTGATTGCGGTAAAATTTAATATTTGTTGTGAAGACATGAAATAACCCATTAGTGTATGCCTCAATCGGGGGGTCATGAAGTTTTGTTTTGCCTCGGACTAGTTTGACCCAATGGGAATGCTTGAATTTGGTCATGTGACTGCCCGACAAATTCTTGTGGAAAGTCAGTTTCAAAAATTTGTAAGGCAATGGCCGACAATTAGCAAAACTGGGTAAAACTTTACAGCACTATTGCTTGGTAAAGCAGGAGGACAGTAGGAATCACCATGTCAAAATGGTCCTCGACAAAACAAATCAGTTATTAGGTTTGTTACTGACCTTACACGGAAATCTGTCGGGTTGATAAAGCCCATAGAAGGCTCGGCGCAAGCGCCTCGCCTTCTATGGGCTTTATCAACCCGACAGATTTCCGTGTAAGGTCAGTAACAAACCTAATAACTAATAATGTATTCTTCCGCCAACTTGTTCATGCACTATGGTCTGAGATATATCACTTAGTAGGCTGCATCCCCCTCCCCTTGATCCTCTGAAACCGGCCTAACTTTGTAGTAATTTTTTCGCTGTTTCAGATAAAATTTCTCTTGGAATTTTTCATTGCAAAAGTGGTATTTTGAAGGAAAACAAGATTTTTTAGTCAAAAATCACTGAATATATGAAAAAAATATAACGTTTATATGGTTGCTGATTTAAAATAAAATGAAAAGTGTGAATATGTGGTATTTTTTATGAAATAAGTTAAAAGTTCCCATTCCTATTTAAATGTGTGTTTTGGGGTAATAAAGACGAAATTTTTTGCCAAATCTCACAGAAATTGAGGAAATTTTTTAATTTATTACTGCTTCTCAGTTCCTAAAAAAGCACATGATCGTTCAGTGTTAAACGTCTTCAAATTGAATAGCATCATTTAAGAACAGAAAAATAGGCAGCATGGACCAGACATGCACGTTTCGGGAACTTAACCCTCGTCAGTGATCCTGAAATTTAAACAATGTAATATGCCAAAAAAGTTTATTTTACTATGTCGAAAAAGCGTACCGAAAGACGAAGCAGGATGGGTGGGATATGATTCTACAGGACCCACATTTTAGAAATTTCAAGAAATTTTGATACCAGAAATTTTAGAATGCGTTGAAGAAACGATCAACCGAAATTGATCGAACTTGGCAACATGTGCCCTCGAGGACTCCTGGTCCAGCAGCAGTGACACTCACCAAGTGGTATAAATGTTAAACGTCTTCAAATTGAATGATTTAAAAACAACTTTCAAATGACATACATTTTATTTATACATGTACATATATATTTATTTTTTTTTTGCAAAATCTTCAAAATTGATGTTTTAAACAGAAAACTGTATTTTCAATTATAAATCTCCGATTCCTGTTGTTTAATTTAAAGCACCCTTATTGATTATGAAGGCTGTGATTGAAAGCTATTTTCTAGTGCATGCAACTTTTCACACTCTTTCCGATTATATATATTTTATTGACATGTCATTCAAAATTAAAGACTTAGAGTTTTGTGGAAAAAAAAACGTATTTTTCATTCAAAAATCGCTGATTTCTGGAGACTATTCATTGAAACTATAGAACTTCTTGAAATCATAGCAGGAATGTATTTTCAACTGTAATCATTTAGGTTATTCATGAATTACATGTTTGAAACATAAAAGGTATATTTTCTACTCAATTTTGTGGCAAATTGCCTGTTTTTTTTATCTAAAATAAGAGATTTCTGGGAAAATTCTATCATTTCATTATCTTAGCTAAAATCATAGATTTAAAGCTGTTATCATATAGAAAATAACCATCTTGTCAAATGATCGTGAAATCAAATGTAATGATTGACTAAACACAACATTTTTGGGTAATTTTTTTTTTTACCAAAACCACTTATTTTGATAAAATAATTACTTTTTCTTATAATCTGGAAAAATTGATACATTTTAGCTTTGTTTTGATGCTGTTTCTTGTCATAAATGGATAGGGATGTCATTTGATAGCTGAAATTCAATTTCTATCTTATTTTGGAGCAAAAAACCTAATTTATGTGCAGAAAGCACTTATTTCTGTGAATACTGTTTTGATTTATAATTTTTGATTAATCAAAGCAGGAGGGGTTTCTTACACCTTGATGGCATTAAGTTTAATTAGTTAGAAGACATTTCTTTGATTATTTTACTATTTTGTGGGGGGATCTCAATTTTTATTTAAAATTCACTTATTTCTGGAAAAGCTTTATTTCTATAAAATGCGTCATTATTATTTATATTCAAAAGTGTTCCTGCGTATATCATAGTCTTTCCTTGTAAGTTAAATGCATGTGAGATATCATCTGTTATTTTAATTGGTATTTTTGGCAAAACAAAAATATATAGATATATAGCTTAAAAGAAGAAACTTACTAAAGAAAGTATCATATTTCAAACGATGACTATATTATCATCTGTTTTATTTTCTTATTTTAAAACTGCTTATTCTTTAATAACTTATTGAACATTTCACTCGAAATCTTGTGAAATATTACTAATGTTAATTATTTTGGGGTAAAAAACCCAAACAAATGGAAAAGTAGGCACTTAAGAAAATATGCTATTAAACACATTTTGAAGTTATATGTTGCTAGAATTTAAAAAATAAAAGCTTGCTTTTCTTTGTGACCCACTATTTATGCATTTTACCAAAAATATAACAATAGAACACAAAATTGAAATGCAATGGAAAATTCCATGAGACAATTTTATCTGACACAGCGCAAAAAATGCTACAAAGTTAGACCGGTTTTGGCGGATCAAGGTGGCGGGGGGCGAAGGTCAGCCAACCCAGTGATACACCCCGAACTAATAATCTCAACAGTAGTAATCACGCACCAATATAATTTTTTTCCAACCTTTATTCAGAAAACTTGCATATTCAAAATGTTGTATTTCACACTGAAACATGCTAAAATAAATTTATTTACCAAAAGTGGGATGCAGTCAGGGAGAAAACTGTACACTATGATATAAAATCCCTTAATTTTTTTCCAAATCTAATGAAATTTTGCATACTGAAAATTGACAAAATTTCAAGATTATGTTAAAAATTTGAATTAAATTCATTGCGATCTTCATGGCTTTTAAAAAGGAAAAATAGGATATAAATCAATCAAAGAATACAAGTCATTTTGAATATAGCACAATTTCTGCTATGTAAGTAAACTATATATTCATTCAAATATAATCAATTCATAATCATACAAGGATAGCACATTTGTGCTTAACCATTAATTTTGGTAACTAATTTCAAATGAAATCAGCGTCATGTTACAAAAGATAGCATATTCATATTGGCAACTAATGTCTTGTATTTTGTGTATCATCACGGATTCGCCGATTCAGCATGCAAGCAATGTACGTCATAATTGAGCGATAAAACATCTCATCATTCGGAGGTTTGAAATTATCCCCCATAAGATATGCTGACCCTAGCCATCTACACGCTGACTGATTGTCACCTTGTACATAGTTAATGATACCCAAACACATTCTCACATATGCTTTTTTCTTATTGTCCTTTAAGTCTTCCATTCGACTTATAATGCTTCTTTTCGCAACAAGCAAGAGCGAATTATTCCTTAGTCGAATATAGCAAAGGCATTGTAATAGAAATGCATAAGCCAGTGGGAATAAGGGAACTCTTATTGATATGGACATCCACATTCTAAGTGGAAAAGGAAATGCATTACGAAATGAAGAATACATTTCATATCCCGGTGCATGTGCATGTTTTGCCTTGTAGTCTATGGTGTATCCCCTACCGCACATTGCTTCCATATAAGTTGTTCGTTGAAGGTCAGTCAGACGGTTATCCATGGCATATGGTGGGTACTCCGATAACAATCTCCCTATAACAGATAAGGCACTGTCTGTTTTACCGATCTTATACATGTATGTGGCCATTGTAAGTTTTCCAGTTGTAACATCCCCGTTGTATATACATCCTATTCTAAGCAGAGCTGTAATATACTTGTGAAGACGGTAATTCTTCTTATTCAAACGTGGTAATTTCCAGAGGAAGTCCATCATTTGCTGACAACAATATATAATCCCTCGATATAAGATGATACGTAATGCAGTACCTCTGGTCAGAGTCGCATGATCATCTAAGATATTCAGAAAATTGTATAAGAAAAATGTACAGGTGTCTGGTCCTTCACATCGAAAGAATTCAAGCATGGAGACGATCCTATCTACTAATTTCTCCAGATGAAGAGAAAATAGAAATTCGGCATCGCACTCCAATTCCCTGAACGATAAAGTCCATCTCTCGTCGAAACAGAGGCATTCTCCACAGAGATGTACAATGCGTACAATGTCAATGGAGTGAAGGTATCGTAAAAGATGTAACAACTGTTGTCGGTTTGTCTGGTTCACTTTCCTCTTTATCATATTGCAGTCTGGGATGAAATAATTTGGACAGTGTTTATTGTCAATAAAACAGAAAAGCACTGAAAGACAATGTTTGAAAAAGAATCCTATATTGTCTAATTGACATAGTCGTTTTGAAGTATTCTCTGCTGAAAAGAATATGGTAGTTTTCATAAAATATGAGCAAAGGACATCAGGTACCTCTTGTTGAATTATTCTTTTTAATGCCAATCTAAGCATATTGTATGTTAGAAACTGGCAATGATTGAATGAATGAAACAACTCTCTCTCTGCCTTTGAAAATGATATCCTCCATTCATGAAGATAATATGGAGAGCTTGGATCTCCTATAGGAACAACATGGCAACCACTTCTGACAATGTTTTGAACCATCTCCTGAGAGGGCCATTCGTACAAACGATTCCTAGTCACCCAATCATGGGCCACATCTGGCCAGTTGGGGCATGATAAACATTGTGCATAATCATACTCTAAATTTCCAATTTTCATCGACATGCATGGTCCATGAATGCCGCATACATCTGAATTGATCATACTGCCCACCACCGATTCAGCTCTGCTAACAACGGAGACTAACTTAGTCTGCTTCATCAAAAAGGAAGACAAAACGTACATTCCATTGATGACTTGTAAAAGGTCTACAGGATGGTGTCTTGTTACATCCCACAACAGACAATATACGGATGAATACTCAGATGGTACCATAACCAGGTCACCATACCGTGTGACTTCACTATTTGTCATCAGAACCCTATAAGCGAGATTACAAAACATCAAGTCATCATCAGATGTAGGAAAAGCCACGCCCTCACCAAGACTTCCGCTACATAGGAAAACTGCATTACTTTCATTATATTGATGATTTATCAACTTTTCCCGGAGTAGGACGAGTTGTCTTCTCAGTTTAACATCCCTGTCCGTTCCAAACAAAATACTGAGCTTGTCTGGAAGATCCATTGTTTTCTGAAAATAAAAACCGAGATTATTAGATCGAATTTCTAGTTTCAAATTTTATCATTCTGTTATTGAACTTTTTCTTTTACTAAAAGAATGAATGAGTCAATTAATTTCCTAGGTTAAGTGTATCAATTGCAATATATCTATGAGGTATTTTGGTCCAATGATTTTCACAGTTATATCTAATTGGCAGAATAAAACATCTTAATTTTTCGCTGCAAGTTATTTAAATTCAAAATGGATCAAAGAAATAAAAAAGCGGATAAATGCACTCGTACTATGCATGGCGATATTCTTGAAACTCGAATTTAATCTAGAATGTTAAACTTCGCATAATTATCATACTTTTTTGCCATATTACACTGTTTAGCCTGATGATCACTGACGAGGGTTTAGTACCCGAAACGTGCATGTCCGGTCCATGCTGTAAATTTATTAGCTTTTAAATGATGCTATTGAATTTAAAGACGTTTAACATTTGAACTTCTTGGTGAGTGTCACTGCTGGTGGACCAAGAGTCCCCGAGGGCACATGTAGCCAAGTTCGATCAACTTCGGTTGATCGTCTGTCTCTTTAACGCATTTGATATTTTCTGTTACAAAATTTCTTGAAAGGATCCCGGACCTTAAGGCCCCTTTTTTATCACTCATAAATCGAAGAATTCAATGTCATTTGTATGACTTTTTACATATAATGAAAATATGACCATTCGTGTATAAAATAACTATTAAAGTTATGCTTGTACTCAAAGATGTTACTATGTGTGATATCTGTTTTGTGACAGGGGTATGTGGCAAATCCGGATAAATCGCCATCGATTCCGGCCTTGAATATTGTTTTCTCAATACATATGCATGAGAGGGATCGAACAAATTGTCACATGATCACATATTTTGTGAACACGACCAATCGGGTAAAAATCAATATATGCTAATGAATCGATACTGTCGGTTGCGTGATATTAGAGGTGTGGCTTTATGCTAATCTGTGTACTTTTGATGCTACTTTTTTCGTGGGTTTTCTCTGATTTGAACATGAAGGCAAATTGGAATGGCTAATTCCTTCTCAGTGAGAATTTGTCAAATACGTATCTGTCTGTCATTTTTCTGAATTAACCATTCTGACATGCGTCCATGCCTAATTTTGAAAAAAAATCTATCAGACTACCTGGGTTTTTTGTGCATAGTTCAACCAAAGCTGGCGAAGGGTGGGTAAATTTTAGCTGACTTTACCAGCGTTTTGGCCAATATCTTAACAGAAAGGGGCAAGAAACTTGTTGTTTATACATAGTTCATAC
Source organism: Pinctada imbricata (assembly GCA_033119305.1). NCBI lineage: Eukaryota > Metazoa > Mollusca > Bivalvia > Pterioida > Pteriidae > Pinctada > Pinctada imbricata. Next base: position 20,004,167 of record VSWD01000004.1, read on the forward strand.
AATTTATAAGGTCAGTTCAATAAATTGTGAAAATTTTGTAGCCTTTCCTTAAGGTCCGGGATCCTTTCTAAAACGTGGGTCCTGTAGCATCATATCCCACCAATTCTGCTACGTCTTTTGGTACATTTTTGGACAATCATAATAATTTTCATACTTTTTGGCCATATAACATTGTTTAGACTGAGGATCACTGACGAGGGTTTAGTACCCGAAACGTGCATGTCTGGTCCATGCTGTAAATTTATCAGGTTTTAAATGATGCTATTGAATTTAAAGGCGTTTAACATTTAAGGACATATATGGCACCCAACATTTTGACTCTTCACATCGGAGAGTTCCCCAAAGCCATATACAGATAAAATCATACAGAAATAATAAAAGTTTATATTATATTACGGACTGAACATGCTGAACCTGTTTATTCCCACCTAATAAAAGTCCATTGTTTTTGCAATATTTGTTTTTGTTTAAGATATTGATAAAATCAAATAATGCTTCAATTATATCAAAGGATTGAAGGTCCTGAACGATACTTCGTAAAAAAGTTCCCCGCGAGGGGTTTGACAGTAAGTGTTTTGAATATACTTCCCTGACATTGTCGCCATAGCACTTTCTATATAGACATAACGTCAGACAGTGCATGAAGGTTTTATATTTTCATTTCCATGCTTCATGAACATCGACGGCGGGTGCGGCTAGCCAACAGGGGATGCTTACCCTCCCGGGCACCTGGTCCCACCTCTAGCTTGCTAGGGGTCCGTCGATGTTTAATTTTGCGCTCTATTGTGAGTGCTGTTGAGATTATCGTCAGGATCTTCTTTAACTCATTTGTGTCACACTTATGCCCTTTGCCGTGTGGAGCTCGTAAAAAAGTTCCCCGCGAGGGGTTTGACAGTAAGTGTTTTGAATATACTTCCCTGCATTGACATTTCAGTGATGATTCGATAGTCCGGACGAATTGGTTCCCAAGGATTTCGTCCGGATTAACGAATTTTCCGGATTACCGAATCATGTTAAAAATGTCATAAATTGAGCGCAAAATTCCGAAGGATAGGGGGAGGGTCGGCCTTTTTTGTGCGTGTGTTTGTACGGTAAAATTGTCTTGTAAACAAATATTTTCTCATCATAGATAATTTGATTAAATGTTTATTTCTGGAAAATAATGAATTACTCAATCTCCAGATATATGTCTTTGAAACATGAGCGCTAGGAAAGGGAAAGGGGGTTCGGGCGCCGGGAATTTAAGCGTGAAAGTGAAGGGAGGCCTCTGTTTTATTACGCTCAGTCGGATTTTAGGGGGGATAAAACTTTACTTTAACATTTAAATAAGATTAGAATTTTATCTTAAGATCGAGAGTCCGCGGGCGCCGATAATTACCAACACATACCGAAACTTAGCATTTTTCTTCCTGAAAAATACGGAAATCATCGTCTGTCAAGAGCGGTTGACGGCCGTTTTCGATTCTATTAAAAAAAACCCTCAATATCCAAGCTAAGTCTAACATTCAGTTCACTTTCATCTTCATCGTGATAGAAACATTAAAATTAAAAATCATCAACTTTAATTTGGCATGATTTAGGGCATGTTTCTGTTCAAAATAATGATTGAACAACACAAGCTGAAAAAATGTCACGATAAGAATTAAGAAAGTGACCCAAGAGGCGAACAATTTAGTCTATTAATACATAGATTTGATAACCACGTAAGTACCCCAAGCCGTGACTAGTACTGCGTATTCGAACACCTAATTAACCTGCCTATTTACAGGTAAATTTCTCCAGGTAAAAATTAATTGTTATGAAAACATGTCTGTGTAGATTTATCCAGGTAAAAATTAATTGTTATGAAAACACGTCCGTAGTTGCTTATATCGTCCGGACTAACGGGACAAAATAACATATGATCCGCACGTCCGTTCCCGAAAACTACCGTCCGGATCCGGAACGCGGATTTCCGGATTATCGGATCATTTTTGCACTATGCACGTTTGTTCTCTGAGAAATCGTCCGGAGTAACGAATTTTCCGGAGTAATGAATTCCGGACTAACGAATCATCACTGTAGACATAACGTCAGACAGTGCATGAAGGTTTTATATTTTCATTTCCATGCTTCATGAACATCGACGGCGGGTGCGGCTAGCCAACAGGGGATGCTTACTCCTCCCGGGCACCTGGTCCCACCTCTAGCTTGCTAGGGGTCTGTCGATGTTTAATTTTGCGCTCTATTGTGAGTGCTGTTGAGATTATCGTCAGGATCTTCTTTAACTCATTCAATTCAAAATTTATGGTCAGCAGATGAATGTTGAATAATTGTATTGTTTATGAAATGATGAATCGATGATGATTTTTATACATAGGATGCAAATGCATGTGAAGCTAATAATTTTCATTTCTATGAGCTCATCGGTTCTATAAACAGCATAAACTGTTTGTATTTACTATAAGTGGTATACTTTAAATTACATTTTATTCTGACGACTTAAACCCAGGAGCAGTGTTTTAAAATAAACCAAATTGGAAACCAGAAAGACGTTAAGACAATGAATGCATGTTTAAAATTACTTACAATCTACGATATATTTGATAAATGAGCGGTTACATGTAGTTTCAGCGAAGTTTATCATCACTGGTAATTTTCAAAAATTCTTATTTTAATTACCAGAATTTCCTATTTCTTTCAACAAGATCATGCTTCGTTCCTACTTTCGTTTCTCATCGGTTTGCCTTTACATAGGGAAGACAACTCCTGTCCTGTTCACCAATTCCAGAGCACCCTGTTGGAATTCCCAGTTTTCTCTAAAATATTATAATGTCATCTTCCAAAAAGATATCAATTTTAAAGTACTCCTTTAGACGTAACAGAAAATACCATTGTTTTGGCTGTGCGTCAGATAAGTTAGAAATAGGATTGAAAATAAAAAGTCTACGGGGATTTTCTATAGTAAAATCGCTGAAAATGCTTGACGTCGGAGGCTTTGACTTCACTGTTTACTATTGTTGACACGGAGAACAATATGGCCGCGGCTTGAAATTAACATGGGAATTTCCCGTAGACATTTGTATATTTCATTTTGCAGTTTAAAGGCAGCTGATACGGTAAGTTGAAGTTAATTTCCAGTTAGGACTTAATGACGTCAATTCTCGGAAACAATAATTTATAGCAAAGTTCTTTAGACGACAGAACGAATCGCCAAAACAGGGTGCTCTGGATTTAGTGAACAGGACAGTAGCTCTTACATTGTATAAGTTTTAGAAGTAAGATATTATTACGCTACCGGCGAACAGTGAAAGCAAGAAATAAATAGTTGATTTTTTGTGATGTATTTACTTTTATTTATATGAAATTGAAACTTTTTTCTGAGGTGTATGGATACGTTGCAAAGCGGCGATATCTCAACTGTTACGACAACAGTAGGAGACTTCCTGAAAGGAAGTATCCTAATAACATAAAAGTACTGAGTTTTCTTTTGAAATGAAAACGTGTCTAATAAACAGCTATTATTTGGAAAATATTCTGTATTTCTGACCAACAAGAAAGAGAACTCCAATTTGCATTATGAAGGTATTTGAAAAATATTTGAAAATGAATTTTGTATGTCATTTTACATAACGGTATATGCGGGAAGGTTTCAATTTCTTAGCTTCAATTAATCAGTAGTATATCCAATATATCGTATTCAAAATAAGAAGGAACATCTCCAACAATAAAACACATATTGAGAAATATTGCGAATTTACTATAGTTGGCAATGGAAAATGATTGCATCCGTCAATTTGGGAAGTACTCAGAGCGTCAATTTGTCCTATGGCAATCACATCAAGTGTCACTACTTATAACTTTTACGTACAATAAGTTGAAACTGATTCAAATCTAAAGGATATCTATCCTTAAACTGAATAGACAGTATATCTCCTTAAGAACGTATAAATTTGCAGCATGGACCAGACATGCTTGTTTCTGGTAATCAACCCTCGTCTGTGATCCTCAGTCTAAACAATATAATATGGCCAAACCCTCGTCTGTGATCCTCAGTCTAAACAATATAATATGGCCAAACCCTCGTCTGTGATCCTCAGTCTAAACAATATAATATGGCCAAACCCTCGTCTGTGATCCTCAGTCTAAACAATATAATATTGCAAAACCCTCGTCTGTGATCCTCAGTCTAAACAATATAATATTGCCAAACCCTCGTCTGTGATCCTCAGTCTAAACAATATAATATGGCCAAACCCTCGTCTGTGATCCTCAGTCTAAACAATATAATATGGCCAAACCCTCGTCTGTGATCCTCAGTCTAAACAATATAATATGGCCAAACCCTCGTCTGTGATCCTCAGTCTAAACAATATAATATGGCCAAACCCTCGTCTGTGATCCTCAGTCTAAACAATATAATATGGCCAAACCCTCGTCTGTGATCCTCAGTCTAAACAATATAATATGGCCAAAGAGAGTGAAAGTTTTTATGTCCAAAAATGTACCGAAAAGCGTACGAAGTTGGGTGGGATATGATGCTACAGGACCAACGTTTTAGAAATTTCAATAGATTTTCGAATGAGTGGAGGAAACGATCGTGTTGATCGAACTTGGCTACATGTGCACTCGGGGACTCCTGGTCCACCAGCAGTGACACTCACCAAGTGGTACAAACGTTAAACGTCTTCAAGTTCAAAAGCATCATTTAAGGTAGAGGATCCCTCAGGTAAAATCAATAACCCCTATGACCCAAATTTCTAGGACTTCAGAGTGTCCGTGTTCGATTTTTTTGATATTTTCTATTTCGTATCTTTCAGTCAGTCCGACTAACGTATCCTTCTTCAGTCCGAGGAAGGTAAGAAAACTTGTTGCTAGAGGTTTCGGCCTTTTCCTTGTTCAGACCCGAGAGGTTTCGACCCAGATGTTTTGATCTTTAAATATTCTTGTTCAGCCTCCTCTTTCTTTAAAACTATTTTATGTACGGATAGATAATGAAAGATATTTTACTGTAAATTATGAACAAAACTTAGTTGACGTCTCAATTTGACTGACATGATATTTCTCAATACTCTCATGAAACAAGGACCTTTACAAAGAGAAGACCGAAGCATTATAAAGTTTGCAAGTGCTTGATTTAGATGTTACCCAAAGCAATGATTATATCACTATATTAAGTAATTTAATTTGAGGCGGGAAATTCCAAGGTCGAGTTAGATGCGGGGGGAGGGGGGGGGGGGGTAGGGGAGTTCGGGGGATGGGGGTTATAAAATGGAACAATCTAAGGCTGATTTCATCGTGTTATAAATTGTCATTCTTTCACCTAGGACAACTCAAATGCAAAATGTGATTACCACGAGGTAAAGATGTATTTTTCTTGTACCTCTTGAATGTATTGTGATTGCCCCCTTTGTTTTTCTTTGTTTGTTTTTTTTTGGTTTGAAAATGTAAGCAATACAATTTGGCGAGCTACAGCAAGTCTGCAATTTTTTTCACACACTGACATTAGAATTAAGGATTTCCACTGCAATTCAGAAACGTTAATCGAAAAAGAGGGAGGAAAAAAATTTACTATACTTGTCCCAAACATTTCACCGAGGAAGGACTAGGGATGCCCCTTTCTCATATGCCTTTACACTGGTCTCAATAATTACTCAATGATTACTAATGGAGTATATCAAAGACAGCACGAGTGCACATTTATGTCTTTATAAGTATATTAGTAAATTAACAGTTTTGGTCTCGGCGAGTTTTGCAGTCTTTTTAACGCCCATCTTCGAATGGCAGGCAACGTGAAAGACAGAGGGAGGCCGAGGGGAGTTAACCCCCCCCCCCCCAAGAAAAAAACATAATTTTAGAAAGATTTCCTTAATTATGAGAAGTAAGGACATATTTCTACGATTTTTTTACATTTCTTAAAAGATTTCGCCCCACCCCTATATAGCGATTCTCAAGAAAATTCAGGTATTTCCTGTAACCATATTTTGGTGTACACTGATAGTAATGAAACTTGGAAAGATTATTATATTCATATATATTTATTGAAGAAGCACAAGGGGCATTGATGAACTTGCATCAAATGAAAAAAGACCTGCAGATAAAGGATTTTTAATTAGAGGGTGGCGTGTTCAATGCAAAACTAAGTGCATTAAGATTCAGGATAACCTTTACTGTTTTTTTAATTTTTTGTTTCTTGAAATTACCATCTTTTCCCTAACAAGCATCGAAACCCCCAAATTTCTGTGTATGAAATCAAGTTTAGTTTTTCATTTACAAAGCAAGAAAGCCATTCAAAATGTTCTCATTACCTTTTCCAATGAAATAAAGCATTTTGTTCTTAAAATTTCCATAGACCAGAATGTTGTCTTTATATGGCTATATATCAATTATTTGGATGGATACATACATTTTTTTCATTGATTCTGGAAAGAGAAAAATATACAAGCTGAAGATTTTTGTTAATAAGTGATAGTTACTTTCACTGAATTTTTCAAACTTGAAACCTGTGGGATCCTCTACCTTAAGAGCAGACAAATTTGCCGCATGGACCATACTTGCACGTTTCGGGTAAAAAGAACACGTTGTAAAATTTTGGAAACTGTTCTAAACAGAAATGATGTGAAATTCTTTTCGTCTATTAATAATTCAGGGAATGTGATTGACAAAATGAAATCTAGAAATGTTCAAGACAATACGATTTCTTCATACGACTTTTCAAATATGTACACCATGCTTCCTAAAAAAAATTAATGATGGATTGACCAAACTCATAAAATGGTGTTTTGATCGAGAGGGAGAAAGCTTACATTTGTACATCTGAATCAAAGCGTCTCTTTTCCGCTACAGAATCCAAATCATACAAATCATGGACATGTAGTGATCTGTGTATTGCTTTGTCCTTCCTCTTGGACAACATATATGTTAGAATTGGTGAGAATCTCAACAAGCATGTTGTCACGATCCCTATCGATACTTATTCTTCGACTATTGTTGTAGATTATTTTTATACTCGGATGGAAATGAATTTAACCAAATTCTTCAAATAATGAAAAAAAACCCATAATGATTTGAAATGTTTCATTGGTACTTCTAGGTACGTCGATGATATTCTTACTATCGACAATCCTGTTTTTGAAAAATATAAAAATGCTATTTATCCACAAGAATTGACAGACAAGGCAAACGTTGCAAATACAGAAACACAATTTTTGGACCTAAATATCAAAATTGTTAATGGAGAGATTCATACAAGGCGTAAATTTTCCCTGGCCTTGACGGTGATGTGTCTAGATTGCCGTCATATGGTTTCTACATTTCGCAGCTCATCCGGTATGGTAGAGCATGTACTGATGTTTTGGATTTTCATAGTAGAAATTTACAAAGAAACTTCAAGGTCAAGGTTTTCGCTTTCACAAACTAGTAGAGACTTTCTGGACATTTTACAAAAATGGAGGGAATCTCTAACAACACCCGCTTGCAGCACCCACAGCAAAATCCCTAGCACACCCAGTGCAAAATACAGAGTCAACTTCTTTTGAAATTCGGTCTTTCACAAACAAGTAACTAAAGACTTTCTGGAAAGTTTTACAAAAATTATTGTCAACTTCTTTTGAAATTCGGACCCATACAAGCAACAGAGTATATTACTTTGGGTATTTCAAAACCTGCATTTTATTGTTACATAATCAACAAAATAAGAAGGATATAATGTTGACAGAATTACATTTGAAATTGTGATAGAATCATCAAACGCCTTTTATATCGTGTATATGATCCTTCTGTCACCAGACGGACATTTGACTTGGTGCTGGAGCAATCTACAGCCTTGTACCAGCACATTCTTAAGAATTGCACTCTGACTGAACGTGACGACAGGACTCCATGACAGGCCCTGTCCAAACCTCTTTAGAGATGACAGTGCCCCGACCACCTGTCCTCTCTGAATCTCAGTCGGACTCCTCGGGTGATAATATGCATGAGCTCGCTAAAGCCGGCAGAGCACGGACTATATTTGGTAAACCTTTATTTTATATTTCCATCTGTGTGTTTCTTGGGCCCCCGCGTCATGCTGTCTGTTTGTATGGTCATCTTACAATGAGGAGGTTATTTTACACCACAACTGTACGCTCGTCGAGACCTCTTGGTAATCGGAAAAGTTGGAGGGTTGTAATCCGTCTACACTGTCTGCTACTGATGTGGCAGATGGCCGTCCAAAGTCGGTTGCCTATTGGTCTCGTTGGTTATGTGTGGTCCTTTTTGTTTCATGTTTCTATGGTGTGAGTAAGTGCTCAATGTCGCTTTCGCGTCTCTTTATGTGGGTGTCTGCCCTTTATTTTTACATAGGGAGTTTTATGGTTTGCTGCGAGTGCTGCAACTGAGTGTTGTTGGAGATCCCCTCCTTTCTTGCTTAAAGTTTCTTTTGTTGGTTCCTCCTTTTTATGTTGAACGTCTTCAAATTCAATATCATCATTTGAGAACAAAGGAAATTTTAGCATACGTTTCGGGACTTAACTTATAAACTTATAATTTGCTATTAATCGTAAATTGTTATGATTATACTTATGAATTGCTATTAATGTTGTTCTTTCAATGGTGTCCTCATTTGATTTTGTTGGTTCTCTTAAATTAATCGACAAAAAGATATATCTGATCAAATTTTACTTACCAATTCCGTGTTGACATGACCTGGAACTTTTCAAACCTCATCAGAGCTGAGAAGAAGAAATACAATGGACGTTGTGTTTGCTGTCGATCATGTACAAGATTTGATTTTATAAGGACGGATGTAAGTACCTATCATGAATACGTATAACGAAAGCAAAGTGAAGAGGAAGCAATTTTCCCTCTCAGATCCTACATTAGATAATTTCAAGAATTGTCAGTTCCAGTATATATCCGCCGTTAATTACCATCGTTACGCTGTTTTTATATCCTCTTAAGGAGGAAATATACTCTCATTATCAATAAGACATAGAACATGGAAATTTTACATTGATATTGAACATGTTGTTTTGATAGATGAACAAAATATAAGTATAAGGGCGTTTTCATGAAAAAAAATCTTTTAAGGATGCTTTCTCCTGAGATCTCAAATTCAAAAGAATCAAACTTTTTTCTAATCAATATATTTCAATAGTACTTGACCCGATAAGTAATAAAACAAATAGAAAAGGATACCAAGATGTGGTCTTTATGTAAGATATTTGCGATCAAAAATACCCTTCTTCAACCATCTCAGAATATTGTGGGAAAATTGAAAATTTGCGAAATAATACTCATAAAATCTAAAATATGTATATTCTTACGGAAATGGTGAATTAGATGACTTAAATATACATTGTATTGGAATATATTACTTTACTACTGTTGAATACAAATTTTATGACATAAGATGTAACGGAATGAAATTATTAGCAATTCTTACCCCATGTGGCAATTTTTTAAAGTAAGGCAAGAAACAGATTTTTGGTACTAAAGTGCTGATAAAATATGTAATTTAATCAAACTCTTTTTAAACCTTCACCCAGTGTATCTACGGACATAATGGCATATTTTATGAAAGAAAAAATAGGGGGTGTTGTGCATTGGGAAAAAGTTTTGGTCCATTTTGCCTACCCTACCCCCTTCTTCAAAATGACACAGGAAATAGAAAAAAAAACACCATATTGCCAACAGTGAGTGCAGATTTTATAGATTGTTTGGTATTATAGCTGTTCCGTGTACTTTCATGTAAATATTTATATATATTCTAGTAATATTTTTTGCACAACCAGGGGAAAGGGGGGGGGGGTATCAGCCCCCCTCCCCATCTTGAACTCACCGATACGATATTTGCGCATATTATTAGATATATTCAAACATATTTTTAAGATCCACATGAAAAAAAAAGTCTGTCGTCCAAACTTTACGTACTCTTTATAAATATTCCGTGTCTTACGGCTGTCTCGAACAGTCATGGTGCAGCCGTACGACGTGCAAGTATTGTTGAGAGGTTTGTCTTCGATGGCACCAGAACGACGAAGTTGCAAAATTAAAAAAAATTCATACGAATGATAGTGCTGTTGCAGAGAATGTATGGCCGCGGGAAGGTTGATGTGAAGGGGTTTATTTCAGTTTTTCTTTGAAAGATTAATTGTCGGAAAAAAGTATGAAATGCTGTAAGATAATAGCTAACGATATCTTTTTTTATATGTATCCTTACAAATATAGAGTCCCTGTAGTAGATCCACATGTTGTGTACGCACAAAAGGATCATGTAAACAGGAAAATTTATAATTGACTGAAAGAGTTCAAAATTTCAAATTTTTCCAGATATAACGCAAAGGGAATTTATTAGAAAATGAATAAAGATAATGCGGAAGAGATAAAGAAACAGTACACGTGGCGATTTATTATTAATTTTTTAAATCAACAGAAAATCAGAGACGAATCACTATTAGTACATGTTTCTTTGACACGATGACAGTAGAGGGTGCAATTACTGGTAAAGTTATATTTTCCGTGTTTCGGTGTGTTTTATATGCTTTTGGTGTGTATCTGGATCTATTTCACACTGAAAATACAAATTCATTTCTTAAACATAATGTATTATTATTAAATTAACCTTCTAAATTGATGTAATTTAAAGGCAAATATAAGTAATCAAATATAACATCCCTGTCCTGTTGCGGTACAGCTGTTTTACATATGGCGGGAAGGACGAACGTCATTTTGCTGCATGACGTCAAAGGGTCTCACAGTGACGTAATGTTATTTGAACAAGGTTGTTTCAAAGCAAAAAGATAACATAGAATGTTTATACTTATGAAAATAACAAATACATACTTAGCCAACCATTTAACCATGCTATTGAATTTGATTCACTGAATAGAAAAAAAAAAACAATTGTCGCCCATCCTTCTTTAACGCCATTAAGAGTTATCTCCCGTCGTCTAGAACGTTTTCTGTTCAGCTCGCCAGGAGAAAGCATCCTTAGGGAGAACATTGTATTTAAAGCATAGATATGTCAATGTAGTGACCAACACTTAAAATGTGGACTGAACAATTGTATCTTCTTTAACTCATTTACGTTAATACGGATAATATTATAAGTTCATATGTTTTAAAAGGTATTTATAATACAACTTAGCGAATGAAAAGAGGATTAGGGCATTTCGATATCGTAAACTTGTAAATATCAATTGATGTTGCCTTAAATTTGTCTGGTTATAAAATGGTTTTAGAAATTATTAGGGAAGAATTGTTGTATGAATTTATCCATTCTTCGCAATTTCAAAATATCTCAGGAAGGATTCCACTGTGTATAGCAGTACACCGGATATTGGTATTATTTGTCGGCATCTTGGTACTACTGAGGCGAGACATTTTGATCTCTTCATCTTTGAAGTTATATGAGTAAGATCTGTCTAAGTAGAAAACATTTGAAATTTTTAACAGCAAAATGCATCACCTTGAACAAATAATTTTCAGTAAATATGCTGAAATGCGGCGCTTCTTGCCTATGCATATTTCAACAGGCGAGAAGAAGCGTCGCATTTCAGCATAAAATTATGCTTTTCAACAACTCAAGTGGTTTCGCTAGGTTTCGCAGTTTGAAACAAATTAAAAGGCCCATGAAATTATTAAGCTTGTCCAACTAGTAGACCTACGACGTCGTTATTTACTGTTAACTACTTGTCTTACCTCATCATAGGTCTGTTACACGGACAAGTTGTTAGCGGAGAGAGTTCATGAAATGTATCGGTTGCATCGGATTTACCTCATATCTACAAAATGTCATGACAATCTGAAGAGTGGTTATAGAAAAGAAGCAGAAAATGTATGAAAATCAACCCCCCCTCCCCCTTCCTTTTTACACAAGAAAAAAAATCATAAAAAATCAAAAAAATAAAATTTAAGCATAAAATACATATCAAAGCATTAAGTAAGTTAAATATGATAAATATGCAGTATATGAGTATGTAAAATCATACACTTATTGAGTTATTTAAAGAAATAGTTAAAAAATGTGCATTTCTGACCGAAAAGACGTCAAAAACGCGTCAAAAATTTGACTTCGAAGTGGAACCAAAAATAAAAAAACTTCTTAAGACATCTCTCTAGAACATCCTGATGCTTTCGGTTTATCGATACATGCTTCGGTTCTGAAGAAGAAGTTTGTCAACGGATGGTAACCCCCGTGACCTACTTTTGGCTGTGGTGGCGCCACCTTTTGACGGATCCGGACAAAAAACAACAACACTTGTAGGGGACCATGAGTACTTCATACCACGAAAATGGCAGGTGTGGCTATCCTTGATTACGTGCGCAACCCTCCCACTTTTCCGATTACCCAGAAGTCTCGAAGAACGCAAAATTATGGTGTAAAACAACCTCCTACCTGTAAGATGACCATACACAAACAAAACCGTAAAACGCAGGGGTCCCATCAACACAGATGAATATGTAAATGGATATAAAAATAGGATGTGCGTAATACAGTCCGTGCTCTGCTGGTTGTAGCGAGCTCTATATGTTATCACCCGAGGAGCTTGACTGACACACAAAGGAAAACACTATCTTAATACAGAATCCACACAGAGAAAAGTGAAAGAACAAAAGGGGTTGGACCACGAAACCCATAAGTCGGCCCTACATTTTCTCTAAAATTAAATTTCATAAGACATACTTGATATATCTCATGAAAATACACAAAAGTTTACCGCTTTTAATGAAAAGTTAAATGTTACCAAGCAAATAATGACGTAATGAAGTGATGTCACTTTGATATTATGGAGAAGATATGACAAAAATTGACGGGAAAATTTTCTTTTGTGGAAAAACTTGATGTAGCTGCATGCGTTAACTAGAATTATTTATTTTACGACAAAAATTCATGATTATCTATAACATAAATGTATAAAAGTTTCATGTAAGTTAATGCATGCGACCATTGCCCAATTAATAGGAATATGTAGTTTTTGCAGAAATTCTACGGCATATCGCCAATCTTACTGTTTACAAAGGGTTTAAAGCTACTTATTAACGTATTTTTTACAAAAAAAATGATTTTTGTTCAGCAGAGAAAGCTTCAAAGTGTCAAATGTTAAACGTCTTCTAATTCAATAGCACCATTTATGAACGGATAAATTTGCAGTATGGACCAGACATGCACTGCACGTTTTGGGTACTCAACCTTCGTCAGTGATCCTCAGTCTAAACAATGAAATATGGCCAAAGAGGGTGAAAATTATGTCAAAAAATGTACCGAAAGATGTAGCAGGATGGGTGGGATATAATGCTACAGGACCCACGTTTTAGAAATTTCAAGAATTTTAGTACCAGAAAATTGAAGTACAATGTCCAGAATTCGGGATGAATGGTTAGAAAACTGCTAATATGTATTCTGTCTTTACTAAATTAACCCATGGGAATTGTAATTGTAGATCTCCGTGAAATGAAAAAGAAAATAAGATAACTTTAAGATAACTAGCTTATCGATGGCTTGCAAAATTTGAATAGCAATCTTCGTTTTGGGCTAGAAAATAAACCGTTAAGACTTCCGTGAAATTTTAGCATACCGTATGCCAAGCACACTCGTGGTTAAACTCCATAGATCTCTTGAAAAAAAACGAAATTCCTTGGAAGTTGCACAACCTAGATTTATTACATGTAAATGAATAAATAAAGACGACGTTTTGAATTGCCATCCTAGTCATTTCAAACCTGCCAAATATCTTGTGGAAACTGCTATTTCAAAAGAGAACCAAAACTCAGTGAACACTGAAGACTTGAAAATTTACATATTTTTAACAAAGAAAAAACCTTGACATTACACTAACAAATAGTTTGGAACATGATCTCACATTAAATAATAAAATTAACTTAATCATTAGAACTGCAAAAAAAAAAAAAAAAAGAAATGTGAATGTCTAATCGATCAGGGAACAGTGGAGAGTAAGTATCTCTTCTAAGCTTTTTAAGTAGACATCGATTGTCTCTTTTGTTTTTCCCTGTTTTCTGTTATCGTTGAGTACTCTGTGTTTTCGATTTAGGGTATTTTGCTGTTAGTGCTGCAACCGACTCCTAAAAGGAGGTTCCCTCCTTTCTACTAGAATCCTCACATATCAAAGGGTATATAAAAGACCTGTTACCTTTTCTGTTAATTTACCCTGCTTCCCCACCTTTTGTCATGACCACATGACTTAGCAGTGAAATCTGACTGATAACTTCACGTCTTTGACTTTCAAAACTTTGAGATAGAAAAAATGTTTATCATCGCATGATCGAGGAAGTAAATTGCATGTACCAGGTAAGAGGAAGTGTTTTTATAAATTATCTCTCTTGATTATTTTTATCGATGAAACTATGTTTACTGAATAAAATCAAATTGATAAATGTTGTATTGTTTACTGAATAAAATCAAATTGATAAATGTTGTATTGTTTCGGCAACTTCTCAATGATATTCAAATGTTTTATGCAGTACAATTTGACTATTAATGTGACATTCATGCTGATGTAGAAAATACATAATATTTGGAAAATGTTTATTCATCAAAGGAAATATTGTTGGAATTTAGTGATATGTGTCCTTTTATGCAACAGTAAATTTTTCCAAAGTGTAAATTTACAAGAACATTCCTTTCCGAATTTTTACTTCTTTCCGGGAGACATTGTTCTTGGTGGTTTATTCCCAATCCATTTCGTCGAAGATAGACATTGCGGAGAAATTAATCCTTTTACTGGAGTGCAAAATTTTGTTTCGGTCTTGTTCGCGCTGAAGCAAGTGAACGAAGTATTAAAACCAGAGATAGGTATAAAATTAGGATTGGTGGCTATGGACACCTGTTACACTGCGGATAAAGCTTTAGAAAACTCTTTACTCTTTGCTGAGAGTCGCTTCGACATCTCAGCGATTCCTACATCGTCAGACATCAAGAAGCCTTCAAAGGCGTCGTATTCTGGAAGGATAATTGGAGTATTAGGTCCAACGGCGAGTGAAGATAGCGTCAAAGTTGCAACTTTACTCAAATTATTCAAAATTCCTCAGGTACGGATGTTATGCTTTACTCTTTATTATCTCTCTGTTATCCTATAACTGAATCTTACCAAAACACTTGTTTTATTTATACAAATAAGATTTAGCAAATTCACATAAGGATAAAACAAATTCTTTGATTAAGTATATTTAAAATAATAAAAAGATTTTACCTGTAATTGTGAAACAAATGTTATCGACAAAATTCCGTCCGTTATCTTTTTGATGCCTAAAGCAACTCTTTCGATTAAATTTTCACTCTCCATCTTCATGCATATAGATAAGTTACTTCTCAACAAGTCCAGAACTCAGTGACAGCAATATTTTTCCATACTTTTTGCGGACAGTACCATCAGATCTTTATCAAGCCAAGGCAATTACATCTATTTTAAGGTAAGAGAAATATGTTTGAACAGTTCTTATTCAATTCAAGGTTTATTTTACGTTTACCAGAAGGTTTTCCTGTAAAATAAACAAAAGTAATGAACTTTGAATCATGGCACCAATTTTTGTGGGTGATACACAACACAACGTACCAATACGTTCATTAAAAATAGAAAATTATATAGTCTGTGAGCCAGAGGGGCTGGTCGGTAACATTTGGGATGAATAAATCTAATGTTGATATTATGATAGATAAGAGTAATTACTTAGCTGCTAATTCAACTTCAGATTTCATTGCACATGTTTTTAAAACTTCTAAAATACGTCCCGTTCTTGACCTCTTCACAATGGTCCAGATTGCGAGAGAATAAGTCATCATTTGAGTATGCCAAATTTTCCAGATCTAATAAAAATAATTGATATGCGTACAATGAAAATTAAGGAAAATGAAGAAAAATCAATATACGTCATTGAGTATATTGCGAATTGTAGCTTTAGAAACTCTTTTTTCTCAGGTTTTAACCAAAAATATACATAGGATGCCCAAACATGTTGTTATATACACCAGGAACAGAACATATGTAAATACTATACTGTAAGCTTAGAAAAGGAAAATCAATAATAGAAATTTTACCCAATTTTGAATAAATGAAAAGCTGATTTATAAAATAACTTTTTTGTTTTTGTTTGTTTTTTTTTTGTTTGCTTTGGTTCCTGTTTTATCCTAATTTTGTATGCCTTCGATATAATTTTTTTTTTTGCTTTGGTTCCTGTTTTATCCTGATTTTGTATGCCTTCGGTTTCTGATTTTCTGAATTATCGATTTTATGCTGTATACAGGGATATGGTCATTATCCATATTTGTCATTTGAAATTTATACATAGCTTTTACTTTGATGTTCCCTTTTCATCTAGAAATTAAACACTTCGATTTGAAACACTTTTAAAACATCACTTTGAATTGTTTCGCTATGAAACGATTTGATCCCACCGTTTCTTTTTTTTTCAATACGAGTATCATGTTAGGACGCAAAATAGTCCCGCGAGCTTGTGCGTAGGATTTCTGAACACCATTCAACGAAGAGTGTGACTCACCATTTAAAATTTTTTATCAGTTTTGTCTCTAGTGTTTCCTCACTAACAAAGCATGCGATTCTTTATCAGAATCGTGATGATGATCTATTGCTCGATTACAGGAAATGTTTCACATTTCAATAAAAAATATGATTCACAATTACACCGTAGCGTATCACGTGATATGCAAATAATATCTTGCATAAATGCTGTTTAATATACATTATATGAATCTATTTTAGGCCTATCGATCATCACTATAAATTATATTATGGTTTATCTATTCCGGTCAAGAATAGAGGTATGCCCAGGGAACAATTGAACATAAAGTTTTGTTTATTTACGTGCATCATATCATAACATGTAAACAAAATAGAACATTTTCTGCTTAAGTGCTCTCCAAATATTCCTCTACTCTTGACCAGAAAAGATTATTATTATTATTATAACAATGATGCACATATGCTAGGCATAAACAAGTATGAAACTACATTGTTTATGTGAAATAAAGTAGATTTAGACAATATTTACCTTGTTTAATCGAAGGGGATTATTTGAACATCACGTTATAAACCACGGTGAATTAGCAAATATGGATATAGATTTATATCAGAATAAAGCTGTTACTTTACAAATGTACCTGCTTTGTATTAGGCACGGTCCATTTAATATTCGGATGGGAGGCATCGTCGGAAACCATGGATAGCATTACAAAAATCTAATGCGAGTACATGTCAGTGAATGAGCTATTTAAAGCTAACATAAACTATCATATTGTTTTGTAACTATTAAAGTTAATAAATATGAATCAATGTCAACATTAATTAGAGCATCTTTTGTTGATAAAAAATGTAAAATAGATCATGCTTTTGCTATCGATAACACATTCACCGACAGGTACTAGCATTAGATATTTGTAATGCTATCCAGCGAAAAATCTACCGTTATGACCCACGGGAGGTGAGCTTGCGTGACCGAGCGTGGGTTTCCGATGATGGGTGGGAGGGGGCCTTGGGGTTTTTTTCGAAAAAGAATTTTGCTGTGAATTGTGATAAAAAAAAAAATTAATTTGCTGAATATGTGACAGAAAAAAAATCCTGCTCATGTTGCTCTTATGAGTAATCTGAATTTGAAAATTTATCATAAGTTAAGCTTAAAATTCCTGAAAAGTTTCCCCCTCGCTTCGCTCGCCGCAGTTTCATGTTTAAATCAATTTTTATGCCTCGCTTCGTTCGCCTTAGTTTACTTTCAAAACATAAATCATATTTGTCTAGAAGACCCATCCTAAGACCCTCATATATGTACCATATAAAGATTTTGTTTATTGAGAATTATATTGTAAAAATCTTTTAAATTAATATGAAGAAGTGAATTATATATATTTGCATAAAAACAAAGCAATAGTTAGAGATTTGAGAATAAATAAAGAATTTCTATTGATAAAACACAAACATTCTTATTAAACGATTTTTCAAGTTGACGTACTTCGGACTTCTCACTCCGGACATCGCACTTTAAGGGTTGTGTAAAAGAAATCAGGTGCGACTAGAAAGTGAACTCTGAAAACACATTGGACTCAATGATGCTATAGAGCCTTAAATATATAGTTTCCATATGAAAACAAATAAATTCTTTGCAGAAAGTATTCGAAATTCATTGGAACAGAAATCAACATTTTGCATTTGTGACACATCTCCTTTGAAGTGCAATGTCCGAAGTGCGAAGTCCGCTACCATGAAAAATATCTAATATGTACAGCACCAACTTTGCAAGAAAAAAAATTGCCTCGGTCCGGAGCGGAATAAATTATCTTGTGTCGACAATCCCCCCCCCCCCGCAGAATATCAAATGGACATTGCCTTATGGGGAATGAAATAAAATGCACACGGTGGGGATGACCATCGCACAATGAGTCAAGTTCGGTCTCTTCCTTATTTTATCAGAACTACGGTATGAATATCGTTGGGTTGTTTTCGTAATATCATTTACCTTCCGAGAATTGTTTAACTAAATCTAACGTTTCTGAGAGAGCTTTCTTTGGTCACAAATGAACTCTTTAAATATAACCACCGTCAACTAAAAATCTGTTTTTTCATTTTAAATTTTTATCATAGTCCCTTGCAATGTTTAAGGTCACTGAATACATATTCATAAAGTGGCCCTCTTGCTTTTGGCTGAAAGACTATCTGAAATTTTAACACCCCCGCAAGAAAACAAGAGTAGTCAAGACAGCTCTTCCCTTAGAGTCATTTATTTAGTAATACATCAATTGCAGTGATTAAGATTCCTCATCCGAAGCACGAATGTCTCATGTCTGCAAAACCACATTTTGATTTTAGCTTCCCTGAAAGCAGAGGTTAATTAAACTTGATTTATTCTAAAAGAGTTCAACAAACAAGTTACACAACTTATATTTATGTCTAACGTTGGCTCAGATGTTGGCGTGAGGGGGGTCCAAGGAGCAGGGGAAACCGGGGATTCCGGAGAAAAACCACTGCAGAGGCCTGGATGGGGCAATTTTCGCGTTTGGTTATTTTTATGTTTTTGGCGAGTAGAGGGATTTCACAAAAACAAAAACCCCACTCGAAAATATTCCCGTTGCATCCTTACAATGGGAAAGACATTTCTATTGCGAATATTTACCCCACACAAAAAGTCTTGACATTATAATCGCGAAATCCCCCCGCGTAAATACCAACGTTTACAGTAATCGTTTTCATGTACATTTGGTTATAAAATATCGAAATTGATAAACGAAACAAATAGACATTAAACAAAAGAAATTTACGATTGACAATCGATTCTCCGTGAGAAATGTTCACCAGTATTAATTTTTTTTCAGATACTATCAGTGGTCATACGTCACAATGATATACGAAGATACAAGTTATGGAAAGAACATAGCAGAGGTTTTGACTGATCTAGCGGAGAAGAATGATATATGTATTGGTTTTCAACAGTCAATCTCGGAGAGTGTATCTCCGGAACTTTTGGAATCTATCGCATCAATCCTTCTGCGGCATTCAAACACTAATAGTAGGTATCGTCCACCAAAACAAAAGAAGACGAAGGAACTCTCAAATGTATCTCGACATTGAGAGGAATAGTTTGTGAATAGTTGATTTGTCGTGAAAAATGGAACGAATGGTTTACTTTGGGTTATGTAGTCTTGTGCACATCAGAGTGGCAGACAAATTATTCGGGAAAAAATCTAATTCTACGCAAAACCCTCGGGGAAAAACCGAACATGGATCATAGTAAAATAAGAGATTAAGAGAATACGTTTAGCATATGGTGGAGGTTTTTGTTTGTTTCCTTTGGTTCCTGTTTTATCCTGATTTTGTATGCCTTCGCTTTCTGATTTTCTGAATTATCGATTTTGTGCTGTATACAGGGATATGGTCATCATCCATGATTTTCTTAATTATCGATTTTGTGCTGTATACAGGGATATGGTCATTATCCATATTTGTCATATAGACACTTTGCGCTACAATCCCACATTCTAAATTGAACGAAAGTCTCGCTAAGATTATAAGTAATGCGTTTACAACAAAGATAAAAAAAAGAAAGAAATAAAGAGAATAAGATCACGGAAACATATATTATTCAGAAGTTAAACTTCCTCATCGACAACATTTTGTGGTGATTAGAGGCAATGTCTTCCAGCAAATTGTCGGAATTGCAATGGGGAACAATTGTGCCCACTACTTGCCGACATTTTTCTTTACTCATACGAATCTGAATTAATTCAATTTTTGGTCTCGGAAGGGCAAAGATACTTAGCTTCGGACTTAAACTTCATTTACAGATACATAAACGATATTTGTCCATCAATAATCCAAAATTAGCGGATTACCTCACCAGAATCTATCCTTCGGAGCTTGAAGTCAAAGAAACTAGAGATACAAATGATTCTGCGCCCTATGTGGACATAATGTTTCTTCTGCGACATTCATGGCATGAAAACCTAATTCTATGACAAATGTGACGACTTCAATTTTAGCATCACAAACTTTCCTTTTCTGAGTACAATGTAGCAATATCCCTTCATCGCCTGCTTATGGTGTGTTCATATCTCAGTTGATATCTTACGCTATGCCGGAGAAAGTACAAAATATACGGATTTTATTCTGAGCGATAGGCGTCTTTCAGATAAGCTTCTCAGTCAGGGATACCTGTGTGACCGACTAACATCGTCACTGAGATAGTTCTACGGTCGATAGGGGAACTCGTTATACACTATGATGTCCCACTCTCCAGAATGGTGGATTATATTCTGTCATAGACAATTTAACCATCCAAGAGCAGGAGATGCTGACTCTTCCTGGGCATCTGGTCTCATTCCCATATTGGGAGTTAGCTTCTTTTCATGTGGTGGAGGTTTTTGTTTGTTTGCTTTGGTTCCTGTTTTATCCTGGTTTTTGAAACGTGCATGTCTGGTCCATGCTGCAACTTTATCTGATCTTAAATGATGATATTGAATTTGAAGACGTTTAACATTCGTATGTGAGTATGATTTTCTGAATTATCGATTTTGTGCTGAATATAGGGATATGGTCATTATCCATATTTGTCATTAATTGCTTTATCAAATGTTTTATTCCGTCTTCTTCTGCTTATGGCGTTTTTAGTTTCTCAGCTTATACGGTACGACAGGGCATGTTCAAAATATGAAGATTTCATCATTATAGCCAGACAGCTGGCAAGTAAGCTTCCTGTCCTGGGTTATATTACATAACGGCTAAAATCATCATTGCGGAAGTTCTGTCGCTACGGGGATATTATAAAAAAAGCTCCAATATCGGAGGTTCTTCTTTTCATGTGGTGGAGGTTTTTGTTTGTATGCTTTGGTTCCTGTTTTATCCTGACTTTGTATGCCTTCGGTTTCTGATTTTCTGAATTATCGATTTTGTGCTGTATACAGGGATATGGTAATTATCCATATTTGTCATAAAAGCATATCAGATTCCCCTTCCAGAATGATCAGTGATATTCTACAATGTGGTATAATGGCTGTCGTCATAACCAAACAAGGCACCTGATCTGTACATCAAAGTATATATCGAGACATTTACGGAATTTGGCAGGTTTCCATGGAGCTGTTGCAACGGGTGTTGCATGCAATCGGGAGACGCCGACTCTCCGCGGGCATCTGGTCTCACTTCAGAATTTGTTCATTCCGGGGTTCACAACTGTTCCTATGGGGGAATTCTCACAATTTGGCCTTGCCTTCTCGACTTTGAAACTGAATAACTGTTAGGTACTTCTTTGATGTTTATTCGGTCTTTTCGAAATACAGAGTTACTTCCCATTTGTGCAGGTATCTGACGTCAAAGCATTGTGACGTCATCAAATTCTATGGAAACCAGCATGAAATTCAGGGAAACAGGGTTACATATATGACGTTTTCAAAGGAATTTAATGACGTCACAATGCTCTTACGTCAGATACCTGCACAAATCGAACGTACGCCAGTAAAATCGAAAAGACGGAATTATCATCAAATATAATTATAATCAAGTATTTTGAATTGTTGGAGCGAGCGATCATATTGTTAGAGAAAAGGAAATTAAAAAGTTAATTCAGTCATACAAAGAATCAAAACAAAACTTAAATCTAAAGTAAAGAAGGATTTTTTATATAAAGAAACAGTAATTTGACAGTTGAATTCAACCCTATGGTAAATAGAAAACATTTAAAGACAAATATCCATGCTGCCAATTCAAATTGATAACATTACACCACATTTAGTTTCACTCCTAACGAAACTAAGAAGACAATATACACCAAGACGACCCTGCAGTGACTTAAGTAGACCATACAAAAAACGCGAAACAAAAAGGAAGACAACGCACACCAAAAAAAAAAGAACAACCACAAAAGAGAGAAACAAACAAGGCAAAACACAATTAAAATAGAGGACTTAACATAAAAAAGAAAAAAAGAAAAAACATAAACACTTAGACAATGATGAATCAACTTACAAGCACTAGATAGCGGAATTTACGAGCCTGACGTAAAAAAATATATGCATCAAAAGTATACATCAAGCAACAATTAGAAAAAAAACCAAAGGGAAACGAACGAAATCAATTTATTTAAACACATAGGAAAAGGAATTCAGTGTGCATGTATTTTTAGCTTGGCGTTTTTTCCAAATATATCCAAAAGATGCAACTGATGTTTCGATTCAATGTTTGTCAGTTGTATTGCGCGCATTCTGTGTTTGTATTAGTTCATTTTCGTTCCTTAATTAGTTAAGATCATGCCTTTGAACTTACTTTGGAATTTTGATAATCTTTCAAGTACCTCATATAAATGGTAAGTTAGAAATATTAATTATGCTTTCGTTTCTTTTATTCTCGTACTGTCTTGAAGTTGATTCTTTTCATACCTATATACGCAGATGACATAGTAGTATTGCTGAATACACGTTACAAGCTCGCTATACGATTCATTCAAGCCGTAAATCATGTAGTTGGATCCTCAAATTTAAGAAACATCCAGTGGATAAGTTCGGATGGACTTACTGGGCTAGAACTCCCTTCAGACATAATGCGTACAGTTACAGCGAATATAATGGGAATCACTTTATCAAGCCAGAAGATACCAGGATTCATTCCATATTTTAAAAGGTGAATATTTCTTGTTTCAATTATTCATTTTTTGTATAAACTCATATCTTTTGCATCGCATGTCGTCCTTAAATAGAAGAAAATCTCACACAATTCCATCTGTTCGATTTAAAGAAGCAGTGTCCCTGAAAATAATTTTTATTTGAAAATGTAAATTTTACTCCAAACGGTCTAGATAGAGGAAAAAATGAGCCAGAAAAAAATTTATTTGAAAATATGCAGTAACCACTCTAATATTGTTGATTTTGTAATAAATAAATCTCCGTATACCTCTATAGTAAAAAACTCAATACATTGTAGGTGGCGCTAGTGGAATGAATTAGAACTGCGCACCCCAAATTCAAAATGACGTTTTTAAACGGCTATATCTGCGATTATATGCGTTAGATTCGCCTGAAAATTTGAATTTGTACAAATAAGAATGTATACTTTCATATGAAAAGAAAGATTTTGCATTACAAAATTTTGTAAAATTAATTAATTTTCAGGGACACCGTCCCTTTAATAGGGGTTTATTGCTTTTGTTATGGTGTCTGAGGTAAAATAATTACTTTTGAAATACCTTAAAAAAACGTCATTTTTGTGTCACGCTTACATTGAATTTTCATATAATTTGATAAAGTAATAATTATTTGACATCAGATGCCTGCACAAATTGGAAAAAATGAGTATTTTCTGATAATCTTAAGCCAATTTACATCCATTTCTATGAAAAATATACTTATAGAATAACTGTCTTTTGGAATGTGATTATACTGTGATAACCTACAATGGATCCAGGAATTATGTTCAATAATGCGCATTATGAGAAACATAATTCCTGGATCCATTGTAGGTTATCACTGTATAATCACATTCCAAAAGACAGTTATTATATATATTTACATTCCGGTTTTTCACGCTTTAATGACGTTCAAATACGTTAACAACTACGTTGCTAAAGCTCTGTTACTACGTACCGTCAAAGTTCAAATCGAAACAATTTTCTATGACGTCATAGTTCAAATCACGCTACTGCGGTTATACTCCTATATTTACATATGCCCATTCATTTGTATAGAATTCACACTGTGATTATAGGAGTATAACCGCAGTGGCGTGATTTGAACTATGACGTCATAGTAAGTTGGCTTGATTTGAACTTTGACGATACGTAGTAACAGAGCCTTAGCAACGTAGTTGTAAACGTATTTTAACGTCATTAAAGCGTGAAAAACTAGAATGTAAATATATATAATAACTGTCTTTTGGAATGTGATTATACTGTGATAACCTACACTGGATCCAGGAATTATGTTTCTCATTCATAATATAATAATAACATAATTCCTGGATCCATTGTAGGTTATCACAGTATAATCACATTCCAAAAGACAGTTATTCTATAAATAATCACAGTCTAAATTCTATACAAATGAATGGAAATATGTAAATATAACTTGATAATTAATTTCATTTTGAGTTTTACTCATGTGACAAGGTGTGGAAAACCTATCCCATATGAATCTTTCTTTCGTTTCGATATTTGGTAGAAAATTGTCTAAGGAAACCATGAAAGATTCTCAAAATGTGATTATTTTGAATATTCATATAATTTGAATATTCAAGCAATTATTGTTTTAAGTAATCCGCCAAACTGACCCAGAAACATTAATAGAAGAGTAGACTGTATTTCTAGGTATTAAAGAAAAGAGAGCTTCCCACGTATCGAAGAAAGGAGGCTTATTTCCGATAATTTCTTAAAATGGCTAAATTTTCAAAATGTACCAAACTTGTCGAGACACTAGCAGATTACCAATCTCCTACGGATGCGTCCGATTTCAGTTCCGCTTTTCTTCACTTTGAAATCTACCTCTGCCGTCTTCGCCTATTGTTTGTCTGCAAGATTGTTGCAGATTGGAACTGGGGCTTCGTATTTGTAAATAAAATATTGCAAGTATATACCACGAAGTATAACTACATTTATGAGGTATATGATGTACAAGCATTGTCTTTGTTTCAATGCAATACGATGCAGTATCAGGGATTCTTTCTTCATTCGTACGTTGCCAACACGATCAGCTGAGCGAGAAGTCTCCAATAAAAATACAAATTCTGGCCATATATCGAAACCTACCTCTTTAGACGTGAGTCTTGTAAATTTTCTTGCATCATGATAAGAATCGTTTCCTTCATTGCCTATTTACTCGCCCCTAAACACTCAAATATACACCTCTACCTTTGAACCTTTTGCAATGTTTACGTCAGAAGTCCGAATGACGTCACTGTGACGACATGCCGTACCTGCGATGCCTCTCGGGTTTTATCATTGCGTGAAATGGCGTAGGAAAATAGCGATGACGGCAAGGTTATATTGCAAGCCTGTGCCGCCTATGACCTTGTTTGCGAGTTGGCAGATTACATGGAGGATTTTGATATCAAAGGAATGAAAATTCCATAAATGATATCGTGATTCAAGAAGCAGTAGTAGTAAATATGACATACATATGAATTACATACAGTAGACCACTGAGCTGAACATGTGAGTTTGCATGTTCTATTAAAGAATTACGCAACGATAACTCACTTTGATTTTTTTCATATTACAGCCTTGTCAGAAAAGAAGTCAATGATGGTAATACATGGTTCAAAGAATATTGGGAATCGAAATTCAATTGTTCCTTTGGCAATTCTTCCCACGAAAGTGTCAACTGTACGGGTGATGAAGAGTTTGTTGATGACAAAGGTAGTTTGAGAAATTCAAGAATGAATCACTGATTCGAAAATTCATCACCTGTGTCTGGAGGTTAACATCTAAGCAACATTCCTACAGTGCTATTTTGAACATAGATTTTATTTTTATATACATGTACTACTGAATCAACCCTACAGAAAATTTGGAGCCGCACACTCTGTTAAGTAAATGCAGAAATTTAAATTCTAGAAATAAAACCAGATGACGCTAGTGAAATGAATTTAAGCGACTAAGAAGAAATATCAATTATAACATAAGGCTTATACAAGACATTATCGACTATTAAGAAAAATTTGAAATGGAAGGAAGTTTACTTTTTCTAGATTTGCTAAAGCCTTTGATACAGTGGAACGGGAATACAAGTTTAGTACTTTAAAGTTTTTTGGGTTCATATCTTCCTTTTTACGTTGGGTTTAAAATATGTATAATAGGATAAATCGTAAAGTAATTAATTATGGTTAGGTTCAAATACAAAACTACAACGTGGCATTAGGCAAGTGTACCCACATTCAGCCCTGCTTTTTTACATCCCTCAAGTGATACCTTAACTTTAAATCTAACTTTTCATTTATAATACAAGAAGAGGCTATTTTCCTTAAAGTAATTAAACAATCTCAATGTATTTTGTACTCAAATGTATCTCAATTTACCTAATTTTTGATATCATGAAGAAATTCTACCTCGCCTCAAGTATTTAAGGTAGGTATGACTATCCCTCAAATATTTGAGGAAAATCTCTTCTCAAGTTGAGGAAAATCTCAAATATTTCTTTCATACAAGGTTAATTTTGAGGAGTCTCTCAACTTTGAGGGAAAATCTCAACTTTGAGGAAAATCTCAACTTTGGGGGAAAATCTCAACTTTGAGGAAAATCTCAACTTTGAGGAAAATCTCAAACTTTGAGGAAAACCTCAAGTTGAGGTAATTTAGTACAAGACAAATTGAGGAAAAACTCAAATATTTAAGGAAAGGTCTCAATTTTGAGGAAAACCTAAATTTGATAAGTTTGATACAAATGAGGCCAGGTGCCCGGGATTATGACAAATATGGATAATAACCATATCCCTGTATAAAGCACAAAATCTATAATTCAGAAAATCAGATACCGAAGGCATCCAATTCAGAATAAAACAGAAACCAAAGCAAAAAGCAAAAAAAACTTTACCACATGAAAAGAAGCGAATTCCCGATATGGGAGTGAGACCAGGTGCCCAGGAAGAGTGAGCATCTCCTGCTTGCATGCAACTCCCGCCGCTTCAATTAGGACTCGGAGCAGCCTTTAAACTGTGTTCTGTCACGAGTACATGTTTATAGTATGACCATCAGGATAGAGTATGCACAACTCTTCTACGTCTTTGGAAACCCTAAGATCTCCAACGAGAATTCAGACGATATAGACTATATAGTCCTAACTCTACATTGATTACATCTATGATGAATAGTAACAAAAGAGGTTCATCTATCGAGGTTACATGAGCTTAATGAAGTAAATTGTAAAAGAGTTGATTCCTCAAAGGCTTAGTTTCAAATAAGTAAAGGGAGAAATTGAAAAAAAAAACAACTTTTAAACATTCTGTTTTATTCCAGACGTGACAGAATATGAGACACTCTTCAATGGAAGAAACGCTGTCTTTACGTACGGCCAAGCACTGATATCAGCACATAATGAGTTTTGTCATGATCTTAAGGAACGGTGTGAGGGATTCGATGAAGTACTTGCTGACGGCAGTAAATTATTTGCTTACCTTAAAAATGTAAAAGGTGCGTGTCAAAGATAAACTTATTTCTATAGTAATGAAATATTTGAAACGTAAATTTTGTGTTGCACCCCTTCGTTGAATTTCCAAATTGCAGATATCTATTTTAGCAAGAATGAGCAGGCTCAAATTCCCTGTATGGTCTATTGATAAGTGTTAATGAAGAATTTGACCACTGGTATTATGCAAGGGCTTCAATCTCCTGTATTTTGATAATATTTGAGAATTAAAAATAACACAAGCTTTATAATTTTGCAAAAGATAAAATGCTATCAGTATTAACAAGTAGGGACGCAGAACACCCAGTCGATGGGAACTCCTGGAACATAATCATATTATCGTATCGATTACAAAAAGACAAACGAAAAAAAAAAAAAGAAATTAAAAAAAAATTCTCTCGGATTTGTGGTCGAACCATTAATGGTAAATTCATATTTGCATTATGTGATATGCACGGTTATATATGGTTCAAATTACATTAACATGCAAGGCAACTTATGGACCAAATGAAAATAGTTGTACTACATATATCTATGACAAATATGGATAATGACCATATCCCTGCACACAGCACAAAATCGATAATTCAAAAATCAGAAACCGAAGGCATACAAAACCAGGACAAAACAGGAACCAAAGCAAACAAACAAAAACCTCCACCATATGAAAAGAAGCGAACTCCCGATATGGGAGTGAGACCAGGTGCCCAGGAAGAGTAAGCATCTCCTGCTTGCATGCAACACCCGTCGCTTCAATTCGTTAGAACTGTCACATATCCGGTAACTTCCATTTCGGAAGACATAGAGTACAATCTTTGGTTGGATGGTTCAAATGGTCTATGACAGAATATCATCCACCATTCTTGAGAGTGGAACATCATAGTGTATGACGAGTTCCCCATATCGACCGTAGAACTTCCTCAGTGACGATGTTAGTCGGTCACAAACATATCCCTGACTGAGAAGCTTATCTGAAAGACGCCTAGCTCTCAGAACAAAATCCGTATATTTGGTACTTGCTCTGGCATAGCGTATCAACTGAGATATGAACACGCCATAAGCAGGCGATGAAGGGATGCTGCTACTCAGAAAAGGAAAGTTTGTAATGCTGAAATTGAAGTCGTCACGTTTGTCATAGAGTGAGGTGTTCATGTGACCATCAGTGTCGTAGGACAACATTATGTCCAAATAGGATGCTGAATTATTTGTCTCTGTGGTTTCTTTGACTTCAAGCTCCGAAGGATAGATACTGCTCAGGTAATCCGCGAATTTTGGATTATTGATGGACAACACATCGTCTATGTATCTGTAAGTGAAGTTAAAGTCAGAAGCTAAGTATCTTTTCCCTTCAGAGACCAAAGATTGAATGAATTCAGCTTCGTACGAGTAAAGGAAAATGTCGGCAAGGAGTGGGGCACAATTGGTCCCCATTGGAATTCCGACAATTTGCTGGAAGACCTTTCCTCCAAACACCACAAAAATGTTGTCGATCAGAAAGTTTAACATCTGAATAATGTCTGTTTCAGTGTACTTATTTTCAGAATCGGACTTTTCTTTTACAAAGTAGGTTTTGTCATAGTTAACAACAATAAATTTGTATTTGCGATTACCGTTCTTACTTGTAAACGCATTACTTATAATTTTTGCGAGTCTTTCTTTCAATTTAGAATGTGGAATTGTAGTGTAAAGTGTCGAAAAATCAAAGGCTTTGATCGAATGGACTCTACTAAAACGAGTGGATTTCAGATGTTCTAAAAGTTCCTTCGAATTCTTTAAAATCCACATCTGGTTGATACCACTGCGAGAATACACTGTCGAACAATATTTTTGAAGCCCAGATTTGATTTCAGATAAAACTTTGGTGAGTAAGATCGATACAGATTTGGTAGAACATTTTGAGGAACCAGCGATGAAACGTTGTTTGTACGGATTCTTATGCATTTTAGGTATGCAGTACAAGTATGGTAAATCTAAATCTAAATTGGTAGTGTCGAAGCCAAAGGAAGTAAGAGCTGATTTGTGGTTATACTATTAAAGGAACGAATTAGCCGATTCTCCGCCGATACGAAGATATCAGAGATTAATTGTGTGATATGAAGGTTTATCACATGATACACCCGTTATGCAGTTTCATAAAGCCATTTCATAAATATATGATATGATAACACGTTACATATCGCTCTGCTTGAATGCGATTGGTCAAGTTTGGAACCTAATCACATAAACCTTGACAAATGTGACCTTTCAAATATGGTTCAACTGTTAAATTCAGACCCGCAGTCAATATCAATGATTAGAATTGTTGTTGTTGAATTAATTCTTGCATTAAAATACTATTAAAAATTGAAATACTTTTCTCTTACGCACAGAATATCTGTAAGATGGGGACACTACTTCTCATGGCGTAGCAGACGACTTCTCGATCACGGCGTGGTTCGCCTATGTAGTTCTCTGAAACGTTTATTTCACGTTAGAAATACACATTTTAGGCAATATCATGTGATAAAAAGAATCTCAAATGAATTTTCATTTCATACGATGAATTATGAAACTCGTTGTGCGTTTTATATCCCCTCGCCAAGGCTCGGGGATATAAAACTCGCAACTCGTTTCATAATACATCGTATGAAATGAAAATTCATTTGAGATCCTATATATAGCATATGATATGACAGAGTGAATTTAATAGTTGTTTAGAGGAATCATTAGGCTCGCCGGAGGAGACTTATAGTTATTGAATTTAAAGACGTTTAACGTTTAATGTAACATTTAAAGACGTTTAACATTCCACCCCGTTTGTTTGTCCGTCTGTCAGTCACACGTTTTCCAGAATTTCTTTCGCTGTCCTTGCAGATATTGATCTCATTTTTGGTATGTGAGTTTATCTCAATGTGATAGAGATCAAATTTGACTGTCGCTTCGGTTGACATATTTTTACAAGAGTTATGGCCCCTGGACTTAACAAATTTCATGAAATTCTCAGTTTTCAAGACTTTTCTTCCAAGGTATTGAAGATATTGAAATAATTTTCTATATGTGATTACATATTAGTGTAGTCCTTTGTGTTTGATGTTTCTGTGTTGTGCGTTGACGTTCCTTGTCCCTTACGCGTCTCTTTGTGCTTGTCTGCTTTGTGTTTTTGCATTGGTTGTTTTGGGGTTTTGCTGTGGGTGCTACAACCTGGTGTTGTTGGAGATCCCCTCCTTTGTTTTATACAGCTCAAGTTTGAGTTTGGTTCCAATTGACCATTTTTACAAGGGTTATGGCCCCTGGACTAAGCAAATTTCATGAAATTCTCAGTTTTCCAGACTTTTCTTCCAAGATTTTGCAGATATTGAAATAATTTTTGATATGTGATCAC
The DNA here is from genome assembly GCA_033119305.1 of Pinctada imbricata. Lineage (NCBI taxonomy): Eukaryota > Metazoa > Mollusca > Bivalvia > Pterioida > Pteriidae > Pinctada > Pinctada imbricata. The sequence continues at coordinate 20,035,110 of VSWD01000004.1, forward strand.
ATCTTACTGTTATACAGATCAAGTTCGAGTTTGGTTTTGATTGACCTAGTTTCACAAGAGTTTTGGCCCTTGGACTTAGCAAATTTCATGAAATTCTCTGTTTCCGGACTTTTCTTCCATGGTATTGCAGAAATTGAAATCATTTTTGGTATTTGAATATCGTGTGATACAAATCAAGTTCGTGTTTCATTGATTGACCAATTACTACAGGAGTTATGGACCCTGGACTTAGCAAATTTCATGAACGTCTCATTTTCCAGTCTTTTCATGCATGTTCTTGTAGATATTGCGCTGATTTTTGGTATGCAGATACATTATAGTCTGATAAAGAATAAGTTGAAGTTGGGTTTTATCTATTTGTTCTTACAAAAGGAATGGCCTCATAGCAAATTTTATTAATTTTTCCTATTTTCGAGACCTTTTTCTAAAACACATATTCTACTTACTTTGATGTTGGGTTCATCTTTTGGTGTAAGTACAGGACAAGGCAGAGTTGAAGGACATGGATTAATGCTGGTAGGGGACTAATATCGCTTGCGATCAACAATTTTATTCTAATTATTGTGTAACCATTAATTATGTCTTTGAAATTCTAAAATTAAAACCGTGATCGGTCACTAACCATGAACGAGAAATTATTCGAAAAATGGGTTTCATAGGTCAGTTGGTAGAGCGCCGGACACCCAACCGTATTATCCAATATGAAGAGTCTGGGTTCGAATCCCTTCGTTGGAGTACGTTCGCAGAGATGATTTATTGTCTCGTCCCCGTCTGTTCTTTCGCTCGTAGGGAACTATAACGGTCTTGTTAGACTCCAACAACACTAATAGTACGAAATATTTATTTCTTTTTAAATACGCTATGCATGCTAATGACGTTTTCTATTGGGTCAATGTCAAACTCAGATGAGGACACTTTCTTACAATTTTTTTCCTTACACTTTTGTATAGTGTGTAATGTGTTTAAAGGTTACGACCCTCACGTTCTTATAATATGCCAACGAAGGAAAGCGTTTGTGACTACTTTTCCTTCGGAAAGTAACTTCGTTGACTTAAAAGTTGACTTAACTTTTTAAAATCACTTTTCAACTTTTAAAAGTAGAGTCTGACTCAACTTCTAATGGGAAGTAGAGGATCTCCAACAACACTAGGTTGAAGCACCCACAGCTAAACCCCAAATGCAAAAATCACAGAACAGGCACCCACAGAAAGAGACCAATGGGCAACCGGTGCCGACTTAGGACGGCCATCTGCCACGTAAGTAGCAGACGGTGTGGTTATCCTTATTTACGTGCGCACAACCCTCCCACTTTTTCGATTTCCTAGATATCTCGAAGAACGCACAATTATGGTGTAAAAACAACCTCCTCACTGTTAGATGACCAAACACAAACAAGACCGTAAAACGAAGGGTCCAAGCAACACAGATGAAGTCAACTTCGTTGACTTCAAAGTTCTTTTTAAATTCACTTTGGAAACCTAACGAATCATTAAATGCGATTTTAACCACTCTATAATTCAAAAATATATATAAAAATTATCAATAGATTTTGCTTAGTCGTTTATTATACTAAAATATTAAGATGACCGTAATTGATTATGGTCATCCTCTTACCGGTGACAATGAAAATTATATTATTTCAAATTCATATCAGTGGCATATCCTGCGCCCCTTTTGTGGAGGGGTCAAGGGCGTTTGCCGATTTATTGTGAAAATTGTCAAAAATATACCGTTTTGAGAAAATGTGGGGTTAGTGCCGAGGGCGCCCCTTCGCACCCCCTCCTTAAAACAGCCACTGCATATAGTGACTTCATTTAAAATATTAGTGCCAAACAATATAAATCTGAAACAGAAGATTGCATACTAGCACAATACATAACGTACTATCTAATATTATAAAATGTTATTTATCCGCAAGAATTGATTCTAAACAAGGCAAACGTTTCAAACACAAAAACACCATTTTTGGACCTAAATATCAAAACTGTTAATGGAGAGATTCATACAAGTGTGTATGACAAAAGAGATGATTTTGGATTTAACATAGTAAATTTCCCCTGGCTTGACGGTGATGTTCCTAGATTACCGTCCTATGGTATCTATATTTCACAGCTCATCCGGTATGCAAGAACATGTACTGATGTTTTGGATTTTCATAGTAGAAATTTACAAATTACCAAGAAACTTTTAGGACAAGGTTTTCGCTTTCACAAACTTCTAAAAACTTTCTGGAAATTTTACAAACATTATTGTCAACTTCTTCTGAAATTCGGACCAATACAGGCAACAGAGTATATTACTTTGGGTATTTCACAACCTGCATTTTATGGTGACATTATTAACAAGATAAGAAGGATCAAAGATAGACAACATCACTATCGAAAATGTGTCAGAATCATCAAACGCCTTTTATACCGTGGATATGATCCTAATGTCACCAGACGGACCCTAGGCTTGGTACTTGACCAATCTACAGTCTTGCATTCTTAAAACTTGCACTCTGACTGAATGTGACGACGGGACTCCATGACGGGCCCTGTCCAAACCTCTTTAGAGAAGACAGGGCCCCGACCATCTGTCCTCTCTAAATATCAGTCGGACTCCTCGGGTGATAACATACATCTGCTCGCGGCGGCAGAGTACGGATTGTATTACGTACGCCCTCTTTTCATATTCATTTAAATATTCTTCTATTACGGTCATCTGACAGTGAGGAGGTTGTTTTACACCACAATTGTAAGTTCTTCGAGACCTCTGGGTAATCGGAAAAGTGGGAGGGTTGTGCGCACGTAATCCAGGATAAGCAAACCTTCTGCTATTTCCATGGCAGATGGCCGTCCTAAGTCGGCACCGGTTGCCCATTGGTCTCGTTGGTTTATGTGTAGTCTTTTGTGTTTGATGTTTCTGTGTTGTGCGTTGACGTTCCTTGCCCCTTACGCGTCTCTTTCTGTGCTTGTCTGCTTTTTTTTTGCATTGGGTGTTTTGGGGTTTTGCTGTGGGTGCTGCAACCTGGTGTTGTTGGAGATCTCCCACTTTGATCTATATACAATGTATGTCAACATACTAGGGGTCAGTCGATGATCATCATGGTACCCTCAGGATCTTCTTCAAAGTGGGTCCCTACTCACAGATTTAACTGTTACAGATGAAATTTGTTTTTTAGGGTTTATTCCTAAACCAATGGTCCAAAAGAGAAATACAACACAGACATAGATACGTAATTTTTATTTCATCAAAGACTCAGTACAACTGCAGTCCAACTCAGGATAAATACAGAATGTGTCCCGATAAGACCAAAATCTAGCATTGCCGAAAACGACAGATGATTTTTTTTTTTTCGTTTCGCTTTATTTCATAAAATTATATGTAGATGAAAGTACACATGCAGGTACACAGTTTTAAAAATGATCAAGATATGGCTCCAAACATTAGGGTATCCTATAATAATTTCATCGCATTTTCAGCAAAGAATATATAGTATATCCCACTTTTTGAATAAAATACCAGATGGAAGTTTTTCATTTTGCATTGTCATACTGTAATGTCTATGGATGGTGAAAAAATCACGTAAAGGTAAACGGTTTAGAAATGATCAAGATATCTCTCCAAACATAATGGTACCCCATATGCATTGTAATATCATCGCTTATTTCAACTAAGAATATTTCGGTGCTATATCCATCTTTTTGCGTAAAATACGTGATGGAAGTTCTTCATATTGCATCATTTTATAAAATAATGTAAATTGATGAATAAAAAATCACATACAGGTATACGGTTTTATAAATGATCAAGATATCGCTCTAAACATACTGCGTAGATGGAAAACCTTTAACGGTTCGAGTAGGGATCCACCTTAACTCAATAAATCTATGACAATCTTTCCCGCGCTTGCGCGGATCATTGTCTAGTTTTAGTATATTTCTAAGACATGGAAACCCAAATAAATGTAATGTTGATAATTAATCGATTAATTATTGTCGCAATCAGTAATAGAAAGGAGGGAATCACAATTACGACAAACCGAAGATCTAGATGTCTATCGTCATGATAAGAAAACGACTACAAAAGGTTTTAAAAAGTCAAATGGATTATATTATATTTCATTTTCAAATGTTTGAATTATCTTGCTTTGCCTAAAATATGCACTTTGTCATTCACTTTATACATTGTATCTATTTCAGTTCCTTTTAACGTCTCCTTCAGTTTTGAAAACCAAACGGATGGACCAGCCCGGTACAGCATTATGTCTTATCAGAATAGTTCCTGGATAACTATAGGAAACTTCACAGGTTGTGTGGTTTATCATAAACATTCCTAAAAATAATCATTTATTTTAAGAAAGCATTTCATTAAAGTTGTAACGTTAATTCCAATTGCAATAAGGTGAAGTCGTTGAAGCGACAATGATTAAATATACGTATATATTCACTAAACTACGTATAATACGTAATATGTAAGTTGACTCATATTTGTTAAAAGCAAGAACATTTTCTTCATGAAACATTTATGTATTTCGATTCTTATATGTTTTTTAGAAAATGTTATCTTATATAAGGCGAATGTTTTTCAGGAGAGCAAGGTCTCAACTTGGATATACCATCTGCATCTGTAAACAATTTCCCTCATGATGTATTGACTTGTTCAGCGGAATGTCCAGTAGGCCAGTACAGACACCAGGATGAAGTCAAAAAATGCTGCTGGAAATGTGAAGAATGTACTGATAAGAAGACATATGTCAATTCTTCAAATCCATATAAATGTACACTTTGTCCCGACTGGTATATCGCGAGTCCATCTGGTAATTTTTGCGAGCCTATCGTCATAGTTTCATTTTCATATTCTGATCCTCTACCTGTATTTCTGTGTGTTATTTCTACTGTTGGAATAGTAGGGACGCTAGTTGCTCTTTTAGTGTTCCTTGCATATAGAGCTTCACCTATTGTCAAGGCATCTAGCATAGGAACAAGTGTTTTGTTGCTGTTTGGTATCATTCTATCTTTCAGCTTTCCTTTTGTTGCAATGGCCAATCCTAGTGTTGCTTCCTGTATATTTACAAGAATTTTTCTTGGTCTGTCATATACAGTAGGCTACGGTGCCATTTTTGCAAAACTATTCTTACTGGGCAGAATTTTCAGAGCATTAAGGATTCGAAATTCACATAAAAATTCCCCACTGCGACGAAGTTCAATGCTTCCTGTACATGCACTTATGCTAGCCTTTGTTCTTATCGGGACACATTCTGTGTTTATCCTGAGTTGGACTGCAATCGACTTCCCTAAGGTTCTCATCATAGACACATTCAACGACGGTATTCCAGGACGTCTGCGTGTTTGTAGGGACGCAAGGGGCTTGTCTTATATAGGTGGGCTTATTTGGCCATTCATAGTGATGGTAGCATGTTGCATATTTGCTGTACGACTTCGAAAGCTTCCTAAAGCTTTTAACGAAAGGATAAGCATACTTTACTGTACATCTATCTCTGCTATTCTGTGGACAGTGTTTGTTCCCATCTATTCTTTCTCTACGGACAATTATCTTAGGATCATATCTATGTGTTTTTCGTTGTTCTTTCATGGAGCACTCCTGCTACTGACCATTTTTGGACCTAAACTTTACATAATCTTACTCAAGCCTGAACGGAATACCAGGGAATCCGTTATGGGTTTTCATTCTATCTCAATGTCCAGTACAACCGGTGGCCTTAAGGACGCGCAGACTCAAACATTAAATGATGATTGATAAAATGTTAACACTCGAACATTTGTGTGAGGAGACCTAACAAGTTTCATTATTATAGAGTACAGGGGTCTTATAATTTTACTGATTATAATCATAAAAACGAAAAAGAAAATGTTTACCAATTTGAAAGTTGAACTAAGTGAACTCTCTTCGTCTCAACCTAGATTAAGCGTTTATGATCAAAATCAATTTTGAAATTTATTTCGAACTATTAAATAATTCATGCATGAGCGATAGAACTGAACTATGTGCCTCTCTAGAATACATCCTTCAGATTTTCATCAACTACTGGATACCGATTTATTTCATGCATGGAAATATAATCTTATTATTGTGAGTTGTTACTCAAGAATGGAGGGGACCGCCTTCCTAGAATTGGTACTATAGTTTTACCAATTCAATGTCATTTCTTTTTTGTACCATTCAATTGTCTCTTTTGAGCAATTTTCCATGGTGAAGGAGAGTATTTGCATGAAGTCATGAGATCATTTTAGCAAAATAAGTATTCACAACAATGTATGTTTGAATTTTGGTATCATTGCTTCAAATGTATTTCAGTTATATTGGTAATTTCGTTCTTATTTAATTTCACTTAATAGTTTATGCTTTTTACATTAGTTTTATTTCGTGTTTCTTTGTTTTCATACTCTAGTTTGATTACATACATGTAAGTGTTAGAGAATATTTAGTGATAACTTATTAAAATAATGTTTGTTGCTTAATTCGATAACGGTTAAGATCAAAGGCCGCTTTCGTTATATGGGTAATTTAACATAACCCATAGCATCATTACGCAACCGGAAAATCTTGGATTTCAATGGTTTTCGCTTCTCTCGTGATTATGTTATTCCATTTATTTTCTATATGAGCAGATTGCCCCTACAAGCTAGATACATTTCGTTAAGATTATATCGACATGCGACTTACTTATGTTTAGATGAAACTTATCTATATCTTCACCAAATGCATATGTTCATTTCCTTTGAAATATTACAAAGAATGGTTAAAACCTTATTTCATAAGACAGATGAGAAAATAAAGAATTTCAAAATTACTTCTTTGTTTTCTTTGTTGTCTAGAGATATACCCGACAAAAAAGAGACACAACACTTTTAAAATGTATGATATGATATTTATTTCCTTGTACGAGTGAATTATTCTTTGAAACGTCAAACGAATCCATCCTCTTGGTCAGACACAGCGACATCATAGAGACACTTGACAATGGTTCAATACACAATATCAGTGATTTAAAAAGTCCGTTCACTTTTTGTAAATGATAAAAGCTGTCAAACCTATTCCAGTCGATCTATCAGGCATTGCGATTCGTTATTATAGTGGTAATTATGAATCTTTTTCTCGATGCAGATTCATGAAATTGCTTCAAATCACGTCAGCAAACAAAAAAATTAAACTTGATGAAAAAAGGCATCTCAAACCACAACTCTTCTGAAAATTCAGTCCATGGTTTGATAGTTTTCGTACAAAAATGCGTTTCGGAGGACAAAATTACACTCCTTTCAGAACATAGAAGGAGATCTCCGACAAAACTAGGTTGTAGCACCAACTGCAAAACTCTAAAACATCCAATGTAAAATCACAGAGAAGACAATCACAGAAAAAGATCAATAGGCAACCGATGCCGACTTAGGACGGCCATCTGCCAAGCAAGTATCAGATAGTGTAGTTATTTGGATTACGTGCTCATACACCTCCCGCTTTTACGATTAACCAGAAGTCACGAAGAACGCAGAGTTGTGGTGTAAAAAACCTCATCACTGTAAGATGAACATACAAACAGATATCATGACGCAGGGGCCCAAGAAACAAATATGGGAATGTAACTGGATATAAAAAACCATGCAAGTGATCACACGAGGAGTCCGACTGACCTTCAGAGAGGACAGGTGGTCGGGGTCCTATCATCTCTAAACAGTTTTGGACAGGGCCCGTCCAGTACCAAGCCAAGTGTCCGTCTGGTGACAGATGGATCATATCCACGATATGAAAGACGTTTGATGATCTAACGCAATATCGATTGTAATTCCGTCTACCTTAAATCCTTCTTATTTTGTTCATTGTATCGCCATCAAATGCGGGTTGTGAAATATCTTCTAGTTGATGAAAGCGAAAATCTTTACCTAAAACTTTATTTGTAAATTCGTACTATGAAAATACAAATTAAACATCAGTACATGCTCTAGAATACTGGATGAGCTGTGAAATGTAAATACCGTAACATCACCGTCAAACTAGGGAAAATTTACTACGTTGAATCCAAAATCATCTCGTTTGTCATATACACTTGTATGAAACTATCCATTTACAATGTTGATATTTAGTTCCGGAAAAGGTGATTCTGTGTTTGTAAAGTTTGCCTTCTTTAGAGTCAATTCTTGTGGATAAATAATATTTTTATACCTTTCAAAAACAGGATTGTCTATAGTAAGAATATCATCCAGGTACCTTAAAGTATGAATGATACCTTTCAAGTCTTCAAGTTTTCTTTGCTTTTGAAGATTTTGGATAAATTCTTTTTCATACCTGTATAGAAATAAATCCGCAACAAGTGGCGCACAATTAATACCCACAGGGATTCCCACAACGTGCTTGCAGAGTTTCTCATTAGCTAGCAAATGAATTTTTTTGGAAACCTCTTTGTATCCGAATAAGTGGGAGGGTCATGTGCACAAAATCAAGATAATTACATTATCTGCTTAAATTTCGAAGATGGTCGTAGAATTCGGCATTGGATTGGGACTGAAGTTTTTGCTTTGTGTCTTAGTCTATTTAAAGAGAGTATTCTCATTATCTGTGTGTTGTATTCCATTGTATATTGCCGTGTGTATGAGAAAATAGCCGACAAGTCCTAAAGGATTGTTTTCACATTTTAGCAAGCTATGAAAAATAACGCTTTTCTTCTCATACCTAGAAGACTTAGTACAATTGTATCTCATAGACAAAATGCAGCCTACGGATTGATTTAAGGCAGTCGGAATATTTCTGGAAGCTATTGATACTTACAATAATCTAACAGCATTCAATAGTGTTAGTTCTGTTTGTTTGAATATTGTTGATTGGTTTTGATAGTGCTATCTACTATAAGTTCCGTTTTCAGTCAGTACAATACAGTCAATTGCCTCCTTCATTTTTGTTTTTATTGCACTACATAATTGTGCTTGCCCTGTTCTTATTGGTCGTTTTCTTGTGGTTCTTTTGCTGTATACTTAGTTCTCTTTATTGACGTGGTGGTTTAGCGTACCGTTTCAACTTTTCTCGTTTAATATATGTGTGATCCGCAGTGATCACCACATTGTCGTTATTTGTGGGATCTCCTCATTTGGATTACAATAATATGGAAGTGTTCCAACTCTATACCTACTTGAGTAAAATTTCAAAGCAATTTATCATGCACAAATGAGTCAAAGAAGATCCTGACGATAATCTCAACAGCACTCACAATAGAGTACCAAATTGAGCATCGACGGACCGCTAGCAAGCTAGAGTTGTGATCAGGTGCCCGGGAGAAGTAAGCATCCCCTGTTGGCTAGCCACACCCGCCGTCGATGTTCATGCACGAAAATAAAAACAATATATAAAAATCATGCATTACACTGTCTGAGGTTATATCTATATAGAAAGTGCTATGGCGACCATGTCAGGGAAAATATTCAAAACACTACTGTCAAACCCCTCGCGGGGAACCTTTTTACGAGCTCCACATGGCAAAGGGCATAAGTGTGACACAAATGAGTTAAAGAAGATCCTGACGATAATCTCAACAGCACTCACAATAGAGCACCAAATTGAGCATCGACGGATCCCAAGCAAGCTAGAGGTGGGATCAGGTGCCCGGGAGGAGTAAGCATCCCTGTTGGCTAGCCGCATCCACAGTCGATGTTCATGCACGGAAATAAAAACAATATATAAAAATCATCATAAAAAGACACGGGTTTCGGATGTTAAATCCTCATTTGTGATGCTTCTAGCCAAAGTGATTTTTAGAAGCCGACAAAATTCATTTCAGTAGCGCCCTCTGAATTTATTTTTAAAGAGCAGTTCCTATTTCTACTTGACTCAAAATGTCAGGTCTTAATGTACAAAAACCGTTAGTGATTGAACATATAAAAATTTCCTTAAGCAATGAGTAATAATTTTGCCTTAAGTCAAAAATAAGACTGATGAAGATTCCTTTTCCAAACAATTGATGCCTGGTCCACTTCATTTAGAACTTACTGTCTAGAGGGACGCTCTCAGGCAACAGATCTGGACACATTGTTTAAAGGCCGACGGAGGACTATATAAGGGGACATGTAATTTTCATGTCATTTTCTCACTGACCACTATAGGATAACATCTCTTATTGGTATCTGATTGGTTCCCTTTAATCCTTCTACCCCTATCAATTTTTGATTGCCAGCTTAAGACAGATGAGACTCGGATATCTCATTAGCATAACAAAGGATTACCTGTCGGTTTGTCTTTGATGTAACACGCCGATCGCAGACGGCGTTGTCTTCAGAGACGGTATGCCACGCCTATCTATCTTATGTCACTTTGACAGTAAGTGTTTTGAATATATTTCCCTGACATTGTCACCATAGCAATTTCTATATAGATATAACGTCAGACAGTGCATGAAGTTTATATATTGTTTTCATTTTCGTGCTTAAACATCGACGGCGGGTGCGGCTAGCCAACAGGGGATGCTTACTCCTTCCGGGCACCTGATCCCACCTCTAGCTTGCTAGGGGTCCGTCGATGCTTAATTTTGTACTCTATTGTGAGTGCTGTTGAGAATATCGTCAGGATCTTCTTTAACTCTTATGTATAACTATAAACGGACGGGTGGTTCCCAACGTCGGCCTTTAATGAGTATGTGTATTATTCTAATATCGAAGTATTCGTGTTCGTGGTAAACCATTCTTGTCTACCATTTTTTTATCTATTTCAGAATCTGTATTTCTCGTTTTCTGCGTTTCCGCTTTTGTCCGTGAAAGGTGACCTTGTGGTCGGCGTTTGACAACAAATTCAACATCGAGGATTCATTTTTGTTTTTTGCAGAATATTTAGTTCGTTGTTTTGAACATCATAATTGTGGGTTTGTATGTCTATTGATTCATGATGTTTGGATTATAATCATGGTTTTGTGTAGGAGTTTAAACCACTGACTCCATTTTGTTATCGGTGTATCCGTGTCTAGATGATGTATTCTCTGATCGGTACGTTCAGTTACATTTCCTACTTGCATTTTTGCTCACAATATTTCTCTTTTTGGGTTGGTGATTTCTTTTCTATGTGTTATTCTCTGTGATAAGAAAGGAGGGGATCTCCAACAAGACTCGGTTGCAGCACCAACAGCAACACACCAAACACCCCAAGTGAAAACACAGACGCGCACAGCAAGAGACAAGACAAGACATCAAACATCGAACACAAAAGACCACACATAAACAAACGAGACCCATGTGCAATCTTTGGACAATTAGGACGACCATCATCCACGTTAGTGGCAGATGGTGTGGCTATCCGGATTACGTGCACACAACCCTCCCACTTTTCCAGTTACCCAAATGTCTTGAAAAACGCACAATTGTTGTGAATAACCTCCTCACTGTAAGATGACAATGCAAACAAGTCATCACAACGCAGGGTTCCAAGCAACACAGATGAATATTTAATTTTATATATATATACGAGGGGGCTACGAAATGCAGTCCGTGCTCTGCCGGCTGTAGCGAGCTCATGCATGTGATAACCCGAGGAGTCCTACTGAAATTCAGAGAGGACAGGTGGTCGGGACCCTGTCTTTTCTAAAGAGGTTTGGACGGGGCCCTCATGGAGTCCCGTCGTCACAGTCGGTCAGAGTGCAAGTGCTGTTACAAGGCTGTAGATTGGTCCAGTACCATGCCGAGGTTCCGTCTGGTGACATTAGGATCATATCCACGATACAAAAGGCGTTTGATGATTCTGACGCATTTTCGGTGGTTATGCTGCCCGCCTTTGATCCTTCTAATTTTGTTTAAAATTATATCAATATAAAATGCAGGCGGTGAAATATACAAATATACTCCGTTGCTTGTATATGTTCGAACTTATAAAGAAGCCGACTATAGTTTAGTAAAATTTCCAGAAAGTCTTTAATATCTTATGAAAGCGGAGACCTTGCCCTAAAAGTTTCTTGGTTATATGTAAATTTCTACAATGAAAATCTAAGTATTGGATATACGCCGAAAACAATTCATTCTTAAAGATATTGGACAGTTTGAGGCCCGCAGGGCCGAAAACTGTCCAATATCTTTAACAATGAATTGTTTGAGGCGTATATCGTACTTAAAACATTGATCACTGTTCAAAGTGGCATGACCTTTGACTTTGTTCTGTCTTTAATGTAACGAAATGTAATCACTCCAGGTTCTAACATTCTCGCTACTAGCAGTAGGGAGCCGTTTAAATAGGAAGATAACGGAGATGAATTTTTCAATTAAAAAATGTTGTGACAAATTATGACGCAGATTCCGTAAACCAAGACGAAATTGGATGCAATTTTTTGGAAAAAAATCAACGAGAATACTTTGCGTGATGACGATTTAGTTGAAGCTTCTTTGGATATACACTGTATGGAACAAAGGGCGTGTCTCTAAAAGTGTCCTTTTCCGGACAAGCAAGAAATAATATAGTGACTTTAAATGCCGAAAAGAAATCAGTGGGGACGTTCAACTTATTATGTGCAAGGTTAAATGAAAGAAACAATTAAGGAAGATATTTTGAAGGAGTCTAGTTCGAAAAACTTTACCTAAACCCAGCCTTTGACGGTTATTTGCACCGGGGGGGGGGGGGGGGGGGGGGCTGGGTCAAAATAACCGTCAAAGGCTGGATTTAGGTCAGGTTTTTCGGACTAGAAAAAGTCGAGCAAAAATCTTAATTGTAAGTAAAATTAAAAAGATGAGAAAAAATAGACCGAAGAAAAAACGGGCTGAACTATAGTGTCTTACATTGTCATTTCCGACACAACGGCCGATTCTTTAGATATATAAGATTTTTTTTTTTTTTTTTTTTTTTTTTTGTTGCTCTAAGTACATATTGCACGTATTTTCAGTAATTATTTTCATCATTATAGAGCTTTTTATATATATATATATAGCAGATACACACCTTTCACACACCTTGCACACAAAGTAGTAGTTTAAGCAGTAATTATTCAGAAATGATTCCTGCATGTATTAGCTAATGAGTATAATAATGATAATGATGATTCAATATAATCTACTTACTAATTTATAAGTTGTTCTAAGTTTCGAAGAGAGATTGAAGAGTCTGCCACTTCTTATCAAATATAGTATAACTCTGATTTAATTTATATTGAAGCTTCTCCGTTAGATAGTGATATTTCAGATATTGCTTTACCTTTTCAAATGAAAGTTGATTATCATTTTTAGCATATGAAAAGATCAAGTATTTTACAAGAAGTATAATGTGATTTAATGCATTGTTCTGTTTGCCAGGTATTCCAAACAGAATATCAGTTATTCCAAGATTGATGCTACAAAAACTATGTGAATTTATCCAATTTTTGATCTCTTCCCAAATATTTGAAGTAAAAGGACAGTAAAAGAATAAGTGTTCAATTGATTCTTCTTCATTTTTGCAGAATGAACAATTTGGATTACTACCAATGCGACACTTAACTAGATATTTCTTGGTACCTAAAATTCTATAAAATATTCTGTATTGAAACCAAATAAGTTTTGTATCTTTTGTACATATATGAGTTAGTCTATACATTTTACTCCAAATAAAGTTATCAGATAAATTAAGAAGGGAATTCCATCTAATTTCATTCTTTTTAGGCGTTTTAGAGTTTTCTAGAAAAACAGAACTGATGGTACGCGTACCTTTAGCATCTTTGCAAATAAGCTTGACAAAATTTGGTTGGTATGGAAGTGGTATCAGTAAGTTACTATCAAGTTCTTTCAGTATGGGCCATGTTTTTAGCACTGAGTATTTTAAACCAATAAAAAGTGTAAAGGGGAAATTTATTTCATAAAGTCTACAAAAATCATGGTATGAAACAAAGTCACCATTACTATCAAAAAGGTCTTGAACTATCATCACTCCCCTTTCATATAAAGATTTGTAGAAAACTGTGTCATTATCAATAGTTATGGAGGGATTATGCCAAAGGGGAGACAGAATTATCTGTGAAATTTGCTCCTTATCACTTAATTTTATAAATTCAATTAAAGTAAAGAAAAATTCTTTCCAAAATTGGTTTTTAATTTCTTTTGCTCTGGATTGTAAATATTTTATCCCAAATTGACAAATTGATTCAATATTACATTTACAGATTTTACAAAAAATGTCTATCCATACACTGTCACTGTTTTGAAGCATGCGTCTAAACCAGGTTAATTGTAAGCTTTTAATAAATGATGTGATATCAGCCATACGGCATCCTCCATTTGAATGATCTTTTTGCATGTTTTTCCTAGAAATTTTGTCTGGTTTGTTGTTCCAAATAAATTTATATAAAATAGTCTCAAGTTGTTTTATCCATCTATCATTTGGTTTAGGTAGAACAGTAAAAAGATGTGTAAATTTAGGAATTAGTAAGGATTTGGCAACAGTTACTTTTCCAATGGGTGTAATATTTCTTTTGTTCCATAAAGTTATTTCCTTCTGAATTTTAACTAGTTTTTCCTCAAAGTTTAATTTTTCCATATTAGTGAGATCTGCAGTGAAAGTTATTCCTAAAATAGTAAAAGGGCCGTTGTCCCACTGGATGTTGTACTCAGAGCATATAGATTCATTACAATTTGATTTTGAACCAATCCACACAGCTTTTGTTTTTGAGATATTGGGTTTAAGACCAGAGTACTTTGAAAATTGGAAAAGCAGATCTAATGTACTTTTGAGACTTTTGTCAGAGCCGTTTAAAAAGATTACTGTATCGTCTGCATATTGGAGGAGTTTTACTTCTTTTCCTAGATTAATTCCTTTAATATTCTTATTTTGTCTTATTAAGATATATAAGATTGTGCTGGATTTTGCCAACTCCGGAAAAAATAGAAAAAATTCGAAATCATGGAATTCTTGTCGCGTGATTTCTGATTAAGGATTGTAACGGTTGTCCTGTAGATGTCAAAGTACATTTACCTGTGACTGTCCAATATTTAATCTAGGTCGCGTATATTTTTTCTAATAAACGCGACCTAGATTTGATATTGGACAGTCAAAGGTAAATTTCGGACTGTTCGAACAAAGGCATGACGTCACATCAATGTTTTAAAACATTAGTACATGAGCTAGCTTACCGGATGAGCTGTGATATGTAAATGCCGTATGACGGTAGTCTGGGAACGTCATCGTCAAGCCAGGGGAAATTTACTATGTTGAATCCAAAATCATCTCTTCTGTCATAAACACTTGTATGAATTTCTCCGTTTGTAATTTTGATATTTAGGTCCAAAACTTGTGTTTTTGTATTCTTAAGTGATAAGTACTAGTATTGATGTGTATGAGACTTTGATTATTGTATTCTTAGATCTGTCTATAAAACGCATTGAAGTGTGTGTTAATGACCGAGGACTTTTGTCGTAATGCGTTTGATGTTATGAGTTATGTGAAAGCGTCTTTGTGCTTGTTGGACCGTAAGCTTCTGGCTAAACAAAGACCTTTCCTTCTTTACCACCGTACGATATGTAAGCAAGAATAAGATTCATCTAAAAATCACCACCATATTTGCTCGACTTAGGCATATTTTTTTTCGTTGTGAATTTATTTATTTCATGAAATGGTAATTGCCACAAATTGTTTGAAAATCGCTTTTACTAGAATTAGAATTATAATTCATTTAATTGTCAACCTACATGTACATATAAAACGTATAATGAACATTTTTACACAATATTAATCAAATCGCTGGTACAATAGCTATTGAAAGAAATAGTACGAATGGTATATATGTAATTATTTTCAATAAAACGGTAAAATTGAATTCCTGGATAATGAGTTAAAGAATATCCTGACGATAATCTCAACAGCACTCACAATAAAGCACAACATTGAGCATCGACGGACCCCTAGCAAGTCAGAGGTGGGACCAGGTGCCCGGGAGGAGTAAGCATCCCCTGTTTGGCTAGCAGCACCCGCCGTCGATGTTCACGCACGAAAAAGAAAACAATATCTAAAAATAGATGCACCGTCCAAGGCTATGTCTATATAGAAAGTGCGACGGCGACCATGTCAGGGAAAAATATTCAAAACACTTACTGTCAAAGGTACATGTACTAGTGTAAATAAAATTACTATTTACTCTAAATTTAACACTACAGAGTCCTTTAGTCTATGAACAACTATCATATTCATTTGCAGATTTTATAAACAGTTTGTAATCAGCAAAATGTGCGAATCTAAATGGAAACCGTGGTTTTTGACAGCTTTAAACTGTAGACTTTGCTACAACAAAGGAATAATAGAGTTGGTACATGCATTCCCCACATGGCTGTTCCGGATATAACTTCTCTACCTCGTAAACAACCATTCTATATCCATACCTAAAAAGTATCAATTACAAGTGCATAGTTTCATTGGCAGAGAGCAAGTGAGCATTGTTGATAGAGTACTGGTCACGTGACAACTGCTGGAAGTGTTCGTGTAGCGCATTGTCTATAATAGTCTTAGTCTGATCAAGTAGCATCTCATTAACAATATCCTGGTCTCCAGGGCTGTCAGACGGGCAGGGAAGCTGTGTGTAAGTCGTACTGTCAACAATCGGAGAATTAGGGTCTGATGAGTTGGTCACTACGAACTGCGTAATATCTGAGGTTTGCTCAGGCTGAATCCCCAAAATTTGGGGGAAAGCTTCTTCCATGTCCTCGGATGAGAAGTTCATCTTGTGGATGTCATCATACTTTTCTTCGTGTGTACTCTGTGAAAACGCACCCAGTAGAAAAGAAATAGTATCTTGCAGCTCAGAACTTCTCTTTTGTTCTACACTCCCGGCTTCGGACTGTCTGAAAAGGGAACTGCTATCTTCTTGTTCTTGCCTTTTGGAGTAAGTGAAAATCGGAATCTTTTGTTTACCAAGTCGCTCTTTTTCTTTCATAAATACCTTTCGTACTGATGGATCTGATCTCAATACACCAAGTACCTCTTCTCTACTCTGTTTGCTTGAAGGTTTCGTCAGGGTTTCGATCATAGATTTTACTTCTTGGATTGCTCCTGATACCGATTCGTCATTGGAAATTATTGATTCCTGTATGTCCTCCTCTATTTTACAGGTGTCGTCAGCATCTACTTTCCCGCTACTTTCATTTTGGCTCTTGTTGGCCTTTGAGCTTTTCGGTTCCCGGCAAATATGACTGAGATCTCCTTGTAAATAGATATAATCATATTTGGATCTACGTCTTTTCCTTGGACGTTCTTCGTCATTCTCCATTTGCTCAGTATCTGTTCCAGTAGATTTCGATTTCTTTTTGCTTTTCAATCCTGAATTTACCACTTCTTTCTCTCGATTCATCACTTTATTCTTCTCAGATTGCTTTTGCATTCCTGATTTATCATTTGCTGAGGATTCAATGCTTGAGGATGAATGCTTATCATCAACACCCTCTCTATTTTCAGTTAAATTTTTAGAATGTTTTTCGGAGGAAAGTTTTTCCAAGAATTCAAAAAGCAGAGGTTGACGCGAAATCAGGTATCTAACAACTTTGGTTTGCAGTTCCTCTTTAGTCTTGGAAAATATCATAAACTTAAATATATGAAATATGTCCTCTCTTTGAGAACTGAAATAGTTCAGTACCTCTTTTCGCAACTCTGCGTCGTTCTCAGTATTCATGATTATTTGTAATATTTCTAAAACAACGTCTTTAAGACGGCACTGACTATGTTGATTCATTTTGATACAGTTTCAAATTATATCCTTTAAAACTGAACTTAGATAATTTAATGTTAAACGAGAAACTGTAAAAAATCGTCAATGATTCGAAATGCTGTATTGTTGATTTCCGTCTTGCACAACAACGTCATAGGTTCCTTCCACTACTTTCCACTCTCAATATGAGCAATAAAACTTCTGGCGGAATGCGATGAAACCCTTGGTGCACCAAGATGGTTGCTTTCAAACGTGTTTTAAATTTTCCGATGAGGACCAGCAATGTGTAGGTAGTCACACTACGCGGAGCGCTGTGCAGATATTAAATGTCTGAGATTCCGATTCAGTTCTAAGACAAATTTCAACCATTAAGTGCTTTTACTTCCAACGAAACAAGATTCTTTTTAAAGCAATTTAATTCTGTAAAATTGATGTTCATATCTTGGTCAATATGTCACATCACAATTCAATTCATCGATAACAACAAACGAACTCCTTTGATGTTTTATCATCAGAACTGAATAAGTATAGAAATTTGGCTGATCAGATCCTGTAATATCCTTAAGTTTTCTCGAAGAGAAAAGACTCTGTCTCGCATGCCTTTTCTGCAATCAAAATAATATCATTTGATCGTCAATTTTTATTTTTCACTATTGTATTCGAATAAAATGTTACTTGTCAGTGCGATTTGCAGAAATAACTAAAATGAAAAACAGGAGATGCTCTTTGTTAATTCAATTTTTAAACCAAACAAAAAATGTTATTCAGTGTCGGATTTCTTTTGCTTAATGATCTACATGAACTTTTTCGTTGAAATTTCAACTTACATGATATCTCCTGAACCGCGTGTCCTAGTGAAGCAGACGACATACACTGGCTTCTGACTTCCGACACCCTGGACGCATTCTCTCTCTTCTTTTATAAGGGGGGAGGCAGCAGACGACATACACTGGCTTCCTACTCCCGACGCCCTGGACGCAATCTCTCTCTTCCTTTATAAGGGGGGAGGCGTGGTGACTTTACTAATTAAGATGGATCCTCCATGAACAGCCGTCTGCTTGAAGTACATGCCTATTATTCTCCGTGGATATTTCTGCTAATAAAGGCGTTATTCACACACCCCAAAATATTGATCAATTATCTTGCTGCAACGTTGCAGCAAAATCCATGTGAAAAAGTGAGAAATTAGGGTCCTGGGTTTTCACGAGGTCATCTAGCGGGAAAAAGAGGGAACGATAGAAATTTATGATGAGTAAGCAGTTAGAGTTGCTTTATGACCGATTTTAAAGAAATTGTGCATGACTGGAAGAATTTATGTTAAGGGTTATGTCACTCGTAAAAATCAGTCCCTATGGTATTTACATAATAACGAAGGGTGAACGAACTTCTATAATGAATGTGCAGTATATTTGAAAGTCTTGTGTATTTTTATGTTATAAAATATCGGTACGTGTATATGGTTTATGTTTCTCAACTGATCCTAAGAGATTTACTGCAAGAAGGAAATAGAATATTTTGCATTGATAGATTGCTATTATACATTACCGTATGGGTCAATGTGCACCAATTTACCTTCGTTGACTTTGTCCAAAACATTCTATATTTACCGCGCCGCTTTATTTTCTTTTTTGATATGTATCTTTGAATTCCCACGGAATTTTGCGATGCGATACGCCGCAAGTTTGTTTTTGAATGATATCAATCAAATGCCTTATTAATTTTGTAAATATAATTCAATTTTCAGCTGATGAAAATTTGACAAATCATCATTATCTAAATGAACGATTGAGAATTTGAGACCGTAAATAGCAAAGTACGCAGATATGAATCGACGAATAATTAAATGAATTAAGATGCTGATCAAGACAGTCTTTCTATATAACATGAGGATTGATCTCCATCAAGGTCTAATGGCAGTCATATTTTGCTTAATCATCGAACAAAGCACAAAGGGAAAGTGCACATATACAGTGAGTTGTGCTGACGTCTTTTTTTCCTCTTTTATCTTTTTTATTAAATATTTCGAACTTTTTTTAGCTCACCTGAGCGAAGCTCAAGTGAGCTTTTGTCATAGCGCACTGTCCGGCGTCTGTCGTAAACTTTTCACATTTTCGACCTCTTCTTCAGAACCAGTGAGGGGATTTTGACGAAATATGGAAGGGAACCCCTACAAGTGTTGTTGTTGTTGTTGTTGTTGTTGTTGTTGTTTTTTGTCCTGATCCGTCATCGGGTGGCGTTACCAAGCCGGCCAAAAGTAGGTGACGAATGGTACCCTCCTTTGACAAACTTCGTCTTCAGAACCGAAGCACATACTTATTTATAAGCTGAATGTATTAGAATGCTTTTTCAAGGATGTCTTTAAAAGACAGGGAATAAGCAAATGCACATGTATACACGTGGTTTACTACATGTGTCGTAGTAATCCCACGTCCATGTAAAGTCTATTCAAGCGATTGGCTGATGTCTATAAAGCAAAAATATGTGAGATAATTTATGCAAGTAATATATAGATGTTCAAATGGTAGTATTTAAAACCCATTTACGGTAAAACTTTGTTATTGACAGTTTAAATCCATATGGACCTAAGGGTTGTGGATTCAAATCCTGGCACTGGCACTTTCATTACGCAATGTCAGTCAGTATCTGTATGTTAAGGTGGCTCCCTACTCGAACCGTTATAGGTTTTTCCTTATATGCAGCAGTCTGTGTATAACGTTTTACAATGGCTGGTGAGGGACGAGCCAGTGCATTGAAAAACACAGACAGAAGATCTTAAATGCCAAAAGAAGCAAAAGATGGTGCAATCTATCAATGTCCACACCAATCATATACAATGTAGTATAATTTCTTAGTTGAAAATGTGATGAAATTATAAGGGGGTACCCTTATGTTTGTAGCCATATCTTGATCATTTATAAAATTGTATACCTGTATGCGATTTTTTCACCATCTATATACATTATCGTATAAAATAATCCAATTTGAAGAAATTCCATCTGTTTTTTTTTTTTTTTTTTTGCACCAAAATGTAATATTCTATATTTTATTTGTCTAAAATATGATAGCATTATAAGGGGGTACCCCTATGTTTGGAGCCATACCTTGATCATTTCAAAATCTGTATACCTGTATGTGATTTTTTCTTCATCTACATACATAATTTTATGAAATATCACAAAATGAAAAAAAATTATCTGTTTTTTTAATGCAAAAAGTTGGATTTAGTACATATTCTTGGTCAAAAATTATAAGGGGGTACCCTAATGTTTGGAGATATATCGTACTAAGATTTATGTTACAATATCATTTTATGTGTTGTATTTCTTCTATATGACTTGTTATCATAAAATAAAAACAAAACAAATAAACATATTCGTATCATCACTGAGTTTGGAGGGTTCAAAAGCATATGATGGATATTTGATATTTCTCAATTTTTAAGTGTTAGGGTACCTTTCTTTAATGTACTGTATCTTAAATGAAAACAAAATTACCTATCTATGTCTGTGTTCATTATGTCATTTTGACTATTATGTATAGAAAATAACCTTAAAATACAATTCATCTGTTAAATTCACGAGTAGGGACCCACCTTAAGAGTGTGCACGGGTATAGGGTAAGGATTGTGTCCCCGGGGCTCTAGTGCTTTACATTGCTCTATATTCGTTGCATTTTAGTTCATAAATGCTTTTATAGGGGTATTTTGTTTATTGAATAAAGATTGATTGGGATGTGATCGAGAGTTGTCTTTCTTACATCAATAATGCTTTAGATAATGCCCCTTGAGCCTCTTGTTTGAATTCATTTTTGCTAGTCTGGTCATTTTATACCCAAGTGAATGCCTATTTCTACTATTCAACGAACCTGTTTTTGTTTTTGTTTTGTTTTGTTTTGTTTTGTTTTTTTTTTTTGTTTGTTTGTTTGTTTTTTTTTTTTTTTTTGCTGGGGGTGTAATTTTTCGTTTATTGCAATATTTATTAATTTTCTAAATTCTTTTCCATTCCATCTAATATCTGTTTAATCATTGTGATTAAATCTTCCAGCTTTCCTTTTACTTTTGTTTATCTAAATGTATCTTGTTTATTTATAAATTGACTTATTTATATAATAATTTATTTATTTATTTATTTATTTATTTATTTATTTATTTATTTATTTATTTATTTATTTATTTATTTATTCATTTATTTATTTAATCATTTGTCAATAAATTCGTTTTGGAATCTACTGCATACATTCTACATTGTACATACATGTATTGACATTGAGCACTAGCTATCATGGTTAAATCGATATACATGACACCATGTAAGAAATGTCACAAAAGTTAAATTTCTCAACCTCCATTCGCTTTTGTTGGCATTGATGTATAAGAGGTAGAACTAAAATCAATAATTAACTTATCACAAGAAAGTTAACCTTCACTGGTTTGATTTTTGGCCATGGGAACCGTCAAATCTTTAACGTCCTACTAGATTTTTAACTTTTTACCCTTTCGAGTATACATGTTTATTTCGCTTGAAATTACTTGTACAGCTAAATTGGAGTCAAAACTGGAACAACTGAAAAAGAAAAAAGGGAAGCTATAGGTACATGAATAATCAATATAATCAAAAGTCTACCAATAGGACATATAAACTGAAGCTCATAAAACTACCGATAAATACAGACATGTAATGTGAATCATTTGTTAAAATAATATTTCAGGGTATTTCCAATTTATATTGTTTTCTTTGTCCTCCTCATCATTAGGGGGACGACCATTTGATCCTGAGGAGGGGGGGGGGCAATTTTTTTCGGGTCAGATAATCTATTTTCAACACAGGGTCGGCCGGATTATTTATTTTCCAGTAACTCAAGGTCAGAATATCTATTTTCAACCTGCAACAATCCTGGCGAGCAAAAAAAAAAACAAACAAACAAAAGAAAAAAAACAAAAAAAAAAGCAAAAAAAAAAAAAAAAAAAATGTATGTCCACACACACACACACCCTCCCTCTATCTTTCCCTCCCACACACTCCTTGGATGTGTCAACTAAATATGTCATCAATTATTTACAATGTGCGAGACTTTCTTGGCACTTCAATAAGTCTATAATTATTATACATATGAATGTACATGTATCACCTACATGTTCTAAGTTGAGTTTTTACAGCATATTGGGAGAGGGGTATGCCAAGATAGTTTTTGCCATGTCGAGTACGAAAGTAGGTAGTTCATGTGTAATGTACTATAGGCATTCCAATAGGACTTGAAGCTTATCAAATATGCATTATTTCTTTGTTTTTCATACTAACATTTGTAGTACTATGTAAATGTCTAAATAACACTTGATATAAAATTTTGTGGAAGGGCGAGCGAAGTGAGCCCGAATGTTTTTAGTGAAAGGCGAGCGAAGCGAGCTTAGAAATTTTGGTCGTGTCGCTAGCGTAGCAAGCTGAAATTTCTTTCAGTGAATGGCGAGCGAAGCGTGCCAAAATATTTTGGATTTTGAATATTTATTTCCGCAACAAAGAGGGTCAGATTATTTATTTTCAACATTTTCTGAGTCAGAATATTTATTCCCAAAAACTGCCAGCCCCCTCTCAGGATTATATGCTGTATGTCGCGTGCGGTACGTATTACGATGCCTTCATTTAAATGTCCGGAAAATTTAAATAATAGCAATTAGCAAACGCAGATCTAGAGGGGAGGGGTAGACCCTTATAGCTTATAACCCCCCCCCATCCCCGGCACTTGCCAAAATATTGATTTCCCTGTTTTTATTATAAAGTATTTCAAATCACAGACTGGATCATCTTATGGGCTGGAACCTCCTGAAAATACATAAAATCTGATCGATTTGCAAAAAAATTAATTAACTGGGTGTATCGACATGATCAGTATAAAGTTATCGAAACAAATACATTGTACATGTACTGTATTTTGTATGTAACTGGCCTTCAGCATTGTGTACAATTTTGTTTGTTTCTAACTAACTGTGATAATGAGCCTCCAAAGCAAACAACAATATAGAACATGACAAGTTGTTCTTTTCGAAAGTTGAACTAGTCCTCACGAAATTTGACATGTGTTTGAGAGTGAGATATAAAGCAAATGCAAACATAGTATGTATGATTAGAACCAAAAGAAGGTTTAACCACTGGGAATAGAGAAGGGTACTATAGTGCCCTGCGCATGTAGGGGGTCGTGCTCCTCCGGACCGCAACCGATATTTAGATGAAAACTGGGCAGCGAGGTAGA
Source organism: Pinctada imbricata (assembly GCA_033119305.1). Lineage (NCBI taxonomy): Eukaryota > Metazoa > Mollusca > Bivalvia > Pterioida > Pteriidae > Pinctada > Pinctada imbricata. The sequence continues at coordinate 20,058,970 of VSWD01000004.1, forward strand.
TATCATGTATGCTTAGAATGCAATGGTAACCGTATTCAATAATCTATATTGTTTTCTGAAGCCATCAGAAACATATGGAAAGCCTATATTAACATTATGTAAAACCTCAAGGGTCAACGCTCTCTTTGACACCTGGACACTATCTTGGAATTGCTGGGGGCATCTGTTAAGGTACATGGACATTTTGCTATTAATTCATGGTATTTTCAATACACCATGACATGCATCTTGTAAGCCGATGCGGGCTTACAAGCCATGTTTCGTACTTCGCGTTGTGTGATTAATTAATGTTCTGTATTTTGTCGTGGAAGGAAAACATCGTTGGAATTTTCACAAAGTTTATTTCACGAAACATAATTTGACAGAATCCATAGCATGCGAGAAAGTAATCTGACAACGAGAAAGTAAATCTAACAATTAAAAAATGACACATTGTATTTAAACCTGGGAGGGGAATTGCACAAAATGATGGACATATTTCTAGATAATGTCGTGTTCATCCCTCAAAGATAAGGTTGTCTACAACTCTTCAAAAGCATCTGAAATTATGAGGGATTGTACGTAAATAAACTCAATATACTGGTACTTCACGTGTAGATTTCGCCAACAAATAGATAAAACCAATTTGTAATTAAGTTCTTATCAATCTCTGGACTTTCCAAGTATTGAAAAATCAATATTACAATTTAACATAGTAAAGTTGAGAAAATATTTCCCGTAAAATCTTAAGATAAAATCATTAAGTGAGATTTCATGAATCTGTTTCTAACCTTGTTTCAAAATTATCTTTATGTGAATTAATAATAACATCATCCCTTTTTCATGTAAGGGAATTAATTTACTTTTGTGTTCTCACAAATGCATCGATTTAGTTTAGAGTTATCACTCTTTCTACAGTGTGCATATTCCCCAACATAAAATAATAATTCACCATAAATATTGTGGGGGAGAGGCCATATGGTTACAATACTCCCCCACTTAAGAAAATAACCAAGATTTTCATTATCAAAATCATTAATTCGATTCAAATATATTCAACTTTATAGCTGACGTTTTAGTAACTTTCATCATTCTTTTTTCTTTATTTGGATCTATGCTTGGTTATTTTCTAAATGCATGGCCTTGACACCACAATATAGATAATTGCATCATCTTTTAGTGCACCAAATCAATCATGATCAAGTAAATAAATATAAATGACATGCAGATTAAAGTCCTCAATCTCAAGTTCATCACTGTCCTTATCAAGTGACCCAATGTTCATCATCATAATAAACTCATTATTGTTCATTCAAAATGTCCTTGACATAATTATCAAAACATAACAAATTCATTCAAGGCCAATACATCAAATAATAGTATGATATATCAATGTTCAATGTACATCATGCAAAAATCAAAATTCATGAACATAATATATTCAAGTATTATCATAAATACGCATAATACATTATAAAATTCACATTTACTCTGCTTTTTTCACTGAAATAACACTACACATGATTTGTGCACTTCTTTGTCTTCTTATGGTTCTTCTTAGGATCGATCCTTAACGTCTTATTGTTCCTTTCCGTCTTACGGTCCTCCTTCGTGTTCTGTGTAACCTCCGTCGAGTTAAACGAATACATGGACCTCGATTTCATCACGGAAGGAATTCTGCACCAATTGGATTTACCATCGTACCATCGGATGTTTGTCTATAATCTTCCGAGGACTAAATCGTCTTCTCGTCTTCGGCCTCATCTCCCACGAAATTGCATCTCATGGTTTCTTCTTCTTCATTGATCTACCTCTGACGCATCTTAGTATTTGTGACGTTACCAAGATCTTCCCGTAATCCGGATGACGCCATGCACCCAGAAAAGCGACGGGGTATAAACTTTCTCGTTATAAAGCATCAAATAAGGTAGTTCATTAATCTCAAATTGTCCTTTGCATTGGATTCTGCACGGATCGCACATCCCTATGGCAGATTTCACTCTACCATAATCTTCGAATGTCTCTCCGTTTGCTATCGTGACGGGCTGGTTTAACATCCGGCCACACGGGTAACATCGTGCACAGAGATACCTGACGTCACTGCTTCGGACTTCATATTTTGGCTTCCGTCTTCTGTCTATTGGATTGACCTGTACACTCTTAATTGTCTCTCTTTTAACAACAGGCGGCTCCATTATAATAGCTGCTATTCAAAGTTCAAGGATATTCTGCATAACAATACTGTTTATCAAGCATTTTCCATCGTCATTTCTCCAAGTGATACCAGCATCTATTGTTCATTGCTATAACATATCTGCACGTCAAACTAAATTGTTCTTGGTAGTTATGACACCGGGTTTCCTCTGTACCCCTTGATTGACCAAAATTTTGAATTTACAAAAATAATTTAGAAGCCTGTTCCAAAACTCAAAAAAAATTTCCAAAATTATATCTCTCTCTTTTTTGCAATAATTCATTCATTTAACTTGTATTCATATATATAAATACTCAGCAGGCAATGTCATCAATTTTGATTCAATCAAAAATTTAACTGATATGCACTTTTCATTGTTGTTATACGTCGTCTGTATTTATGTCGTTTGTCGTTTAAGTATCAAGAAATCATTTGTCAGCTGATGATAGAACCTGCATCATGAGACGACCGTCAATGAAATTCCAACACTGCCAAAAGGGCAACAAGGGTCAATATCATTAACGCGTTGACATAAAATAGTGTGAAGCGAGAACTGAAATACGATCACCAGAATGAAAGCTCTAGATTTGATTAAACCCTGATGTAAACCAGTGAAATCCAGTTAGAAATTACAAACAAAGAGCACCGTTAAAGTACACATTTAACTTGCTCAGTTTTTGGTTGATTATTCTTATCGAATATAATAATTGATTCATTTCAATGATCTCATTTTCAATTGTCTTTCACTATAGTTTTTAAAATTACTGTTTCATGTTAAAAAAAATTATCAGTTCTCAAGAATTTTACTTGTTTGAATTAATTAATTTTTCACCTTACTTTCGTTTTTTTTTTTTCTATATCCCATTTCCTCCCTTTCTTAAAAAAATTATTTCATTATTTGTCTCATTCAATAATTTAAGAATTTTACTTCATTGTCTATTTGTTGAATTATTGGTTTATATTTATTTTGAAGATTTTTATTGTTTTGGTACGAATAAACTATTTGATAATTTTCAATTTTATATACTTTCAGTACATAAGATTTATCTTATTTATCGTCTCTTTTTTTCTCTTTTTGTATACCTAATTGTTAAACGTTCAAGTTAATCATTTATGATGCAGATATTTTAGCATTTTGAGCAGTCATGAATTTTGTCATTTCGTATATACTCTTCATAAGAAGCTGGGGATCAAATGATAGAGTATTTTCAACAGATTTCTGTTGGGAAGCCTTTTCATTTTGTAAGAAACTCGTTTCCGGTTTCTTGGAAATAGCGTCTATTTCCATATTTTCCTCCTCGCAATGTTCAGGAGCTATTGGTAAGCTCACTACTTGAGGATCAAGATTGATGTTCGTTTCATCGCACTTATCCGTACATGTATCGGGCATATCACGAGCTCTTAGTCGTCTCCGAAGTTCCATAAGTGGAATGTCATCTTCGTCAGACGAATCCTCTCTTTCTTGAATTCTGTGTCTTATTGCAACGTCTTGAGGAACAGGTTCATCATCATCACTGTCTGATTGTTCGGGTGGGATTACGTACGTCGTTTTACGTAATAAATTCCCTTCAGAGTCTCTCGGAATTTTCCATTCATCAATATTTGCAGGTCTAAGATGTCGAGCATGTGTCTTTGTTGTATTACCGTCAAGCTGATTTTTCACTATGAATGAAAGTGGTCCTGTTTGATCAATAATTCGAAAGTACGGTTGCCACTTAACATCAAGCTTGTTGTCTCTTCTGTGATTCCTTACGTATACGGGGTCTCCAATCTGGAAGTTTTCCTCCTTACTGTTTTTGTCTGCGTACTTTTTCTGTTTCTTTTTAGCTTCTTTCATGTTTCTATGAACCAATGTAAAAGATTTGTGTTGCTGTTGAAGAGCGATTTGATGTTGATCTTCACCCACATATCTACGTCTTGGTTTTAAAATGGTGTCCAGTGGAAGTACAACGTCTCTGTTATATAGGAGAAAGTATGGAGAAAACTTCGATGATTCGTTGACATGAAACCTAATGGCGGCTAGTGTCTGATTCAAGTACAGATCCCACGTTTGGACGTCTTCTTGAATTTTCTTAGACATGACGTCATGAAGAGTTCGGTGAAATCTTTCGACTTTACCATTTGCTTGGGGACTGTAGTACGATGTCTTGATGTGATGAATGTTCATCGTGTCCAAAGTTTCCTGTACTTTCCTATTGACGTTTTCTGTTCCGTTGTCCGAGATAATCTCCAGGGGGCAACCAAATCTCGGGAAAATTTCTTCTAAAATAAGATGTACGATTCGATCTGCAGACTTGTCAGGCACGGCGAAAGCTTCTGGCCATCCCGAATATATGTCTATGAAGGAGACAATGTATTTGTTCCCAGATAGTGTAGTCGGATATGGTCCAGATAAATCCAAGCCAATCTTTGCGAAAGGGTAAGGAGGTATGTCGGTTTCCTTGATAGGAGGTTTTGACTTCTTGGAACTTCTTGTTTGGCATGTGACACATTTCTCTACATATGCGTGAATTTTCTTGTACATATTCGGAAAGAAATACTTAAGACGAATGGAATCGTATGTCTTATCTACAGCCATATGACCGAGTTGATCATGGTACTGCCTGAGGACGACTGTCTCCATATCTTGAGGTATATACAGTCTTAGCTTTGGATCCTCAGAGTCCGGCTGAGAGAGGTAATAAAATAGTCCTTCCTTATCCTCAAAGTAATGTGTCTGTTCAGCTTTCGTGGCTGTTCCTTTCCTTAGTCTGTACTTTATTCTCACGACTTCTTGGTCTTTTTCCTGCTCGTCTCTCAAGTTGAACTCCTCAGGTAAATCTGAGACAGCTTTTGTGATCTCTTGTCGATCTTCAACGTGACAGTTTGCAAAGTCTCTCGGGTTGAACTCATTTGAATTCAGTACTCCTATCTCAAATGTTCTATCGTCAATATCAGGCTCTTCTTCGGATTCCTTGCACTTTTCGTTCGTCTTAGAATGCGGTATACGGGACAGAAGATCTGCACAGTGATTATCTTCTCCTTTGACGTATTCGATCCTGCAGTTGTATCCTGCAATACTTAATGCCCATAGCTGTATTTTCTTGTTTTGCATTGGTGAATCTAAAAGGTACTTCAAGGGTTTGTGATCAGTCTTAATAGTGAATTGAGCTCCATGTAAGTAATGGTCTAACTTCTGAAGTGCGTAATGGATAGCGAAAGCTTCTTTCTCAATAGTGGACCATTTCGTCTGTGTGTGACTTAGTTTGTGTGATAAGAAATAGATAGGTTTTTCTTCTCCTTCGTCAGTTTCTTGAGTAAGGCACGCTCCTACACAGTTATTACTTGCATCCGTATATAACACGTATGGTTTATTGGTATCCGGGTATGCAAGGAGTGGTACTATAGTGAGGCTTTCCTTAAGATAATCAAAAGCGATTTGGCATTCCTGGGTCCATTTAAATCTTGCATATTTCTTGGTTAAATTGATCAAAGGTTCTGCTATCTTCGAGAAATTTGGAACAAATCTTCTGTAATAACTGCACATTCCGATGAATCCTCGAATTTCCCTTACATTCTTCGGAGCTGGTAAGTTTTTGACCGCTTCAACTTTCTTTGGATCTGGAGCAATACCATCTTTGTTGATTACGAACCCTAAGTATTCTGTCTCTTCCTTAAAGAAAGCGCATTTCTTTAATTTCAGCTTGAGGTTATGTTGTCTCAGTCGGTTAAATACCAATTGAATGTGTCTTATATGCTGCTTTGGATCGTCTTGAGAGAAAATCAAAATGTCATCTAAATACGCCATGGCGAATCCCTCACATCCTTGTAGAACAATATTCATAAGTTCCTGGAATACTGCAGGGGCATTACTCAGACCAAAAGGCATCCTGTTAAATTCAAATAGACCTCGATGACATGCGAATGCTGTCTTCTCCTTGCTACTTTCGTCTAACGTTACTTGCCAGTATCCATGTCTTAAGTCCAATGTAGTGAAATATTTAGCATTTCCTATCAGTGACAAGATGTCGTCGATTAAGGGAAGCGGGTAAGATATCGGTCGAACAATTTTGTTCAGTGTTCTGAAATCGACACACATTCTCTCGCTGCCGTCCTTTTTCTTCGCCACAACTAAAGGAAATGACCAGGGAGATTGTGATCGTTGGATTATTTTGGCATCCAGCATCTCATCGATCGCCTTGTCAACAATTTGTCGTTTGTTTAGAGGGGTCCTATACGGTCTGTTCTTAATTGGAGGGTGCTTTCCTGTGTTTATCTTCATTTGTACTGTCTTTGTTCCACCAAGATCCGAATCTGACTTAGCTATTAGATCTGTGTTTTTCTTTAGAAGTTTTACCACTTCTTGGCGCTTGTCTTCGGGTACATATAGATCCTCAAAATCCGTCATTACTGGCTTTGGTTCATCAACCTCCATTGGTTCTTCTTCATTGAAGGCGTAAATTTCTTGTGGGGTCAAAGGTCGAGCCCTTCCTACTACGCTTCCTCTTCTGAGACGGTAACATTTGTTAGTCTCGTTAACAATCATAATAGGTACTTTGTTCGGAGACCTGACTGTATTCACGGATTCCCTAATTGTGAGTCCAGGTTCTTCTACGATACACCCGGGGTCAAGATTCGTGACCTCTAGAAGCCTTGAATCTGATATTTGGAAGCCTTTCTGTAACTTAACGTGACATATAACCGCTGTCTGTGGTTCGATCTTCATCTTTTTATTGAGCCTCAAAATCGATGAAATGTGAATATCTTCGTCCAGTTTCACATACGTTTTTCCTATTCTAAAGCATTCCTAAGTCGAAGTAAAGACGTACACCGTATTCCTTTAGCCAATCTCTTCCTAAGATGAAGTTTTTATTTAGCGTGTCAACTACGTAAAAGTTTTGAGACATTTTCAGTCCGTTTATTGAAAAGTTAAGTGTTGTCCGTCCTAACACTTCAATTGGCGCACTATTTACCGCTCGTAAACTTCTATTAACGCGCAATAATTTTGGTTTTGGCGATTATCGATCAAAAGTCTTTTTATTCATGATGGAAACCTCAGCACCAGTATCTACTAAAGTTCGGTATCTCATCTTACCTATCTTAATAATACAGGAGCTAGGGTTTCCAGCCAAATTCAGTTGGAATACGGGTTTCTTACTTTCATTATCTCTTTTCATTTTAGCATTTTGTCTGCTCTCTTCAACGGCTTCCTTTTGAAGAGAGCCTTGAAGTTTCCCTGATTTTGTTTGTGGGACAATCGCCGTAAATACCTGTCATGTGAGTAATTTTGAACTCTGTATCTATCCGGAAATCTGCGATTAGGACAATTTCGTCTAAAATGACCTTTCGCGTGACATAGCCAGCATTCTGTTGTTTTATACCTATTCGTGCATCCTGACTTTGTCTGACCTAGTATTTTATCACGGAAGTCTTCTGAATTTTTTAACGGGAACTGTATTTATCAGTTTCTGTTTATTAGGTAGGGTGTTTTCAAATTCATCTAATGACTTTTTACGTTTAGTAGGGGAAACTTCTCTGTTTTCATCGGATTCTGGGTCTGAATAATCGAGAGCCGGTTTAATATTTTGTTTGTTTACGCGCTGGGGACATTCCCAAACAGTGTGTCCTGTACAATTGCATTTAAAACATTTTTGATTACTCGAATTTACAGCCAAATCTGAATTTTCATCATTTGTGAATGTTTCATTCTGTGTATTAGACCTCAAATTAAAACGTTTTCGTAAATTCTGCTCCTTCATTGCAATTTCAACTGCCTCATCATAACCTGTTGGATCACATCTCAGAACTCTCATTCGCAAGTAATCATAAAACAGACCGTCACAGAAAATGTCAACCAATTGTTTCTGAATAAAAGCGTATTCTATTTCATCAAAAGGAGCAATGTACGCATCTTCAGCCAATCGGAGTAAACGCTCTGAATACAACTGAACACTTTCCTCGGGAGTTTGTTTAATTTTACGGAGCTCAGTCATAGCTCTCTGATTATCAGTAATTTCAGCATATCGCTTTTGCATCAACCTTTTGAGATTTGACCAGTCTGGTATTTCGCCCTTTGACTCAATTTCCTCTAAATACCGTTTGACAAAATCACCTACTGTGCCCGTGCAAGTCATAAGAACTATTCTCGGTATGTCCGTATTGTCGAGTCTTGCCATATGTGCGTACTTTTCAATTTCTTTGACCCACTCTTTAAATTGTGAAGAGTCACCTTCAAACGATCTTACTACCTGAAGAAGAGGGACAGAAATAGCTGTTTGAAGACCTTTTACCTGATGAGCTATCCATTTCATTGCTTCATCACCATTATCCGATAAGCTACCAAATTTTGAGGAACTGGAACTTGTGTTCTTTGACGAAGAAAAACTTTTAGAACTACCCGAACCCAAATTTACACCAACGTTCGTTGTCTGACAGTCTTGGTCTGTACTAGTCATTTGAAGTGTCACTTTTTTGTCATAATTAGTCATTTTTTTTATTTTGAATTTTCAAAACAGATGTTCTAAACGTTTTCTATCCAGTAAATTCTTTGATACAAAAAGAAAAAAAAAATGTTTTTACATGGTCAACCGATCTGAAAGTACGTTGAGAAATAAAGTTGTGTCCTACCTTTCACTTTGACTGAGTTCAGTTCAATCTCCGTTTTCTGATAAAAATCCATGATTTCTATTTTCTCCGATTCGTGTAGGTCGACGGCACCAGAATATTTATGTAAGCCGATGCGGGCTTACAAGCCATGTTTCGTACTTCGCGTTGTGTGATTAATTAATGTTCTGTATTTTGTCGTGGAAGGAAAACATCGTTGGAATTTTCACAAAGTTTATTTCACGAAACATAATTTGACAGAATCCATAGCATGCGAGAAAGTAATCTGACAACGAGAAAGTAAATCTAACAATTAAAAAATGACACATTGTATTTAAACCTGGGAGGGGAATTGCACAAAATGATGGACATATTTCTAGATAATGTCGTGTTCATCCCTCAAAGATAAGGTTGTCTACAACTCTTCAAAAGCATCTGAAATTATGAGGGATTGTACGTAAATAAACTCAATATACTGGTACTTCACGTGTAGATTTCGCCAACAAATAGATAAAACCAATTTGTAATTAAGTTCTTATCAATCTCTGGACTTTCCAAGTATTGAAAAATCAATATTACAATTTAACATAGTAAAGTTGAGAAAATATTTCCCGTAAAATCTTAAGATAAAATCATTAAGTGAGATTTCATGAATCTGTTTCTAACCTTGTTTCAAAATTATCTTTATGTGAATTAATAATAACATCATCCCTTTTTCATGTAAGGGAATTAATTTACTTTTGTGTTCTCACAAATGCATCGATTTAGTTTAGAGTTATCACTCTTTCTACAGTGTGCATATTCCCCAACATAAAATAATAATTCACCATAAATATTGTGGGGGAGAGGCCATATGGTTACAATCTTGTTTATGAATGAAGCTTGAAATACATAAGCAAGCATGAGAAGAAGTTGTTTTTCTTGTTTGACTACGCAGTGGATTTATATAAAAGCCATTAGAAAAAAAAAATACATTTCTACATTTTTCTCATTTTATTACAAGTATGCTGAAAAAAGTGAGGACTCCGTGCGTTAGCAGTACGTGCAAATTCGACATCTTTATACGCAGAAGGCGTACGGAGGAAGTACGTTGTAAGCAAGTTGTACGCAACGCACTTGCTTTTTTGCGTTACATTTGATGCATGTAACCAGTGCGACGTGTGTTGCGCATTCCTTCCGTACTCTTGCCACTTCCTTCCTTGCGTCTTCAGAAAAAACGTAGCACACGCAGCCTCCAAAAACACGCACGTCCTAAAAGCACGCGCTGCGGGTTGTGACCAAAGCTTTAGTTAAACATACTTGTATAAAATGAGAACGCAAACTGCACGAAAATCATGCAACGTGTTCAACTGAATCCAGGGGGACCTCATTCCATGTAAAATTCGATGATTTTAATCAAATTTTGTTGTGGAGTTTCCCTTCATCAAGGTTTTTACCTCCATTGTCAAGAGCGTCGTAGCACAGTGGTGAACGTACTAGCCTCTGCTGCCAGGTGTCGCGGGTTCGAATCTTGCCTATGTATTTTTTTTTTCTAATGGCTTTTATATAAATCCAAAAAATAAATTTAATAAAAAAAGATAGATTAATTTCTTGGGAATTTTAAGGTAATCCGTACTCCAGCTATAAGTTATAGCTTTTCTTTCTTTCTAGCTGGTAAAGAGAAAAGAAATGTTGATACCGTATCTTACTTGACATAAAATTGTTCAATGCTTTAATTCATGAGGCCGAAACCAGACTTGTTGCGATTAGGGAAAATACCTAGGATATTCTGTTCTCCATGCCCGTGTCTCTCTACCGCCCCTTCATCCTATTTGTCGTCAAATCCCCCCCCCCACTTTTATCATACTTGGGACAAAGAAAGATCACTCATTTGTGTCACACATATGCCCTCTGCAGTGTGGAGCTCGTAAAAAAGTTCCCCGCGAGGGGTTTGACAGTAAGTGTTCTAATATTCTTTCTACAAAGACTTAACCTCAGACATTGCATGTTTTGTAGATATTGTTTTCAGTTTCGTGCGTGAACATCGACAGCGGGTGCGGCTTGCCAAACAGGGGATGCTTACTCCTCCTGGGCACCTGGTCACACCTCTAGCTTGCTAGGGGTCCGTCAATGCTCAATTTTGTGCTCTATTGTGAGTGCTGTTGAGAATGTCGTCAGGAGTTTTATTCCTGTTTTAACATAACTTCAGAGTTATCTTTCTTTGTCCTTCCCAAATGAACCTACCGATCTAGCCATACACCACATGACACTTGGTTGCAGTCAGAAATATGCTACATCAACTCAAGTATGACATAGAATCCGGAATAATGTATTATTTTCGTCATTTAGCCCCCCCCACCTCCCTACACCCCTCCCATTTACCCAAAATGAAAAAAAAAAACATCTGCATTTTCATCTCCTACTCCGAACTGATTCTTAGAAAAAATAAGGACGAAAAAATGGTAAAAGAAAAAGAAATGAAATAATTTATTATATATCATGAAGTAACAAATAGGAAAGATAGAATATATTTATTTAGCAATCTTTCTCTCTCTCTCTCTCTCTCTCCTGAAAAAATATACCGTTAATTCAATCTTAAAATTTCAACTGCCCGCTCGATCACTCTCGATCCCTCACGACACCCCCCCCCCCTCTCTCTCTCTCTCTCTCTGTGCAGGTAAAATATACTTTAATGTTAAAATTTCAACTTTCCTCTCTCTATATAAATAAAGACCAAACTAATTCTTGTGAAGAAGAAGCCTTTAAAGGTGCAATCCTCGCCCTAAATGACATTAAGGGCGGTATACCATTGAACAAAGAACGGTAACCCTCTGACCTCCATCAGTAAATGACTTTGTCTTCCCTCCCCTTTGGGCAACTTTACCAAAAAGAAACTCTCAAGTTGTGTAAATAAACCCCATACAAAACTATCGTCAGTTTTAAATTAAAGACTTATACAAATTTGCGACATCTTGACAGTTTTCTAATTATCAGTTTCTAATGTTACAAAAAACAAGGTTCATAGCGAGTGTAATTTGAGTTAAGATCCCCAACACATTTTCTTTCAAAAGTAAAAATTTAAGTATGACATACGATCGCAAATACCGTATAATAAGGTAAATACACTATGTCCCTCCGTTTTCGGTCTGATTTTTATTTCCGAGCGCGTCAGATAACAAATTTATAAGGATGGACTAAAATTTACTTTTTATCTCTTTAAGGCTCCATATTTATTTTCTTGTCCGTCTTCGTTAGATTTTCAGTCTCTAGAGTAAATATGAGTGCATGGCTTCTTGGCTTTAGGTCACATCTAGAGACGATATTGTAATATTGCACTGCAGACGGCATCGGATTTCTAAGCATTTGCACATTGCATAATTATAATTTAGAATGTCAATAAACAGTCAATAATTCTCTCCAATATATTGCATAACATTTAACTTTTTGTTATTTTTCCAATATATACTGTTACAGTAACATTTATATCTTTTCTTTATTAATTCTGTATCCCTTCACACAAGATAAGCGAACATTTTAAATAAATTGTCTTAAAATGGCTGAAACAATGGAACAGTAGATTTCTTTATCTAAGTGTACGTACGATCGTCATATTTTAAAAAAGTCGAAAAGCCGTCTAGATCTTACATGACATATATGGTTTTTTTCTTCGAATTTTAAGTGATTATAGCGTTAACATTCCCTTCTTAACACATGTATATGATTTTTTTAAACACATTGGGCAAAATATGTGATTTTTTTACACATTGGGCAAAATATGTGATTTTTTAACACAATGGGCAAAATATGTGATTTTTTTTAACACATTGGGCAAAATGTGTTATTTTTTTTAACACATTCGGCAAAATATGTGATTTTTTAACACATTCGGCAAAATATGTGATTTTTAAAACACATTGGGCAAAATATTTGATTTTTTAACAAATTGGGCAAAATTTGTAGTTTTTTTTTTTACACATTGGGCAAAGTTTGACAACTCCATGTAAGGGTAATTATAATTTCCGCTTCCGCTTACATTTATCAGGTTTTTCGCCTCGTGTATTCTCTCTAGATTTACGAAAAATATTGTTCAAAGGGGACAATTCGTTTTGATAGTAGTTGAATCAGATGGTTTTTATTGGTATCTGTATCTATTCTTTGTCATTTTAAATTCTTTCTGTTATAACAAATATCTATTTTTAATAGACTCGATATCATATATCAAAAATGAGTTTAAAATTTTATAACTTTGTAATATTACTAAACACTCGGTTATAATTGCAACGTCCAGACGTAAAGGAGTCAAGGTATCTCAGGGGCGGAAATATAGGGTGTAAACTGTCTCCTCACAACCACTCCCTCCCAAGCCTGTGAATGCTACGGGATTTTTTATTCGACTTCGTGGTTTTCTGTTTTGCATCTTCGAATTGATTCCATGGACAGATCTAATTTTTTCCAAGGGGGGGGGGGGGGTGTGGAAGCCATAAAATGGGGGGGAGTGTTCCAGCCTATTGTGTGGAAAAAAATATACGTACGAACGTATAAACGGGAAAAATAAGCATTTTGAGCAAATTCTAGGGGGTCATGACCCCTGATACCCCTTTAGATCCGCACATGGATTGAATCCAATTCTGTCTTTTTTTTTTTTTCAGAATACATCATGCATACCTTAATTTTAACTTCAATTTGGGTCCAACCCTGTCCAAGATTTTTGTATCCGCGCCTGTAATATAAAGATGGATGGATCCTTCTCGGACAAGGTTCCAGGTGGGTTGCCTCCCCTTGAGTCACAAAACCTATTTTCAAGTTTATTATTGACGATTCAATATTCAGTTTTTATTGTCCCGGATAATCTTTTAATTATATCTTTAACCATACAATAAATCATTGAGTAAGCGGCGTAGGAATATGGGTTATACGGTTCCTTCTGCTCAATCAAACCTTATAAAACTACATTGTGTAAAATCATGCACAAAATGAAGTTAAGATTATAGGGATTAGTTGCCATGGCAACTGATTCTCCTTTAGCTTATCAAAGCGGTAAATTTGCAATAAATCTCTCTTCAAATTTAAGATATTAGAATAACGAACTTCAAGTTTGAATCGTATATTTTCTACGATGTCTATAAAAAGTGGAGTCTATGAAATATGTATCATCTATAGAAAGTGTGCAGACCAGAGATAATAATAAATGCATGTATTCAAAGTAAAAACAAAATCAAAGCAAAGCATCTATCATGAAGTGTTGATCAAATAAATATGTACTGGAGGGGCAAATCTTGTAATGAACATCGATTTTTTAAAAAAATTACTATGTTTGTATATTACATTGGTTCAACTCTCATTCTCTTCATTGAAATCGAAGAATATCAAAAAGCAGTCTATAAAGTGTCATTATCATAACAGGTGTTATACATGTTATATTCCCATGTTTCAAAAAAGCATCTTTTTTCGTAAAATTTTCATATTTTAAAATGTTTTCTTCATTTCAGATAGTCATTTTTTTTAGTTCAAGTATATATCCTTGGGAAAATTTCTTTCGTTTCAGAAATAAGTTATTTCCAACGTTTTTGACAAATTGCCTTTCCAAAATTATGATATAGAATTTCTACGTTAGAAATCGGAAACAATTAGTTTAAGCCTGTGGCATTGAGCCGCTGACAGAGAAATCTTGGTATGCGATCGCTTTTCTTACATTTGAAATATTGCGTGATAAATGTGCGCTCGTTAGTACGACACCGATAGGGGTCACCACTGTCAAATTGGACAGAGACGAAAAGGGTCCTTTTATAAGTATAAAAATATAACAAATAAGATGATTTATTGGAAAAACCAGTTTCTCGTCGTCTTTGACACAGTGACACTGAAAATTGAAAGAATGAAAAAGTAAAATGTGAAAAAGTTTTTGTAACATAAACCATTTTAAAATTTAATCTTAATGAAATGTGGATAGAATTGTGAATTATTTTCGGGCTGTTTTTCTCTCATGACTGAGACGAAACATTCTTAAAGAAAATTAATTTCAAAATTAAACAAAAGTAAGTAACATTTTTGTTCATTCCAAAACGCTAACAATACTATCAAATTGTTTTATCAGACATCTTCTGTAAAGATACGAATTTATTGGTTTTGGAAGTTCTCTATTCTTCAAATGTCCAATATCCATAAAAGAAATAATCTTGATAACTTTTCAGAAAAAAAATTCACGATTCAAGATTCATTTATTTCTCATACGAAAGACTTATAATAAAGAGAATTTCGATGTAGACTGCAATGTGTTTTTATGAACTAAACAGAAA
Organism: Pinctada imbricata; assembly: GCA_033119305.1. NCBI lineage: Eukaryota > Metazoa > Mollusca > Bivalvia > Pterioida > Pteriidae > Pinctada > Pinctada imbricata. The sequence goes on from VSWD01000004.1 coordinate 20,074,000, forward strand.
TTCGACAATTTAAGTTGGTCAAAAGAATGCAGCAATCAAAAGGAAATTTACAGAGACCTACATTGAATGTTCCAATATTTTTACAGGTGTCTTTTCGTAATTGAATAATTCTATTCTGTGAGGGAATGAACGACCGATTGCGAAGGAATAAAATCAACAAAGCAGTATAAGAAAAGGTCTATTCATGACCAGGTATATTGTACTACTGAAATGTAAACGGACATGGAACACGTGTCCATATTCGGATGAGTTATGATGTCGGGGCAAGTGCTGGACTCGTGCCAAAGAAGTTAAGCCATACGCGGAAACGCCTTACGACAGACATTCAACTTGTCCGCTAGAGGGCATTTTGAACAATGGCCGCCTCGCAGTGAATGTAAGTGACAATGCTGATAGGTCGTATTAATTGACTCTTTATTAGTATTTGATGATATATAATGATCCGTGATAGATAGCGCTGAGTACAATACTGTCAATGTGTCTGTCAAACGTAACAGACATGTCAAAAATAGAGGTAAAATATACACTCTGTAATCCCTGAATATAGTATCTAGGTCAGTGTGTCTGTCAGTGGTGTTCATTTGTCCGGACTAAAGTTTTTTGGTTTCAAAACAGTAGATGAGAGCATTTATCCAAATTCCTATATGTATGGTCCATGTATATAGCAATCTATCTCATGGATTACCATACACTTGTCCTTACTCCTTACTTATACGGAAACCGATATAAGTTTCAATTTCTGGTAAGAACCCACGTGGTCATTGCTTATCCAAAGAACCAATCATCTAGACTTCGTATTGGCGTAGATCTGTATATAGAATCGAAAAGCTTTTTTAATATGAATTTCAAATTTAATTCCACTTAGTAAAATTAATGTGCTTGCATATTGTAAATGTATATACTATATCAATGTAAACGTCTTCAAATTGAATAGCATCATTTAAGAACATATAAATTGGCAACATGGACCAGACATGCACGTTTCGGGTACTTAACAGTCTCACTTGAACCACCTTTTTCATCTTTTTGAAACTAGAGACTTTTTACCTGATGTCTTTTTCATGCCATGTACATTTAGTGGTACTAGACTATGGGGTCGTTCTCAGATATCAGGGCTGCCGCTCAGTTTCATTTTTGTTTTTGGCGGTCTCCGGGTACTGACTCGGATACCTCACTTTGTATACTTAAGACCGTCAGCCAAGACAGCAGAAGGTATCGGGTCCGTTCCTGGTCCGGTCACTTGTTTTCCCTTGCCTGTTACATTGGTTCTGTGAAAGTGACCTCATCAGTTGCGGAAGGGGGTACAGCACTGAGAGGGCTTGTGGAATTTACACAGATAAAGTCAATGAAGGTACTTGAAAATGAAGAAATCCTCGTATAAAGCATGGAGGAATGTAGCGGACTCGGGGTATCGGCTCAGTTAGCTCACTTTGTACGCAAGAGTGTATGTCAAGTAAGCAGCAGGTCTCCGGATCGATTCCCGCTCCTGTCACTTGTTTCATCCTCGCCTGTTCCAGCCTGTTCCATAACATACATGTATGTTCAGGCGAAGAAAAAACATAGCTCTGTCCTTATCAGGTTCTTTAGATAGGGAAGCTTAGGTCAAGTTTACAATTTTGCACTTCATAATTTCATATTATTTGGATTTCCTATTTTTCGGCCTCGAGCATCACTGATGAGACACAACTTGTTAAAATGCGCATATAGTGCAGTTAAATTTTACACTGAGTAGAACATACATACATTGTATATTTCAATTTTGACAGCATGTTTTCGCAAACTCATTTGTAGGTGTTTCGAACGAACAAACAATTGAATATATGCCATTCGTTGAGTTATTCGAAAATAAATCAAGGTCAGACAAATAAAATCAACGAAGGCCAAGGTCAACATCCAGAATGAGGAATATGCACCGACGACTACATAGAGGGCAAGCTTATTACGTAAGTTGGCGATTCTAAATTGCACGTGCATGATTTACAGCTTTTTTAGGTCATACTCTAGGCTACTTATCTTGAAATCTATAACAAAAACTACAATGAAGACATTTTCAAAGCATTTCATTTTGGTAACTTGCACAGTTTGAGGAGACGCGCGCACCTGCAACGATCAAACGATTATAAGATAAATTGATTTTTGGATCTAGATCCCTACTTTTTCGTACTTTTTATTTCATTATTTATTTTAACAGATTTGAGAAGGTAATCATTGTTAATTCCTCGATAGACATGTAACATCTGATTTGACGCCCAACGTGTAAGATATGTCACCGATAGGGGATCGTAATATATGTCAAATTACCGCTGTAGTTTTTTATGTACGTTTGCTTTTTGTACAAAGAAACATTGTTGGAATGAATAAAAACCAAATTTGTCAATTGACACAATGTAAAAAGACATGACTTTATTGTACATTTGTATATGAATCTTTTTTTTCTGAAAAGTTAGTGATCTAGAGAGAATGGAGAGGGTGTTCCGAAAGTCAGGATGCATGGTTTAAAGGCGCTTTAATGGTCCTCGAAAGAACAATTTATCAATGTGAAAAAACGACAATGTTTATGATGATTAATTAGAAGATGTGTGTTAATTAATCTTATTTGTGCCATTTTACATATCTTGAATGTTTATTATCACCTTTTACGAAAATTTTATCATTTAATTCCTTGAAAGGGGCTCGACCTTTTTGATGACATGGTCTTATCGCTGACTAATTACATTTCTAATTAGCATATTCCTGTGCGATGTATGAATCAAATAATGAAATAAAAAGTAGAATGTGATTTAATAAACAGTAACAAAGTTTTGTTTCCTCATACATGTAGTTTGCTAATCTTGCATTTTTTGGCGAAACAAAATTTGAGAAAAGGACGATTTCACCCCTGAGACAAGAGAGCCGGTCATCAAAATAAACGTTATAATATAATATTTGGCATGATAAAATAAAAGATAAGGTTTATCTTAACGTTTACAGTCTGATTGCTAAATTACTTTGAGAAAAGGAAAGATTCTCAGAGAAAGAAAATAAACCAAATTTACTATATACGATATAAATGTTATCGTGCTAAATTACTTTGAGAAAAGGAAAGATTCTCTGAGAAAGAAAATAAACCAAATTTACTACATACGATATAAATGTTATCGTGCTAAATTACTTTGAGAAAAGGAAAGATTCTCTGAGAAAGAAAATAAACCAAATTTACTACATACGATATAAATGTTATCGTGCTAAATTACTTTGAGAAAAGGAAAGATTCTCAGAGAAAGAAAATAAACCAAATTTACTACATACGATATAAATGTTATCGTGCTAAATTACTTTGAGAAAAGGAAAGATTCTCTGAGAAAGAAAATAAACCAAATTTACTACATACGATATAAATGTTATCGTGCTAAATTACTTTGAGAAAAGGAAAGATTCTCAGAGAAAGAAAATAAACCAAATTTACTACATACGATATAAATGTTATCGTGCTAAATTACTTTGAGAAAAGGAAAGATTCTCTGAGAAAGAAAATAAACCAAATTTACTACATTCGATATAAATGTTATCGTACTAAATTATTGTGAGAAAAGGAAAGATTCTCTGAGAAAGAAAATAAACCAAATTTACTACATACGATATAAATGTTATCGTGCTAAATTATTGTGAGAAAAGGAAAGATTCTCTGAGAAAGAAAATAAACCAAATTTACTACACACGATATAAATGTTATCGTGCTAAATTATTGTGAGAAAAGGAAAGATTCTCTGAGAAAGAAAATAAACCAAATTTACTACATACGATATAAATGTTATAGTGCTCAATTACTTTCAGAAAAGGAAAGATTCTCCGAGAAAGAAAATAAACCAAATTTACTACATACGATATAAATGTTATCGTGCTAACATCTAGAAATTTTTTCGAGGTGATCCGTGTTAATTCAGTTTTAGTCCGGCTGATGGGATCCGGCTTCTTTTGCTGGCATATAGCATATGAAACCTAGATATACACAAGTAGATGACAAGATTATGCAGAGAGAAATGCGACGTCTCTTTCTGAAAACGATTAGAAACTTGATCAAAAGACTTCTCATGGACTGAGCAAAACCATGCAATACGGTTGTACTTCTCAAATTGTTTACATAAAATGTCGTCTACCGATCCAACCTAAACAAATCAAGTCGTCTGAAAAGGCGTTTACTCAATTTTTCAAAAAATATTAAATATGATATTCTTGTAGAAGTATCTCTCGTGTATAAAATGACTCATTGAAGTGATGTATATACTCCATGTTTGGGGATCAAACATTCAGGGGAGTCTCGAAGAAACATACACGTTTTGTTGGAGAAAAATTGTCAGATGTCATATTGTCAGAAGATTCATTTTCACTATGAAAAATGATTTTATGCAATAATCAACAATGATCATATTATTATATCTAGAGAATACACCTTTGTCAACATTCAATCTCCTATTTCGGCATGGAAGTGATATATATCTGAACTCCATGTTCGGCATAACTCTCAGTTCGAAAAGGATCCGTTTTGATTTTCGTTGTCAGAAAGTGCACGTGTTAGATAAGATAATAATCTTATAATCTTCACAAATATGTATGGGTCGACGGGTCAAAATGAAAGTTTGTAACTCGACAATACCATCGATCTAATACACGATACGTTCTTCCTGCATGACACTTTCCTTCGGTTTAACCAGATACCATCGCACCCCTTTAGGTTCATCCAAGGGGCCATGCACGTTTATTCTCTTTTGTGTCTAGTGCAATTGATAGCATATAAAAATGCACATTTGTCTTGATGTACTTTTATTACGACGTTTTCCACATTAATCGAGGAGTGGAGGAAGTATTTGAACCTGTAACCCCACAATCAGTACAGCTTCCGTTTGATTGGGAATCTGCAATCTTTTTAAATGCACATTTTCAGGCTTTCTACTCTACCTTGATGAAAAAGTAGGAAAAAAGTAGGAGTAGTCAATGAAAAAAAGTAGGAGAAAAATAGGAAAAAGTAGGAATTAATAGGGGAAAAGTAGGAAATTTTCCATCACTTTTAGCGACAATTTTCAGTAAGTATGACCCACGAATCACAGTAAGCAATGATTGTAGACTGGTAATGATCATCTTTGATGAAATCACAGAGAGAAATAAGGACAGAATGATTTTTCATGTTACATGTAAAATATATAGAATGGGCGAGCGAAGCGAGCCCGAAATTTTTTAAAAACTTTGAATCAGATGTCGATAACAAGTGAAGCAAGTAATTTTTTAACTTTTGAGATGAAAAAGTAGGAATAGTAGGAGGTTTTAAAGAAAAAGTAGGAAAAAATAGGATCAAAATAAAAAAGTAGGAAAAGTAGGAAATAGTAGGAAAAAGTAGGAACAGTAGAAAGCCTGCATTTTGCAACTATTTCACCCCCGCAATATATTTTATTTTTCGGAAAGTAAGCTTTCCTGCATTTTGTTTATATGTATTGTCAAAGTTAAACATCTTTGTGTGATAAATGAAAAAGGTGGACAAAATTATAGGAGGGATGTTCAAGGGCATTAACTCAGTAACCAAATTGACTGAAGAAAAATAGCACATCCGCTTAAAAAGCAACAGCGCTAGTTACCATTTTAAAACCTCTGAATCTGATGGGCACGAATCTGCCATCAGCAAGAGACATTCTTTGCTTGATACCAAGCAGCATCCTCTTTTCTTTCTTCCAGTTGACAGCGCAAGTCTCACGAAAATTCCTGAAGTTGGTCCAAGCGCTCTCAGCATGCTCAGTAATAATTCAAAACGGATCGGAGAATACTTTGACCCTCACTTCAGCTCTATATCTTTCAATCACTGTTTTCATTTGAAACACATTCAAATAATATTTCAATGAAATAAAATAAACTGAAAGCTGTAAGTTAACGTAATTTTTATTTTCTAATGAAATTTTCTTGAGTTTAAACTTTAATTATATAACATCATTATATTCGTTACCAAACAATTACGATCTAGCACTCTTTTTTCAACTCTTCGGTACTGAAAAGCTTGATTAATAAAGAAAACATACATAAATTCACTTTCAATTTATATATATAATAACTTCATAACAAATACTTTCCTATCACACATCAGGGTTTTTCAACGAAAAATATAATATGATTAATAATATTCTTAAACAGTAACAATATATATTGTATACTAGTAGCTCGATTTTAAACTGGAATGTGTACAATGATTTAACAAACAAAATTCTTAAATTTTAGCAAACTTTACTTGCAAAGTTTGATTAATCTTTAACACAAAACTTGTTTCCTAAGATGGAGCACTAGACTATTGGTAAAAATGTTCTGTATCTGTAACGTGAAAGCAAACGGATAAGGCACCAGAGATTCCAAATCTGCCACAACAATGACATTTTGTATAAAATGAATTGACTTTACTTCATCTTCAGATGAAAAAGAAAAAGAACTAAAAAAGCTCCTTGCAGCAACCCAGTCCCGTAACGCAATTATGGTGTCCAACACTTGCACACTGCAGATAAATGACAAGCGCAGAAACATTTCTCGCGTCAAAGATGCATGATTAGGGTGCCCAACACTTACACACTGCAGATAAATTTTGACAAGCACATTCTCGTGTCAAAGATGCATGATTATGACAGCGTATATGTAGCCCCTCGGAATTATGACGCCCGGCCATTCAACAGAAGATAAACAAAATCCTATTGAAATGTGGTGAGCAAATATGTAATGAACGAAGCTGAAATCCAAGGAAATGATGTAAGCACCGTAAGTCCAAGAAACTTTATAAGAACGGTTCAATCATGGTGTCACCAAGGACGCCACATTGGATCCGTGGACGGGTCTGACCCACTCACAGGTGAAATTTCAGAGGGAGAAGATCTGCTGGTCGACGAGGCAATTCCTGAAGCGGATGCAGCATTTCTTTCTGAATCCCGGTTCCGGTTGTTAGGCAAAGCATGCTGGGAAACATCCTTCAATGAACTGAAAGCACTAGACGTTACTGTGGTCGAATCCAAAGTAGTAGTTTGTAATTCTCTACCAGACGTGTAGCTCACAGATAATAAAGATTGTGGAAGTATCGTTTGCGCACGCGTAGCGTTGTTTCCGTTTCCGGTGACTCCAGCTGACGTAATAGCTGACTGAGACACGACAGGTGTCACAATACTGTTTACGGGGTAGGATATTTGCAACGGCGAAATGTTTTGCATATTCTGTCCGGTTTGATTTGCAATAGATACTGACGATTGCGGCTGTATGACTGGAATGACGTAATTTGGAATACTGTTACATGACATCATATTCGCCGCCGGAATAAGAAAAGCCATTTCACCGGAGGCCATCTTGGTTGGTATGGCTTGAAAGCCTCCAAACACTTTGGCAATCTGAAGAGGTTGAGCAGACGCTTCCGGTACAGAGGGAAATGAACACAGAGACGAAGTAGCCATTTTTTGCGGCGACGAAAAATTCGGAATTACAGGAAGTTGTTTTTCCACTTCCTGTACAGTACTTGACGGAGTCGCAGTCTGGGTTACTATTGACAGCGGTTGTAAGTTGTTATTTTTTCCGTAAACCATTCCTTGATTTATGACAGAAGATGACTGTGGATTGTTCAAAACACGGGTCGTTTCATCTTTGCACAAACTTGTTGAAGGAAGAGTGGAAGGAGTGTCACGCATGCTGCTGCTTACATCCGGTGTTTCGGGATCGGGCTTTACGGTATAGTTGGCTAAGTGGTTGAGAAGTCTTGCCCGAATTTCTGCATCAATACCGTTCATATTTCCAAGAAATTTACTGACTTCATTTGCACACTCGTTAAATCCAAGTCGATATTTGTTTATCACAGCTGGGTCTGTTGACGCAAGAGCTGAAAAAATTAAATATATCATAAATTTCATTAAATAATTCTACATGATCATATCTCTCACGAAAAGTTTATTTTTTAGTATTTCGGACAATTCCCATTCATTTCAAACTTTCAAAACTACAGAGTGCCTTAGAGTTACACCTATGTGTTAAGAGATCTCGGACGCCACATTTCTTGTCTAACAATCAAAGAGACTACTACACAAAATTCATTTAATTATAAATCATTTTCCATAAAGCTAAGTCGTCGCCAATGTCTAAATAAACAACGATAGGCCGCCATTATTAGTCACCACTTCCTTCTTTCCTCTGATATATACTACAATAACTACAAAATTTGACAAAACGAAATTTGTCGTAAACATAAAAACTGATAGATGATTAAAATTGATTTCATGATCATCCTTTAATAATCATATTGATAGTACATTTAAGAGTCAACTCAATGCATTTTTTAAAGGGGAGGGCAAAGTACTTTGAATCTCTGCAAGAAATAGCCAATGAAAAGTACTGTTGCTGACAACTTTTTCGGGAAAAAAAAACTTGAGCGCTGATCCAGAAATTCTTTAAAATACTTATGCTGATGCACGCATACAATTAGCAATGCCACTGCACATGGTGCAATACGTTTTTAATGATCACATGACCCGTCATATGTACCTGATATCTGTTGATGTTGTAACTGACGTAGATGGCGCACTGTCATTTCCAATATGTCCGCCTTCTCCATTTTGTTTTGGCGCGTTCCCTGGAAAACGAAAATATGAGCAATGTTAGTGCTGAATGATGATTGTTGACGAAGATGTGTTGAAAGAGTAGTACATTTCATATTTAGGTGTGATAGCATGTGTGTCATGTCGAAAATGACACCTAATTGATGACAAGCACACGGTGTAAAATATCACGATTCCTGGGCAGTTAACGTTCCAGCAATTTTGAACAGTTCGTGTTCTTAAACTTTGTTTAATGTTTTAAGCTGAGAAGGGTATCACGCCGAAATATTGGTGACTTAGCCTTTTGTCATAAGTAAAATGTTGTCCAAAGACGGCTAAGATTCCATAGAACTGAAACAAAGGTTACGGTGAGGAATTAACAAGAAGTGGAATTCTGCTCATGAAGAGTAAGCCTTTCCTGCTACGTCAAATCTGCCGTTACGGTAGACATATAAATGAATGGATGCCTAAAATATGAAATCGAATTTGGTGCCTATATGGCAGTATATGCCCATTGAACATTTAGGGAAGTTTTATCTTATTGTACCACATTGAACTATGGCCAAACGTTTTCCCTAGGTTTTCATCGGGTCTCTATTTCAAAAGATTCTTTAACTTCAAAATGTTTAGATGTTCTTCAAAGTAGGTCGATAATTTGGCTTACTACATCTGACAATGGAAATGATGGTAGCTTTCAAGACGGAAAGTTTCAGTTACCAGTCTCTGTGATCTTTAAGGTATTAAGTTGTTCCACGATCCCGAGATTTTACGGAGATAGATGTAAGAATTGTAACCAGTCAGAGATAACGAGCCACGAGTGACTCCATATTATGAAATTGTAAAGAACACTGATCCCAAGATTTTATTTTTATCCCCCAATTACGGAGGTAAGTTAACAGTGCGTGGTATTTTGACATCTAAATTGAACGGTATCAGATTTAGGAAATCGTTCTATTGTGAATAATCTATAGGGTTATGTAACATATTGACAGCAATACCTCCAGGTTCCCTGACATACATGTATCTGGTGCTGTTTCGAACCGGACTTTTAAAATTGTGTGAAAAATGAAACATGCCTTGCTTTTTGTAAGAATTGTCAAATGATTCGCAAAACAAAAACATTTTTCAATTAACAAAGGAAAACAAAAATGCACAAAAAAAAATGAAGAAAAAAAGTATGACTTTAAACGCTTTGTGTCCATTACCGTAGTCAAAATTGTATATTCCAGTAGTGCCTTTTACAACTTGGTGCTTAAACCATGTGCGACAAAAGGCAACGTTTTATATCTTTTACGAGAAAAAAAAAAGCGACGTTTTGTGCCTTTTACGACGAAAATAAAGCGCTTTTGTGCGTACTGTGAGAAAAATGGAACGATTTTGCCTTCTATGACAAAATGAAACGCTTTGTACCATAGCGCAAAAATGAAACATTTCGCAATCTGCAATTTGTTCATTTCTGCAACAGAGATGAAACGTCTTGTGCCATCTGTGACTAAAATGGACATTCAAGCCTTCTGTGGCAAAAATGAAACCTCGTATGTTCTCTGAAGCGAAATCGTGAGACGTTTATTTTCCCTGTTGCATGCATTTCAATAAAATTCAATAATCAGAGATAATTCGCTTACAGAGGAGGGTCTATGTGAAACAAGGGCATCGTTTATAAAAAGTTACACATCGTAATCATCCTAAACTATCGAGAAGTGTCTATATCCATCCGAGTGTTCAAATAACGGGATTGGGATTCACGGTAAATAATTTCAAAGACTACTTCCATTGATAATCTCGATCTCGTTTTTATCGATAAAGTTACTTGACAATAACTTGCCTAAGATTTTCAAATGAAGCGTAAAACACGTTTATCTATTGCCTGGGTGATTAAATCGGCTTTTAATTATCTTTCTGTCATCGCAAATGTTGATGTACACCTGTGGCGGACATCGAGGCAACCATAGGGGAGTTATTTTTGTTCATACCTGTAAATGTGCCGTTACCTTACGTAACGGTGAAACCTATGTTTGTACTTGTTCGGAAAATGTCCTCTAGATTATTGGAGATTTTAATGATCAGGAAGAAAGGGGAAAATGTATAAACAACGATTGTTTTTTTCATTTTACTTTATATCTTAAAAAATGAAGAATGAACATTTCCAGTGCTCTTTGGAAAATTTCGAAATTATCCGATTTTTATTTTCAATTTTTGTCCATTTTTATGTGTTTTAACATAAAATTCTTTTAAAATCAATGACTTGCATGTCAGATAAATAAAGACATACATGTAGATTAAGTTGTACAAGAATGTGCCTTGTTTGTAGACTCTGAAACTTTAGTTTTGAAAGCCGTATTTAATCTCCGACAATAAAATATCTGTGAAAACAGATTTTACTCGCTGGTATCAAAAACATCAAAGTTTAGAACTTTAAATCTCTCCCTTCTGGGGGACCTTATTCAAGCATTGGTTACGTAGTGCGTCGAGGACGTATCGCCATTTGTCTAATTCTCCCCAAGGTAAGGTAAAACTTTAGTGATAAAATTAGTCAAGCGACGCAAGCGAGTGACAAGGCAGGGAGCATAGGATCGTGGGAAACTTTTCTCCAAGTTGCGCAGACATTTAAAAACTGTCCATATTCTCATTGTCAATTTCATCAAATATTTTTATAGCTCATATTCAAATAATTCGCATTTTCAATATTTTATTACGGAACACTTGTTGCGGTGATTTATACCACCACGTCGAAATTTGTTACAAAAGGAAATCGTTTAAATTAAAAGTAATTGGCAATTTCTCATTAATTATCGTTAAAAAGTAATTTTTAATTTCATCAACAAAGAGAGAAGGGTGTGACTTAGTTTTTAGTATTGTAAGTTAAAATAATAAATAAGTAAATAAGATTTAAATTAAAAAGGTTTGAATTCACACATTTCTGAAACGTATAAAATATTTTCGGTCACGTTGCAAATACAACTGATGCTTCACATTTACTTTTCATCCACATTTGTACACGTATTTGTAAAGGCATTCCGATAAATTCCTTCCATGTTCTTTTTTTTTTCCTTTCAATATCTTCAACATTTGGCTTAGTCATAAAAGGTAAATCAATATTCAAACAAATCAAAGATTGATCGAATATTGACTGAAACAAATATTTTTAAAATGCCTCATTGCCTATCGAAAATTCTGAAATTCCAACGCCCCAGGTGGCGAGTATATATAACATTTATATGAAATGCGAGAAGTAAAAACAGTTAGAATTTGTGCAAGTTAAATGAATCCTAATCTATAAGACGGTAGAAAATCCAACGGACGGACGGACGGACGGAGAAGGTAACCCCCCCTTTTTTTTCGAACATTTTCATTCGATATTTGACAAATTTTGTGACCTTAATTTTTCAATACTTTTTACTTCTTTTATACTCATTCTGTGATTCTGATATAATTTCTGTTGTTTAATTTCCTCCTCTATATTTTTTCTCACCTCGGATTTCATGACCTCTAGAAGCAGAGACTTTAACTCTGCCAAACTGGCGTTGATTCGTGCTCGTCTCCTCTTCTCCATTATAGGTTTAGAACTCTAAGAGGATAAAATCGTATGAAATTTATCAATAAGCACAAATTCTGATCCTTGAGGAAACATTTATGAATGTAAGAATATATTTTGTACAGTCCGTATTTTCCATCTTTTTTCTTTTATTTTCTTCAATTAATTCAGGACGTTTTAGTTTTACTGAAGAAAGAACTACATTTTTTCTTGATAAATTTTATGTATATGAACTTTTTTCTACCATATTGGCTGAAGGACTGATATGTTACAGTATGGAAACTGAAAACTAATGAATTCAGAAAAAATGTGAAAAAAAAACGAAAAATATCTTTAAAAATCTTACTTTTCGTCCCTCGGATGCTGTGGATGATACTTTATCGGAATTCATGGCTTTTTCTTGTTCCTCCATTTTGTCATGTGAAGGAATGGTAAGGAATGGCTCGGTCACGCGCCCTCCGTTTGATAAAATACCTGTTGCTTTCATGTCAAAACAGGGAAAAACATACGCACGGTACTCTCTCGTGGGAAAGTTAGCAATTTCTCTTCTCCCGTCAATCATTTTGTACAAGCCCCGCCTCTGCTCGTGTGACATTGTGCCTGGTTGGTCGAATGTATCGGAACGCGAAAGCTTCATGCCGAGTCCACCAACGAAATGACGTTTTGTAAACAAACGGCACGCGACCAAACCCGAGCGGGACTGTGGGAAATCTCCGCCTCCGTTTCGCCGCTAGCTCTTCACCTTGCTTGATAATTTACTTGCTTTAAAGAAACTGCAGATAATACGAAAGGGGCATTGAAAGAGCGTGAGAACGCTACAAAACCCGCACTTATTCGCTATTTGATATATTATAACCCAGAGAGGGACGCACGCCTCGGTGAGTTTACAAAAGAAAAAGCCTGTAGACAAAATCTGGGCAACTTGCTACCTTTGATAAGAGGAAAGCCATAAGTATATACGCGGTATATTGCTGTTCAGACGCTTTACTTTTTATGAAGTGTTCGCCTCTTGTTGAAGCAACGTGCACAATAAGGTGAACCAAAAGTATTTGACGAGTTTGACAGACAAATTAGATTTATGAAATTTGGCTTGAATATAAATTGCCTCTTGCGCATAGGAGGACAGTGGGTCTTTTCTGTAAGGATGTAATGCAGGTGAATGGAACCTTAATATTAATGTTGATTCTGCCAGGAAACGCGGCTTTATGGGATCAACTTAATGCTGTGAATCCATGGTCTATCACTGTTATACACTACCAAACTTAAATGGACTGTTCTGAGTTTAAGGTGCACCATTTGTCCTCTGAAATGCGCCGTAGAATTTTACTGACATGAGAACGGAGTGCAGAAAAAAAAAGACTGAAAAAAAAAAAAAAACAAATCTATCTGGCTTTGGGTCCATTGAATGCTATATTTATTTATTATTTATTTATTCATTTACTTTGTTCATGCAAACATGATACTGTAGAACAAAGGATGATTAGGGTATCAATCTAATTTTAAGCTGGAGATCAAGCAAGGGAGGGGAGGGTTATAAGATGGCAGGAATGAAATTTTTACTTTTTTTAATTAGAAAAGTATTATTTTACAGGTATCTCAATGACCCCCCCCCCCCTTTTTCTCTCTCGTTGATAATATTGTTACTAGCCGAATCGTGGATCTGATAAGACTGTTATCATAATACAAATTTATATACATGTTGTATTATCCAAATTTTTGTAAATAATGTAATCATTTTGTTAAATAAGAAAAAATGAATTATAGGTTTTATTGATTTTTATGTGTATTTTTTTCCAATACGTTACAGAATGCGTTATATGTCTATGCAGTTCATGCACTTTTGTACCATCGTTCTCATTATTATGTGTGAATTTTTCTGAGAGGATGAAAAAAAGATATGGAGAATCCGGGTATCGATCCCGGTACCTCTCGCATGCTAAGCGAGCGCTCTACCATTTGAGCTAATTCCCCTGTTGTACTTGCGGAGGTGTTAAGGTTGGTTAGTTGGATATAATACTTTAAGTACGATAAGCGTGCGCCAAGTTTCCCGCCACGTGGAACTGCTCGTAACACATGTCCACATGCCGTTATGTACACAAATTACAGGGTAAATACAACAATTACTTCTCGTTCATTAGTAGTTTCTAGTTCATCAGTTACTTCTTTCTAGATTTATCTGTTTTATTAATTAAAAATATTGAAAGCAACTGAAATTTACAATATCTTTCCATTAACGTTTAAATTTATTTTCAATATGCACAAAATGATACTAAAATAATATTAATTAACGTATTCATATAAAATATTTCTTTTTCTATTGTTTATAAAATTTTTATTCTTTCAAATCATCGAGGTTCAATTTGCTTTTGTAAAATTATCTCAAAAATAAATGATCGAGTTTATTATTATTTATTTATTTATTTAATTTATTATCAATAAATTGATTTTTAGATATAAATCATTTGGTATATTGATTTTTCTTTTATAGCTATAATGAATATATTTTTATATTGGTAGATACATTAATTGTTGAATTAATTAATAGACGAAAAGAGGAAAATATAGTTTATTAATCTGTTTATTTTATTTGATCATGTGTAGAATTTAAATTTGCTTAGAATTTGCACATGTGATTGCAAAATATAACCTATAGTTTTCCTGAGCAATACCTACTTCTCATCATACATAAATGAATTTTCTTTTGTATTCAAGTGTGGTCTATGAAAATGACAAAGAATATACGCAAACAGCATTTTTTAAAAATCCAGTGGGGGAAAGAGAGTGGGATGGGGGGGGGGGGGGGTGGGGTTAGAGACACACTTAATCTCCTTGTGCCAAACATTCTTTAATTTTTTAAGGTCAAACTTTCCCTCAGTCACCCTCAGGCCAAATACTGTCCTCAAATGGTCCATCGGACAAATCTCCCATAATTCATTTGGCATAGATTTTCTTTTGGCATATCCATCATTCTTTCGGACATTTATGTATTTTCATTTAAAGGTTTTGTTATTTTCCTCATCTTGCTATCAAATTTAATAAATGTAAAATGACAAATCTGTCGGAATGACCGGAAATAAAAAGCCACTTTAGCCATCGGACCGGTACGACCTACTATTTTACAGCTTTGACCAGTGGTCAAACAAAGGCGATTTGTGATCGCTTGAAGCGCGTACCTGCGATAGTATGATTTATCTGCATATCAGAAAACCATATTTTTGCCTTTGTGACATGAAATGGATTTACCGAGTTTTCGTATGGCATTTTTTTTTTTCGTTAGTACAGACGAAATGGTTACAGTGCACACACACTACAGAACGTTTCGAGAGGGGGAAAGTTATATTCGAAGGCATTCCGCTACATTTATTCAATGTATTTAGATGATAAATTATATATAATAATTTACAATGCTCAAAAAAATTAAAGGAGCGATTTTCCCATTGTAATATAATGGTACATGGCTGTAAAATCTTTTGGGATAAGCAAGGCTACATCATCGATATCAAGTTTTTTAATGTGTATATGGTTAATATGTTCAGTACAGACATCGGTAATACAGAAATGACTATCAAATATGTCTTAATACATTTATGTGTATTATATAGAATAAGCAGCTGCAAATGTGTGTGATATGAAAGTAGAAACCTTGCTCCCTTATGTTATAAATGTAAAATGGCAAAAGAAACTAAGATGCAAGGGAGAGATGATGCAAAGACCGTCCGAAACCCTTTCAAGAAGAGATTGTCATTACAGATACTTCAAATTTTGAATCACCAAAATTTGAAGCATTTGTACCAAATTTTCATTTTTTTTCTCATGAGAGGTCACCCCTTTAAAGTTGAATTCTAATAACTTTTGTTTTATTTTATTAATTTTTTTTTCAAAAAAAATTTTCTGAAGTACACGAACGTTTCCATTTTCTGACTTAAATTTGTTGTGCACCTTTATTTCTAAAAATTGTCTCAAATTTCGTTTAAAATTGCCTTTTGCGAGGAGAAAGAAAAGAAAAACGCTCTTCTTTTTTAAACTTTCTACAGACAATGGTGAACGGTAAAAAATCTGTACGTCCAATTAAGTGATACAAAATCATGTATTTAGCGAATAAAGAGCGATATACGCCATGCAGATCTGTAAAAAGAATGCTTGACTTGGTCGCTACATTATCATTTATTTCGCATCAATACGAAATATGATGCTCAAATAAGGAACAATTTAAGTGTCACCCACTTAAACCCCATGCCTCGTTTTGACTTCACAATCAAGAGCTCAATCACACCTGTTTAAAAGGTGCATACTTAAGTTTTCTCTGTTGATTTATGCACTTTAATTCCTGCTTTTGGTAAAGAGTGCATATTTTAATTCAAACGAAACAATGGAGCGGGGTACAAAATACTTAGCTATCTTCTTTAGCACTAGACCTTGTCTGACCGCAGCGGCTTGATGAGAATTGATTTCCATATATTTTGCGCATGCACGTGATGATGCATAAGAAAGTTGTCCACTCGTAAATCATTGAAAAGTAGAAATGTTTTCTAAAGCGTCCGCAACTACAAAACATTTTGAATCAGAAGGAGACCGAACCTCAAGAGAATGGAAACTTTATTTCATGATTTTTGCTGCTGCTGCTGCTGCTTCCGCTGCCACCGCTAATGATGGTGATGTTTACAATGTATGAAGGCTTTGGTCTGTCGATGCTGTGGATTATTAATTTGTGTTTAGGAAGTGTTTAGAGGGGCACTTACCTAAACATTGAGTATATTAACCCTATATATACATGTACATTCAAATTCTTTCAAAGAAAGCCTTAACTATATAAGGACAATTTCTTAATATTGCCATCTTTTCTTTTTAAGGAAAATTAAGGTTAAATCTTACAAAACGCACAAATACAAGCAACTCACTCCTTTATGTTATTGTGTTGGGAAGAGAGAGAGCATGAAACAGGCGGAAAATATCATCAGAATGACAAATCTGGACCAAATTCACGTACATCATCTCATTGTTCTTATGCAACCGATTTCTGCATGACTGTCGTCTCAGAGAGAACAAAAATATTTCGTATCAGTCTCGAGATGCCAGTCTGTCGGTTAGGACTGAGGAACATTGAGATTCGTCATTGACAAAACAATTTCATTGTAGATCTTTTGGTTTGTCTTTGTGATGATGTTTCGTAGACGTTTCTTGAAGTGCTCTTTGCAACCTAATCATGATGGAGACCTTTGTCTGCTTTTCGATAATCTTGGGAACAGATGCATGATATGTTCCATTACATATACATGTACTACTATTTTGACAATCAAAAACGGAAGAATTTTATTTTATCCAGCTTTTGACTTGAAAGTCCAAAAAAAGTCAATAAAGTGGCTTAAAAAGTTACTCCCTTATCTTAAAATTTTATGCAAAAACTAAGCACAGCAGTTCATGGATTTCAATGAACTCATACATGTACTATGTAATCCGGCTTTATAGAAGATATAACATTTGCAAAAGGAAGCCTATAGTCCTTTCATGTTCCTTTTTTTTGCATAGAAAACATCATCCCGAAACCTCTTTATCAACAAATAAACGGGGTTACCTTATCCACTTTACTCGCAATCAGGGAAAAAAAAACATCGAGGCGAAAATAATAGAAAACCTCTTAGTTAGCATTTTTAACAGAAGGAAAAGGAATTATTGAAATATAATACGATATAATTTAAGATGTAACTATATGCGCAGGGACATAGTTAAAGTCTGTAGATGGTGACATTTGAAAAGGCCCAAGTACACGCTAACATAAGGTAGCGATGCTTTCCCACGGTGTAAATATGGTACCGTGCATATCAGATTTCAACCATGGGCTAATGGCCTTCACTCTCTAGGTATAATGATAGGACCATAGTATGGGATCTAGTTTGCAGTGATTTTTTACAGTGAAAAGATCCTGACACCCAAAACATGATTAGCCCCCCTTGCCATTAAAGACACTCTAGACTAAATTAGATGGGAGACAAGATAAAAACGTGGTAATGTTACATTTTTCCAAATTATGATACTGCGGGTTATGATTTATTATCACATGTTACGGGGCCAAGATCTATTCGTCAAAGTAAATAAAGCATTGCAATATATCACGAAAATGACTTTGTTCAAATGTAGAGAAAATTAAATCTGAAAATGAAATTGGCGTAGTGGAAATGGCATGTAAAGGAAATGTGTTCATTGTCATTGTATTAAATGTACATACGCGTTGATTTGATGTATTAGGGTTTCTTTTTCGAAAAATAAAGGAAGAAAGAAAAAAGCCCTCAAGACAGAAACATCGGCTTTTTAATTCAGTAGGAAATTGTTTTTCCTACAATGTGTTTGAACTTTCCATTTGAAAAAAAAATATATTGAAGTATTTTTCAGCCTGTGCCTGCACACAATCTTGCTGAAACTAATTTTATCTTTTGCCACTAACGTTATTGAGGATCAATGATCATGACTTGGGTTAAGTACCAAAAACGTGCATGCCTGGTCTATGTTGCAAATGTATCCGTTCTGAAAACGAGGTAATGTTACATTTTTCCAAATTATGATACTGCGGGTTACGATTTATTATCACATGTTACGGGGCCAAGATCTATTCGTCAAAGTAAATAAAGCATTGCAATATATCACGAAAAAAAAAAACAACCGTGCATATATATCACGAAAAAAAAAATGTATCCGTTCTGAAATGATGCTATTGAATTTGAAATTTGAAGACGTTTAATATTGATCTCCATATATGTCGTGAATTCTGTTGATCGTTTCTTCAACGCATACTAAAATTTCTGTTATCAAAATTTCTTGAAATTTCTAAAACGTGGGTCCTGTAGCATCATATCCCACCCATTCTTCTACGTCTTTCGGTACGCTTATTCGACATAGTAACTTTCATACTTTTTTGGCATATTACATTGTTTAGATTTGAGGATCACTGACGAGGGTTAAGTACCCGAAACGTGCATGTCTGGTCCATGTTGCCAATTTATCTGTTCTTAAATGATGCTATTCAATATGAAGACGTTTACATTGATATCGTACTCTTGTGCGATACATTAAGTACATGCTAGCTCTTCATTTTAAAACTTAGTAGCAGATCTAGAATTGGAAACTTGGAGTTGGGGGATTAGTTCTTGTCAGAAGGGTGTCTTTTCGTTATGCTGATAACAGAGTGTAGAAATGATCACATTATCAAGCTTTGCTTCATGTTGTTCAATATAAAGGAAACGATTAGCTACATGGTTACATCCCAGAGGAGAAACACACATACGAAATAATCATGTAATTGTCTGTCTGTTTGTTTGTTTGTTTGTTTGTTTGTTTGTTTTTTGTGTTGTATTTGTTTTGTTGTTATTTTTGTTTTTGTTTAAAAGGTGTTGCATCTGTTGGTCCTATTGAATGCGGGTTTCCTGCTTTTTGTGTATTCGCTGTTTATTGCAGCTTGTAGAAGAGTTCGCCTTGGTCACTGCATCTTTGCTTCATTGATCCACTAGTAATATGGAATGACCAACCCTTCATCGAAACATACACATAAATATAAAACTGACCTATCAGTGAGCATTGTTGCCAAAGAAAAAAAATTCCCAAGAGGAATGTCCCGTTTAGGTATTCCGATGTAGTTAATAAAAATAAAAAAAAATAATCGATCATATCTTTTGAATAGGACTAAAAGCAGAACTATTGCCCCTCTTTGAATTTGTGTAATTTGAATCGCTTTCGTAATCATTTAAAACCGAATCCAATCCCTTTGAACCATCCACACCACGCGGCAAGTTGTCTGTATAGAATAACAAAAATCACGGAAGAAACGTTTCCTTTATCTCGTTCAAATGCAAGTTGTTGCAAGTTGAAATAGTTCTGTATGACTACGTCATTACCAGGAGGTAAATGTATTTTTTGTAGAAGGGACTTTTAGTTTGAACATTACTAATACATTGTAGTTTTTAGTCCCCTCCCCAAAAAGACGAATGCTATTACATGTACTTTACTCCCTTATTCTTCTGAAATCTTTCTTAATAATTTTTAATGATACTTGATTTATCTGTTATTTTGTTACAGCAATGACTTCCATGAACCATACATGTGTATTTTAAGAAATAATTCTTCATTTATGGTGCTTGAAGTCAGAAAAGCGGACATCTAAATTGCGAATTATTGAAAAGCATAATTCCAGTATCGACCTCTAGAAATGTATGTCAAAGGGACAGACGAAGAAATGTTACCTAGTTATGACCTTAAATGCCATATCCCAAAAAAGTCCGCCTTTCATGATAGTCTGGCGAGGACACATGTCCGACATCCGATACGATAAAGTCATCATTCCTTACATCTTTCAGAAAGAAATGATTGGTTAAGTACTGTTATTAAGATGTCATAATCAGCCAAATGATGCTCAAAAGTCGGTCAGACGTAACGAGAGAACGGTATGTTTTAGGGCTTTCCTTTTTCACAGTTGAGCTACAGCGGTACTGTTCAATTCAAATAGGTATTTTGAAGCAGAAAGATTAGAATAATCGATAAATCTCCTTTATAAACTCTGAAAGTTATCTGTAAAAACAAGGTCCATAATCTATTTTCTAACTTTTATTGTAACATACACTAGCGCCAAATTAGTATTCGATCTAAATTTCTGCAATTTCCAAAAAAAAAAAGGTTTCGATATTTTCAATGAAAAGGGGAACTACCTCCTTTAATATAATTCTGTCCTTCGGTGCATGCCTTTTTGGCATGCATTTTAGGGTTTTTGGCATGCAGTTTAGGTTTTTGGTATACATTTTAGGTTTCTTTTTAATTCATTTTATAGGTTTTTGGTATGCATGTGAGGTTTTTGGCATGTATTTTAGGTTTTTAGTATGCAGTTTAGGTTAATATGTTTTCTCTATTTTTGCCTTAAACATCATTTATGAGACATTATTTGTTGAAATGGGCATAATGGCACACTACACAGTGATTGCCCACATATTTCTTCATCTTGTTTCCTAAAGTGATAGGATTGAGTTGTATTGGGATCTTGGATAAAACAATACAAATCATACTTCCAAAACTAATTATCCACTGAGATGACTTACATAACCTGTTACCAAAGAAACATAACGGACGACTTGAATAAATTTTAGGTCTCAACAATATACAGCCTGCGATTCGAATGCACATACATATTGTTGACACGAAAATGCTGACGATTACACATAAACCAATGATGTATGTTCTTTTGTTCAAAGTTTCCGAAAAAGCAAATGTTATTACTGGCGAATTCTTATTTCATTTTCAATGGCGAAAATGAAATATTGTTAATAAAAAAAACTTTGATATGTAACAAAACGATGATATAAGCGCGCCTCTTATCTGTTGCTACAAAAATGTATTATATAGCATCAACATTTCCTGACCCGGGAAATGCTGAATTGTTAAATGGGCTATATTGGTAATAAAAAATAGAAAAAGTAGAAGTTTCATTGTACATTGGTCTGTGTACGTTTTGTTTTGTGGGCCTCGCAAGGTGCTTCGTGAGCATTGCACGGAGCTATGTTTCAGAACTATTCTCACTTCTTCGGAGCTTTATCTAATTTTGTATCTCAGGATGTCCTATATTTCAATATTTTGTTTCAGTTTACGGGAACTGTTGAATTTTAAGATTTATTAAATAAGTTTCACCTCTGGTGGCAATGTCCAAAATTATTTAAGAGCTGGCATCCGAACATTTTTATGACAGAGGAATTTTAATATTGAGGAGAAAAGTCATCAAATGTCTGATTTGGTATTCAAATTAGGTCATGTGATCGCTTCCTATATACCACTACATAGATCTTATCTGAATTCGCATCAGAAACTAGATGATAAATCTGCTAAACAGAAATATTATAGTGTATAAGTAGATAAACCCTAGATTGCAGGTTATTATAGTGTCCTTTCCCTTTTTAATACATGACAATGCTCATTAAAATTTTCTGTTTTGCGTTTGCATATCTTTCCATATTTGGTGAAAGATAATACCATTGTAGGAGTAGTATGACACTTCAAGAAATGACTTAACGAAAAATAAAGTTCCCTCAATTTGTACCGAGATAGCACTCTACTGGACAAAGATTCCTAAATGTTAAACGTCTTCAAATTCAATAGCATCATTTTAAACAGATAAATTTACAGCATGGACCAGAAATGCATGTTTCGGGTACTTAACCCTCGTCAGTGATCCCTAATTTAGACAATATTATATGGTCAAAGAGTGTGAATGTTGTTATGTTCAAATCTGTACTGAAAAGCGTAGCAGGTTGGGTGGGATATAATGCTACATGACCCACATTTTAGAAATTTCATGAAATTTTATGACAGAAATTTTCGAATGCGTTGAAGAAATAGTTATTTCATCCTAAAGTATCATCTAGATGAAAGAAGGTCTGCATCCTCACAAAATTCCGTCAGTGCTTTTTGGACACAGATTGTATATAAGTATGCAAATGAATTGACCGATAAGAAATTTGGAGCCGCACACTTTTTCACAATCAGCGAATGAGAGTAGATAAACAAAATTCAAAAAATCAAACTAGAGGGCGCTACTAAAATAAAGTTGGATATTTCTGAAAATCGCCTTGGTTTGACGTACCACTATCCGAGACATATTGATTTGAAGTGTTGTCCAAGTACTGTTGAAATGTTATTCAAGTGTTGAAGTGTTGTTCAATAAGATAACGTGTCTTACATGTATAGATTAAGGAAATCTAATTTTCATTTTCTGTGTCGACAAGTGCAACGAAAGAAATTTAATACCATTTCTGCCCTAGATTATCATTGCTCGCAAAATTTTTACCATTTCTTTTTAAAAAGACTTGCTGCTTAGTGACTGTACCATCCTAAGTATCATAATATGACATGCTACATTTCAAGTAGAATTAGTTCAAACAAAGAAGTCTTTTGTGGTTTCTATTTAGTTTTAGGGTATAAAATTCATTTTTTCGTATGCCATTTTTGTGCAAAATATCACCACAATTTGTTAAGCCACAGATACGTAAAGCCATGACAATTGCCCATTGTATTAAAAATCGGGGATTTGAAGTTTCTCACGATCCTCTGAAACGATTTATTTTCGGTCAGTAAAGATGTACCTGTTGTAATAAGTACTTATAACAGGTGAACATCCTCCTCAAATAATGGGCGTGGTTTTCCCACGTAACTTCGACCATTTTGACACGCGTTTATGCTTTCTGAGTATGCAAATTTTCCCGATTTGAGATATTGACCAATCACAGATCAGCTTACTTTTGGTGCGATGATTGGTAGTCACGTGTCAAAATGTATAGATACTTCTGACGCCATGATAATGGAATACCGTACTTGGATAAAATCAAAGCCATAAACATAAAATTTATCAAATCTAATGGGATGAATATATAAAGAATTCTTTCTTCTTCTCAGGAAATGATCATCTATTGTAAATTTGTGGATAAACAGAACATACAGATAATTTTCGGAAACAATTATATGATAAAAATTGAAAATAACATGTTGCGTGATGCGTGTTGCACCACTAAGGATACCAAAACAGTAATAAAAAATTCTAGATTATATATATAAACAGTTTCAAAAATGCTTTCTTTGCATACAATTCTTGAGACTAGAGAAACGTATCTTGATGCTTTCACTAAGACATGTGCATTCTACAAACCTTCGAGCTGGTTTCGATTGCAATGTACAATCTGTATTTAACATCTGATGAGGAAATTTTGTTTTAAGCATATGTTGAATTTGTTTTCTTACCCCTTGCTTTAATAAACAGAAATAAAGTATGTTTAAATCGCAAAAATTCAATATGAGGATAAATAAGCATGTAAGAATGTCATCGGGTTAATCAATGCTACTCAATTAGATCACACTTTGCACATTATGTTTTGATAGAATATCCTGGTTGGAAAAGAACGAAGGGAACGTTTATTTTGCTAATGCATTTTATGTTCAAAAAGAGACACAACTTTATTTTAAGGGATGCATCATGTATAATTTTCTCACATCCTGGTTGATTTGACGATAATATATGTTAACACTTACGAAAAAGTTTAGGAATTTTCGTAACTTAAATCATCAAAGAAAAGCTTAAAATGTTTTTCAATTCAGATTATATTGTGCTTTCTAATATCATTACTGCATACGAAATACTAATTCAGAAACAAAACATCGCGATTTTTAATTTATACATGTAAGAAGCTTAAGAACTAAGCGATCAAAAGTTACGAAAATTCCTGAACATTTTTCGTAATTATTTTTATGAAACAGGCTGTTAATCACAAAATGTTCGAATTCTGCTATCAGGGATCAGCATTCTGGACAAACATTATCAAAAACAATGCACCAGTCATACATGTATCGGAAATCTGTGTGTCGAACTATACTACAAGGTAGGCTAAAATGTAATAATATTCTGTGTAAAGTATACTTAAATTCTAATATTCCAATAGATCTGCATAGAATTAATAGGGTCGATGTTGAGAGAAACTGATTATAATAGTCAAAACTGCACATACATTTTGTACATGTAACATCCATCAAACATGCATGATTGAGACATAAAGACCCCTTTATCAGATCTGTCCGTTACCAATGGTGGCAAATATCTTGTTTATAGGAAAACCGTGTCCTTGGCAAAGGGCAAAAGCCACCAAAATCTCATTTGAAATCAAATGGATTGATGCATTACTTAAAGTTGTCAAGTATATAATGAGAACCCTTCAGAAAAAAGTTTCGGATATCGGTAACAGTGGTATATATATTACAATTACACCTAGCTTTCTTAATAGAAACACCTTTTGCTGACCCTAAGAATTGCATGACTATGCTGTTTCTATAGCATATTTGATACCAAAGAGGCTGAATCCGTGGGTAAGATTTGCAAGTTCGTCAACAGTTTAAGGACTTTGCCACCATGAACTCCTTTTTTTCTGGACTCCGTAATCCTTCAGTGAACTTTTCACCCATGTTTGTGCAATTGAATCACACTCTTAAAACCCATAATTACAGAAAACACAACAGTAAAAGATTCAAAATATAACAGAGCACTTGTAATTTTACGGTTGCGTCCTTTAGTTTCTTACGAAGCGAGGACGACACGATATCGAGCTTACGTAAGTGTATATTTACAATTTGTGTTTAGGAAAAAGGTAAGTTTCCCACGGTATGAGGCTTAAAATAAAATACACCTGGCAAAACCGCAACATAGGATGATAAGTAATTTATTTCGGTGTCATTTCGTTTTTGCATTGTCTATGAATATCAAATGTAAAATAGAATATAATGGATGAGACAGGTTGATCCCTTGAAAAGGTATATAGGTAAGAAGGGGGATGCGAACTCTGAATGTATTACATCATAATGAGCGGACCCAGAATGACATTCAAAAGAGGATTAGCAAATTGATACTTTTGAATTGATAATGAAGATTCTCTCCGTCAGGCTTGTTGGTCATTTGATGATTAAGTTTCCTGATTTTGTCCACGCGGTTCTTCCCATTATAATAATTTTCTTATTCTCTAATTTCTCTGTGTGATTTTCTTATATGTTGTCTTTCGTTGTTGCTGTTGCTGTCTTCGATGAGCGAGTTGTCTCTCGATGTTACAGTGTACTGCTGTCCTCGATGTGCTTTCCTATAATTATCACCAGTACTGTTGTCTTACACTATTATTTCTTTCTATGATTGTCTTGCATGTTGTCTTTCGATTTTGCTGTTGTTGTTGTTATTAGTTGTCTTATGTTGTCACTGTTGTTGTACACGACGTGCTTCTCTGTATTATCTGTCGCCTTATGTTGTTACTGTTGTTGTACTCGAAATGCTTTACTTCATTATCAGTTGTCTTTTGTTGCCAGTGTTGCTTTCCGCAATACGATTCAATTCATTATCAGTTTTTTTTTTGTTGTAGTTGTCCTCGATATTCTTCCTTTTTATCAGTCATCCCCATCTTTCTGTATCGTGTCTTTTGTTGCAAGTATTATTATGTATTGGTGAATGTTTAGCAATCGTGGTGTTTTTGCTTTGGACTTTCCAACGGAGCTATGCTCTTTCCAATCTTTCTGTCGGAATTCCGAACAGCTACACCATTTGACATTCGCAGCTATCCTTTCGCTGATTTATGCATTTTCTTGTTTTTAGTGTAATATTTTTTGTGTTTTTTTTTACGTAGTGCATTGACTACATTTTGGAGATCCCCTTTATTTCCAAAGGGTCCCAAGGTGGGATATTATTTAACATATTTTTGTCCTTGATGATTTCGGATTCCTCTTATTCGAAAAGTTAGAATTTGGATTGCACTTAATGTGATTGGTTGATAATTTTGCTTATCATTGTTAATGAAATATGTTGCTACATGCTACCTCAGTATTTATACATTTATTTACCTTAAACTTCATAAATTCTAATTGATTAAAAGCTGAAGAAATTAAAGTATTTCGATGTCAAGCGAGTCAAATCATATTAAATGATCTCTCGCAAATACGCAACCCACCTCAAAAGTATTTAACAGTTTCGATTACACAGAGAAAGCATCATCCGTTTTCAAATCTATAATAAGAGATCTTATTGGTTTGAAATTTTCTTCAAGAATGTATAGAGTTGGAACCCTTTCGCATTATTATCCTTTCTTCGGATGATTCTGAGGAGGAATGTGGGGTCTTGACGTCCTAGTCCCTTTATTTCCCTGCATCCGCGTACAAACAGTACGTGACCAGATAATATTTATCACCTGCGTTTTCATCATGCATCGTGCACATTTACTTACCATTACCTAGTTTTTTCTCTTTGTTAGGCTGAAAAGAAATTAATCTTCAATTGAAAGTCCCGTGATCTCTATTTTTAGAACCTTATGCAATTGTGACTATATATATTTACGAATCTTCAAGATATCATCATATTTAAAAATATTTTATTAACCACCTGGATGCAAATTTATTTCTAAATAATTTCTAAAATGTATCTGTTTTTAAATGATGCTATTGAATTTGAAAATGTTTAAGATCTAAATCAACTTTTAGCAAACCACGAATAAGATTTCAATGGGTTTTGCATTCTACTTTTCTTCATTACAATATGATATGAGTGGTCGTAGAGATGGTTCTTATGGGTATAAAGGTTGCAAGGGTAGGTGTTTTAAGAATACTTTACCAATTACAGACGGTTGTTGGCCGCCGAAGTACGTCCGAACGAAACGCGACGAAACTTACGAAATAAAATGGGATCGTGTATAAAAACCATGATATATATTTTTTTTAATCTAAACAAAACTCTGTTATTACTTTATTCAGTAATAAAAAAAATTGAATAAATACATATATAGTTATATGTATTCGCCTGAATAGACTTTTATTTATGTTTTTGTAACATGTATCATGTTTTCTCTATACACGACCCCTTATGTATGGTGAGTTTCGTCGCGTTTCTTTCGGACGTACTTCGTCGGCCAACAACCGTCTGTTATTGGTAAAACTCTAAGATGAACACTTGCTTCCTATAGAACTATTTGTTTCATGTTCGAAACCATTTTAGATCCACGATTTTGATTTTTTTATGAATAAACTAGGATAAACTTTTCTTCCTAGCTTATAATCAGAAAATGAAGTGTACAATCATTGATAGAAACGAACAATATATAATCATGGTAAGTTATTTACCGTCTTCCAGAGGGAAGGGATGACACAGATAAAACACAAACTTTCAAATACACACATTTTTCGGCCCCTCGGCCTTAATCCAGTGTAAAAAAAACGACAATGAATATGACAACTAAGTAAAATCCATTTCTTTGCTTCTCTAGCGTTCATTGCAATTTTTTCATTCATTTACAATGTTCTATAGACCCTAGAGATGCAAAGGATCGATTTTTACTCAGTTGCCGTTTTCTACACTAGATAAAGGCCAAGGGGTCGAAAATTGTGTATTTGAAAGTTTTCATTTGAATATTATTCTTTTACCGTTTTTCGCTCACCTGAGCAAAGCTCAAGTGAGCTATTGTCATGGTGTGGCGTCCGTCCGTCGTCCGTCGTCTGTCGTCCGTTCGTCGTAAACTTTTCACATTTTCGACTTCTCCTCAAGAACGGCTGAAGGGATTTTGATGAAACTTGGTAGGTATGAAGTACTCATGGTCCCCTACAAGTGTTGTTGTTTTTCGTCCGGATCTGTCAACAGGTGGCGCCACCACAGCCAAAAGTAGGTCACGGGGGTACCCTCCTTTGACAAACTTCTTCTTCAGAACCGAATCATGTATCGACAAACCGAAAGCATCAGGATGATCTAGAGAGATGTCTTAAGAAGTGTTGTTATTTTTGGTTCCACTTCGAAGTCAAATTTTTGACGCGTTTTTGACGTCTTTTCGGACTTAGTCAGAGTTGCACATTTTTGCACTATTTCTTTAAATAACTCAATAAGTGTATGATTTTACACACTCATTTACTACATATTTATCATATTTAACTTACTTAATGCTTTGATATGTATTTCATGCTTAAATTTTATTTTTTTGATTTTTTTATGAATTTTTTTCTTATGTAAAAAGGAAGGGGGGGGGGTGATTTTCATACATTTTCTGCTTCTTTTCTATAACCACTCTTCAGATTGTCATGACAATTTGTAGGTATGAGGTACTCATGCATGGTACCCTACAAGTGAAAGAATTTTGTCAAGATATCCACTTTTGGATTTTTAAGGAATATTTTTTAAGTACATAGGTATAATGTATGTTTTCCATGCCCAATGTTACAGGTGCAACTACAGACAAAATACCTTCTTTGTATGATTAATCATTTTTAGGTGGACCTTTCATCCATAGTTACAGCTGATAATTCAACAAGTGACACATGCTCCAGTGTCTTATTGATTGACCTTTTATGTGATATGATTCAATTATTTAAATTCGTTATACTTATTTAGAATTTTATTTTTAAAGTCGGGAACAAGATTTCAAAAGCGGCCATGTTTTGCCGTGTACCCGAAGGGGATTCCTCATGTAGTATATTGTAATACCTTTAGTACTGCGATACATTTCAGGAGATACAGTGCAAACGGAATAGATTTTTATACTTGGAACACTTTCATAATGGTTATCATTCATGTACTTGGAACACTTGCATATACTTGTTATCATGTATAAAGTTTGCTAGAATTTCCTCTGTCGTAATAGACTCTCTTAGATGAAGTAATTTACGGAGTGATTTCTTGAAGAAACGTCTAATGAGTAATCTCTTCCTCTGGATTTTGAGAATGCATAGGACATTTAATATCTGAAATTCTTGAAAATAAATAATTCATGTCCGGAGTTCCTGAAATCTTCCAATGAAATGTTGGACAACAGAAAGCTGTTGTTTTTAATAGAGAAAACAAATCGTTATTCACAACCTTAAGCCACTGTGTTCGTCATCTTGTATGTATAATATTTCTAAGAGGAACACAGAGGCCTGAGGTTGTGAATAATAAAACATTTTCTCTCATAAAACGACAGGTTCCTGTGTTAAGACATTTGGAAATTTTTATCTGTTCAAATAATAGATACATGATGAGTTTTTATCGGACCAAATAAGTTTTTGTCGGCAAATCCGATGCAACCGATACATTTCATGAACTCTCTCCGCTAACAACTTGTCCGTGTAACAGAACTATGATGAGGTAAAACAATTAGTTAACAGTAAATAACGATGTCGTAGGTCTGCTAGTTGGACAAGCTTAACAATTTCATGGGCCTTTTAATTTGTTTCAAACTGCGAAACCTAGAGAAACCACTCGAGTTGTTGAACAGTGTATGCTGAAATGTGACGCTCCTTCTCGCCTGTTGAAATATGCATAGGCAAGAAGCGCCGCATTTCAGCATATTTACTGAAAATTATTTGTTCAAGTGGCTTAACTTGGTCATGAGGTTTGATACAACATACACTGCTTTTTTGGAAAACAAACTGGCCCAATTTCTGCACAACTCACTTGAATTGATAAATATTGGATCAAAAAGATTTTAACTGTACCTTTCATGTATTTGAGATGAAATCAATACTGTTCAAAAGCATTCATAGATTTCAGTGAATAAAGACAAAACCGAAAAAGCTTTCTTTTTTATGCCCCTGGAATAAAAAAATTCGGGAGCATATAGTTTTTGGCCTGTCCGTCAGTCTGTTTTCCGAACAACTTTAACATTGGGCATAACTTTTGAATGGAAGCTGGTGATAGAGGTTTCATATTTCACATGTGTATTCCCTGTGACAATACCTTTCAATTGATACCAAATTTTTTTACCTCATGACCATAACCTTGACCTTTCACGTACTTCTCAAAAACTTTAACATTGGGCATAACTTTTGAATGGTTAGTGATAGGGCTTTCATATTGTACATGTGTATTCCTTGTGACAAGATCTTTCCATTGATACCAATATTACGCTGACCCTGACCTCTCACATACTTTACAGAAAATGGCGTTTATACTAACAAAGATGCCAATGGGGGCATTCTCGTTTCACAAACACAGGCTTCATCATTTCTGGCATGCTAGCTATCAATAATGAAAGGTTTTGTGTTCAATTTTAAATAAACTTAATTTATGAAATCATTTCATTGTTTTATTCTTTTTCTGCTCCACATTAATGTGGAATTTTACAATATGATTTTATTTTTGATGTTGCATAATTGAACTATACTAGCTGGGCATATGACGTTGGACCTGTGATGAAATATTTCTTCCAGCATAATATTTATTCCTTGGACATTTTATCATATAATATTTTTTTCCCAGGAACTTTTATTACGTATCAAAAATTCCGAAAGGAAATTTTATTATGTAATGGATCTTCCATGATCATAATAAAAGTTCTCATACCGTGGAAAATATATTACATAACAAAAATTCCATCTGGATTTTTTTAATGTTCATAATATATGTTCTGATACTAGTAACAAGGATTTCACATATGTGCATAATAATTGTCATTGGAAAAATATTGTAATGAACTTATTTACAAATAGAATTCAGAGTAAAAAATAATAAATTTTTAAAATCATGTACTGTGCAATGTACTGTATAGCTTGAAAATGTGATTCCTCAGAATTTTTATTCCTATAAACTAACCATGTTACTGTAATCATGGTAATCATTGATGTAAATCAGTCATTAATGTGTTTGAAGCATATACGGAAAAATAATTATACATGATACTCACATATAATATTTCTTCTGTTTTAAAGAGAAAGCAGTCCTTTGGGTAAGTGAAAAAGAGCAAAACATCAACAATTTTCATAACAACGTTTCCATCTATATAGACGGAAACGTAGTTATGAAAATTATTGATGTTTTACCCCTTTTTTTACACAAAAGGACTGTGGAAAAAGTATTATGAACAAGGAAAAAATATTCTATAATAAAAAATCCGGGGAATTTTCATTATAATAATAATTCTTCCAGAAGGAAGAAATATTATGCGGAAGAAAAGTTCGTTCACAGACCACTTTATCCATCTTTTCAAATCAGTAAAAAAGTTATTGTTTTGAAATGTGACAATTTTTTTTTTTTTGTACTTTTAAAGGTTGTCTAAAAAAAGCTTCTCTGCATCCGGCAAAAATCTTTTAAGAAAGGTTGTGGGCTAAAATCCTGGTACTGGCACTATCAGTATTCAATGTCAGTATGTCAATTAGAGCGTACATGGGTATCAGGTGAGCGTTGTGCCCCCTGGGGCTCTTGTTAGATTATGTAACGTAACATCTTCTTTCTAACATGCAAGCATACTCTCCAGAAGTAACCGAAAAACGGGAAACAATTGCAAATTTCAAAATGCTGTAGTTGTTCTTTTATGACCTCCCGACAATTTCATTCTGATATGTTTTTATTTTACGTGCTATCACTATTATTCCTATTATGTTTTCGCTTTGTTTGTACGTCGTTTTTGGTGTATTTACTTGCATCAATCTGTTGTCTGAGTGGTCGTTTTTGGTTTATTTACTTGCATCAGGCTGTTGTCTGAGTGGTCATTTTTTATGCCCCCGGAATCAAAGATTCGGGGGCATATAGTTTTTGGCCTGTCCGTCTGTTTATCTGTTTGTCTGTTTGTCTGTTTGTCTGTCTGTTTGTCCGAAAAACTTTAACATTGGACATAACTTTTGAATGGGAAGTGATAGGGCTTTCATATTTCAGATGTGTATTCCTTGTGACAAGACCTTTCCATTGATACCAAAATTTTTGACCTCGTGACCTTGACCTTGACCTTTGACCTACTTTTCAAAAACTTTAACATTGGGCATAACTTTTGAATGGGGAGTGATAGGGCTTTCATATTTCAGATGTGTATTCCTTGTGACAAGACCTTTCCATTGATACCAAAATTTTTGACCTCGTGACCTTGACCTTGACCTTTGACCTACTTTTCAAAAACTCTAACATTGGGCATAACTTTTGAATGGTAAGTGATAGGGCTTTCATATTTCAGATGTGTATTCTTTGTAACAAGACCTTTCCATTGATACCAAAATTTTTGACCTCGTGACCTTGACCTTGACCTTTGACCTACTTTTCAAAAACTTTAACATTGGGCATAACTTTTGAATGGGAAGTGATAGGGCTTTCATATTTCAGATGTGTATTCCTTGTGACAAGACCTTTCCATTGATACCAAAATTTTTGACCTCGTGACCTTGACCTTGACCTTGACCTACTTTTCAAAAACTTTAACATTGGGCATAACATTTGAATGGGAAGTGATAGGGCTTTCATATTTCAGATGTGTATTCCTTGTGACAAGACCTTTCCATTGATACCAAAATTTTTGACCTCGTGACCTTGACCTTGACCTTTGACCTACTTTTCAAAAACTTTAACATTTGGCATAACTTTTGAATGGTAAGTGATAGGGCTTTCATATTTCATATGTGTATTCCTTGTGACAAGACCTTTCCATTGATACCAAAATTTTTGACCTCGTGACCTTGACCTTTGACCTTTTAACCCAGTGACCTCACATACATGTACTTAACAGAAAATAGTGTTCATACTAACAAAGATGCCACCGGGGGCATTCGTGTTTCACAAACACAGGCTTTATTTGCATATTAACTTGTATCAGGCTGTTGTCTGAGTGGTCGTTTTTGATGTATTTACTTGCATCAGGCTGTTGTCAGAGTGGTCGTTTTTGGTGCATTGCATCAGGCTGTTGTCTGAGTGGTCATTGCGTATTTACTTTCATCAGGCTGTTGTCAGAGTGGTCGTTTTTTATAAGTTTACTTGCATCAAGCTGTTCTCTGAGTGGTCATTGCGTATTTACTTCCATCAAGCTGTTGTCAGTGTGGTCGTTTTTGGTATACCGGTATTTACTTGCATCAGACTGTTGTCTGAGTGGTCTTTTTGTCTTGGTGTCCGTTGATAGTGTGTTGGATAATTCCTCTTTCCTCTTACGGTGCTGAAAAGTGATACTGTAAAAAGAATGAGACAACTAACTTCAACAAGATAAAATAAAGTTAAGACAAGAAATCCCATGCTAAGAGCATTCGAGGTCAGATATTGGAGATCATTCATGTCTTTTTGTAACTTATATCTTCTCTGTAGATTTCTTCTAACTAATAAGCACCTTTAATGACGATTTTGCTTACATTGTATTTCTTAATATTGCTTATTTGAAAGCTGTATTTTATATGTTTGACTATGTTTCAGTGTTGCCATATAAAAAAAAAATTAGAGTAGCCATTTGTTTCCATCTTTGATCCTTATATAAACATACAAAAAGTATCCGTAAGTTATTCAGTCACAAAGTCGAGAAGGCAAGGCAAAATCATTGGAATTCTGGAACTCGGAATGAATAACATTCCGAAGTGAGACCAGGTGCTCGGGGAGAGTCAGCGTCTCCTGATGGCATGCAACCCCTGTTGCAACAGCTCTTTGGAAACTTGTCAAATTCGGTGATAGTCTCGATGTACATATTGATATACATGACAAATATGGATAATGACCATATTCCTGTATACAGCACAAAATCGATAATTCAGAAAATCAGAAACCGATGGCATACAATATCAGGATAAAACAGAAACCAAAGCAAACAAACAAACAAAAACCTCCACCACATGAAAAGACGCGGACTCCCGATATGAGAGTGAGACCAGGTGCCCAGGAAGAGTAAGCATCTCCTGCTTGCATGCAACACCAATATCAGGTAAGTATTTCTTGTTTGGTGATGATAACGACCATTCAATCACAGTCCAGAATGTCACTGATCATTCTGGAAAAGGGGATGTGGTAGGCCTTATGATATCCCCGTAGCGACAGAAGAACTCTCTCAATGCTGATTTCAGTCGTTGTGTAATATAACCCTGAATAAGTCGTTTACTTGCAAGCCTGTATGTAATCATTCATGTTCCTGTGGTGGTTTTGTCTTGCTTGTTGATTGTTCTCGTTGTATCATTTTGTTGATTGTAGCATTCGTGTATCTCCAACGTTATTTTGTTGCAGATCTGCTCCTTATTGTTTATGACTTTCAAAGGTCCCATAATAGATTAATAAATGTTCCATACAATACATATTTTCTTGGTTTATAAAATACGACTAATTGAATTTCTGCGAAGTTCTCTCACTCGAGTACATTATTTGGACATGACGAAAACGATGTGTTTCTCTTATCGTTTTCGTTTGTTTCTCTTGTTTGTCGTTGTTGTTTGGAATTTTATCTTTGTCTTTTTACCTTTAGACATTTATTATACTCTCATCTTGTTTTGTAAATTTGGGATACTCATTTAACAAACAAGGGAAGTAGAAAGAATTTTTCACGTCAAAACAATTCAACGTCGCAATAATATCAAGCCTCGATTTCAGATACGACTACACTTTGTAGGTTTGTACCTTCTTATGATCACATCTTATGATTATTGAAGTTTTATTGAGGACTTGTTGTTCCATAAACGACTTTTATCTAAAAGGATGCTCCACCTGAAAGTACGTCAATCTGGTGCAGCTGACATGATTCTATATTTAGATATTGAATCAGAAGCGTGCCATGATATGTTCTATTTATAGATATTGAATCAGCAGGATGTCATGATAGCAAAAGACATTTGATACCACTTGGATGAACATGCATTTAACCACTGTTCAGTAGTTGCACTTAAAGCTTCACGAGATTTCAATAGCATTCTACTCGATAATGTTCTCGCTATCACGAGCTTAAAGCCTTAATAAGATTTCAAAGTACTCTTTTCCAATCAATATATACTTGATATCATGTCATTTTGGAACATAGAAAGGCTTTCGTGTGAGGGAAATCGGTCCTTATAAGCTTCTATAGATTAAACAGTTTTTGGTTTCTGAATATTCTAATATTACAGTTTCAATTATTGGCCGTAGAAATTGTTTCTATGGAGAAGTGAAATGACTGTGCGTAGTGTCATTTAAAGTTTCATGATGAGTGTTTGCTTTTTCACAATATCATTATGTTGTTCTTAAAACATGTTTTACCCGAGACTAAAAGAAGGAAATGATCTTATCATATTGATTTTTCTTCATTCTTTTCAAAGTTAACTTTTTTCCCTCGGACTTAATTGTAAAATACCTTCAAAGATTGCATGCTAGTGTGAATATAAAGTACAACCGTAATGTTGCAAATAGTACCTAGCTACTCTTGATCTTATTCTCGTTTTAATAGTCAATAGTCAAGAAGAGATTAAAGAAGATTAAATCTGTGTAATCACAACGTTTGCTTTTTTCTACATATCACTTTGTTTTCTGATATTAAGAAGTCATTAATCACAACGTTTGCTTTTTTCTACATATCACTTTGTTTTCTGATATTAAGAAGTCATTGTAATAAGCAATACTATCATGTTTTAATGATGAATCATGACAACTTAAGTGTAAATACAAGTTAAGTGCACTGATTGCCCATTTATCTCATTGGTTTATTATGTTTAGTCTTTGGTGTTTCATGTGTCTTTGTCGTATGTCTCTTTTTCGTCACTTTCTGTGCTTGTCTGCTCTGTGTTTTTGCATCAGGTGTTTTTGGTGCTTTGCTGTGGGTGCTGCAAAGTAGACTGTTAAGGAGATCATCACCTTGCAGCTACTTGGCGTCATAAGTTTGCCACGCACACACCGTTTATTTCAGACTTTTGGCGTACGGTTTGGTTTTATGTCTCATGTAGGCTCCTCAGGAAACTGTTACAGAAGGACGCAATTTGCCTCATGATAGCAGCTTAAAACCAAGACATTCTTTACTTGAAGGGGATATTTGTTGTCAGCTTTTGTTGCTTCATGTTTTATTTGTTTTGTAATTATGTTATGATGAATAAAACCCTGTTCTCTCTTGTCTGAAAAAAAAAACGGAAGATATTTTTCAAAAACATATAGAGTTTATATATTGGACTGCGAGGCATTCATTTGATGTTCATTCCTGTACTTTATTTGGACAGAACAACATAATTTTTTTCTCGTCTCTTCTCCACTATTCAAATTCTTGTTCTCGTTTGTTTCATATGTTTGTCTGTGTTGTTTTGAGGTTGATCCGTCTTGATCATATTGTTTGGAAATACTCCTGTTTTGATTCGTTGTTTGGAGTTATTTAGGAATTAAATATACTTATAAATTTATATTTTGTAATGAAAAAGAAGATAAGAAGATAGAAAGGTATTAACAAAACATGACAGAAATGTAAAGTATATTACTGTATTGATAATTGCTGGCGTTCTTTGTTTCTTTAAATATCGTTGATAATTACTACAAATACTGATAGACTTTTCAAAAGACAAAAATCTAAAAGACTATAAACACGATAATGTTTTTTTTTTTTAATTTAAAAAAAAGACATTTCCCTAATTTTGACCATTTGTCCTGGTGTCTTAATCAGTATGCTATAAGGTCTGTTAAAATTCACAATTATAATCCATTGTGAGTGTCACAATAAGGCGTTGTCCTTATTAACATTTTTCATTATAAAGTAAAGTCATGTTCGTCTAGGGGAAAATTATGCATAGCAAATATGTGAATTTTTTTATCTTTTAAAAGCCCTCCCACACAATCGTACCCACATTGTTTGTCGATGATCCAATCTTCTCTTTGAATTGTGGTGGACTTTAGAGCTAACCAGTGATATTCATTGTACAAAAATCTTAGCTTTGAGGCTTTGCTGCCAGCAATCAAAGCAACATGTCATATACATTAAGCCAGGCAAGCCTGCTTCGAATTATATATATACTTGTTTGTTTTAAATAACTGATACATAGCTCTTCAATGATGGGGTCCATATGATTGTTTTATTCATGTTGTATCCAGAAGAAAGGAGGGGATCTCCAACAACACTTGGTTGCAGCACCCACAGCAAAACTCCAAAACACCCAATGGAAAAACACAGAGGAGACACCCACAGAAAGAGACGCAAAATGGACAAGGAGCCACTGTTTAGGATATCATAGCAAAAAGTACCACTGATGAGGATTTATTAGCTGAAGCATGTATGTCTGGCGAACAGAATTTGGTAGTTTTTGTCCAGAAGCCTACTCTCTGGCCGCAAAGTTGGGATTCTTTCAGGGTGTTTGAAAAGAAATAAAAAAGGTCAGACTCTCTTGTCATAGTTCGTAACGATATAAAATAGAACGTTGATATGCTTCATTGTATCTAGTACTCTATCATTTTGGCACATGTAGCCGAGTTCCAATCAATATATTTGATCGTGTTCTTCATAAGCATTCAAAATTCACTGATCATTAAATTACATGAAATTTCAAATAAATGGATCCTTACGCATCATATCCCATCCTTCTTGTCACTCTGTTACAATCTTTTGACTATGTTTCCATTGTTTAGCTTTAGGATCACTGACTATAACTGATATATCAGTAAATGGAAGTGAAACTCAAAACCCGAAATCAGATTCAGAAATTCACAATCAAAAGTCTTGAAAAAATACATAACAAAAGAGGGGATCTTCCTCATGAGGAAAAAATCGGACAAACTGACGGAGACAATAACACAACTCCCTAGAAACACGAATAACAACTTTCTCCAGAGTCCCGTGCAAACTTGTACATACATTGTAGATGGTGCTGTTACCATTAAGAATAACAAGACGTAGGTCTGCGAGGGATTCTTTTTTATGACGGTAAGTTTGACAGATCATATTGGGATCTGAAAATGAAAAATTGCTTTGTAAAGGACAATACTTTAGTCTATTTTAATGAGAGCAGCAACATGCTAAAGCATTTCCTTATGCAGATAAAGGAAGTGTATTGTCCTTGCGAATGACATATGAAAATCATTTATTAATATATGTGTCCTTGTCATTAATACGTCGTTGTCCTGGTACCAGGCGATTCACTGAGACCAAACTAGCCATTATTTCTTACTATTCATGCATGGATCCAAATGGATATAGGGGATCTCCTCAAGTAGGCCGCTAGCTTGAGAACTTTATCTTGGTCGAAAACACATGCGGCCTTGTGCATCAGTGATGCGACATTGTTTGTTGAAATGTGTGTATGGTATGGTGGACTGAAATTATGACCATAGACTGATAAATATGGATAATGACCATATCCCTGTATACAGCACAAAATCGATAATTCATATACCGAAGGCATACAAAATCAGGATAAAACAGAAACTAAAGCAAACAAACGAAAACCTCCACCACATGAAAAGAAGCGGACTCCCGATATGAGAGTGAGACCAGGTGTCCAGGAAGAGTAAGCATCTCCTGCTTGCATGCAACACCCGCCGCTTCAATTCGGTAGAACTGTCACATCGGGTAACTTTAATTTCGGATGGCCATAGAGTACAATCTTTGGTTAGATGGTTCAAATGGTCTATGACAAAATATCATCCACCATAGAAGATATATTTCGTATTTTGATCAATAACGCATAAGGCCTTGAGCAGCACTGATGACACATTATTTGATGAAATACGCATATTCTGGTGCATTGAAATTATAGAATACGCATATTCTGGTGCATTGAAATTATAGAATACGCATATTCTGGTGCATTGAAATTATAGAATACACATATTCTGGTGCATTGAAATTTTGTGCTGTACACAGGGATATGGTCATTATCCATATTTGTCATCATTATAACAATAGAACATGGATTGCAATATTGATCATCTCTCTGTCGGATTCCTAGGTTAATTTCCTTCCCTGAAAAATACAACATTTTTTTTCAGGTTGATAGGCTCCCAACCTATAGCTACACAACTATTTGTGCCTCATATGAAATTCATGTGAAATGTACATGAAATTACATAAAAGTTCACATAAAATTTATATTAAACGAGCATGAACATGATATATATGAAATTTTTTACATGAATTCATGTGAACTTACGGACATGAATTCGTATATAAATTCAATTTCGCATGAAGGTCACATACACAAATTCATGTGAAGTAAGGTGTGGTGAAATTCATGTGAAAACATAATGCTCATTTCATATGAATTTCATGTGAGGCACAATAATTTGGCAGTGTAGATGAAAAATTTTGTTTTGGATCTGTCCCTGAAATCGCCCATAATTACCCGATTATTTGTTATCCTGTGATTATGATGGGTTTTGACAGTTTATGGGGATGTCATAAGGTATAATACAACTCGATTTCTATAGGGCTGTCAAATCACGGAATGAACACTCGTTATATCATGACAAAAACGAGAATGTCCTGAACGGTCTCCTTTTTAAAAAGCACCTTAATTGACTTAAATGAATAATTTTACTCGGTGATTTCTTCGCGAAATGGAAAATTTGAATTAGTCATTTCCTTCACAAGTGAGAAAATCAATTATTTTGTGAAATGTAGTGGCATAAAACCTAGTAATAGCAGTGTTTAGGGTGGATTTAAACAAACTAGATACGGGGTAGAACTTTGATATTTTAATTGGGAATCTTACCAGAGGCAAACAAGTGCAGGGAGTAAACGACACGGTGCCCGTACATTCATCATCCAATTAGCATATTGTTTGATATATATCTTTAGAAGTTGAAAAAAAGTAGACAAAACATGTTTTACTGGTATACTTGTATCAATTACCTTGTATATAGATTCCCAAAATATCCAGGGGCAAGAGGTAAATTTATCACTTCTCTATTCATTGGTATCAGGTTCAAATTTCTATATGCTTTCCATTGCATCTTATGATCTTGATATCCTTTTGTTCTGTCTTCGTGCTGAATAGGGGTCAATACATTGATACTCTTTATTATGAGGTAATGGGACTTCACGCATTTAGCCGATATGTAATGCACTAGAAAAAAATACTCACATATTGTCTTTCTGTGGGTCGCTTTCATTTTAGTCGCTAAATTGAAAAAAAACCTTAAACTGCGTAAAAATACACTCTTATGAATCATAAGTATAAGGGTATCGTCTATAGCCAATAAGATAATCTTCATGAACTTTTAAACATATTGGTTTTTATTGGTACATGTATCGGAACCAGAAACCTCTGCACTATAGTGAAGAATGCACCGAACGCCATTGAACGACCAGAAATAAATTCAACTTTTAACATATTTCTTCTCTTGAAATAAATTGTCGCTTGACCATCATGCAATGTAATTGAAGTTGTAAACAAAATGAAGGAAACGGTCTTAAAGAAAATAGTTTCCATATTCTTCTTGCAATTTCTAAAACGTGGGTCCTGTAGCATCATATCCCACCCATTCTCCTATGTCTCTTTGGTATATTTTTGGACATAATAGTTTTCATATTTTTTTTTTGGCCATATTACATTGTTAAGACTGAGGATCACTGACGAGGGTTTAGTACCCGAAACGTGCATGTCTGGTCCATGCTGTAAATTTTCAGGTTTTAAATAATGCTATTGAATTTGAAGACGTTTAAAATTTCAACGAATCTCACAGTGCAACAACTAAAACAATATATCCTAAATTCCAATAGGGAACTAATGGGAAAAACACAAAGGGAATCGATGTTTTGTGATCTACATAGAGGGCTTTCGAACTCATTGACAAGTTTTCATACAAGAATCACACTGTGATATCTGATCCTTAGTTTGAATGTACACCACCAATTGTGCCTCACATGGAATTTATATGAAATGAGCATCGTGTAGAATTTACAGGAAGGTTCATGTGAAATTCATGTAAATTTTACATAAGATTTATGTGAATGAAATTTCACATGCATTTCACATAAATTAGTTTACATAAACTTTATATGAACTTTCCTTTGTGACACTCATGCAAAAATTGACTTTACATGCAATTCGTGTAAGAGACTTCACATGAATTTCATGTAAAAAAATCATGTTGATTTCACGTTCGTGCTCGATTCACATAAATTTCATGTGAACTTTTATGTAAAGAACAAGTAACAGCAGTGTCGGGCACT
This sequence comes from Pinctada imbricata, assembly GCA_033119305.1. Taxonomy (NCBI): domain Eukaryota; kingdom Metazoa; phylum Mollusca; class Bivalvia; order Pterioida; family Pteriidae; genus Pinctada; species Pinctada imbricata. Next base: position 20,115,438 of record VSWD01000004.1, read on the forward strand.
GCGTCCTTCTTTATGAATCAACTTTTTGATATTTTGTTGGCTGTGTTATTCCATGTTTATTATTTCTCCTATGAAAATCGAACAAAATATAAAAAAGGTTGCTTCATAAAAAGAAAATGAAGTTCGACTCATCCAAAAACATCATCGAAATTAGAGGAGGTTAACATCTTATTCTAATGCAACGACGCTATAACGTCGATTTTCATTGGAGGTTTGCTCCTTGTTTACGGCTGTAAAACGAAGATGTGTTAGGCCATGACGTTGCTGAACGTCACATTTTGCCTTATATGAAAAAATATAGATTGCATTAGAATAGGAATAACTAGATATTGAGCTAATGTTAGCGGACGGTAAATGCTAATTTTACGATGCAAACATCCGTTTTCTTGCACTGCTAACGCGTCACAAGAAAAACTCGGTTTGCGACCGTAAAATCAGCATTAACTGTCCGCAAACATAACGTAAGAAATTAGTTATTCCCTCAGCACCATTCATCCAATGCTATTTTGAACATAGATTTTATTTGGAAATGCTACTGAATGTAGGGAATTTGAAAAGTAGAATTAATGCATATTTCAATTAAACAATAAAACCAGAGGGTGCTACTGAAATGAATTTTAGCGGCTTATAAAAAGCACTTTGGCTGAAAGCATCACTGATGAAAGTTTTTAAATATTCGAAGCAAGTGTCTGGTGCATTACAAATTGGTTTGAAATTTTCTTCGGGAAGGCTGGAAAACTTTTTTAAGACAAAATGACTAAACGTTTGGAAAAGGCAAGGGCACATGACATCCGTAGAGATGCTTTTATATCTCTGAAGTCTATCTTTTCAACTCATGTATTTCCTGCTTTTTCATATTTTGCATAGATTTTAATCAGTGAAAATGTTTATTTTCAGTTATATATTTCTTTGGGATGTCATCTTGCAAATGACTGATTTTTATGTCTCCGTTTATTTGTCATTTTAGATATTGTATGAAAATTTCTTTGTGATACATACACGAAAGGGGTTAAACTATATGAAAAGGGTTATAATGCTTCAATCTATGTCATCATTTAGGGAAGGGGACAGACATGTAATCATATATTTTACAAGAGTATTTGAATTTGTATCGTATCATCGGACGATAGCTGCATTTCGTAGCAGGTAAAAAGCGTGTGTCTTGATATTTATTGTTGCCATAAACACAAATAATAGCGAAAAAAAAAGCTTTTAACATACTAATTGGTTTATATAATGGACTCCAAGTTAGAAAAATGTCCATTTGAACGACGTCATTCCAACGTTATTAGGCAAAAGTGGCGTTTAACTGTATAAGTACAGTAGCGCAGTCCCACGCATTCTGAATCGGTTGTGAAAAGTATGAAGCCTGTTGTTTTATTTTAATTCAATTTTCTCTTTCAATCATAAATTAATAAATGGACATTGTTGATCTTTTTGTTAGTTTTTGAGAGAGATCCATCAACAGTATTTTCAGTTAAACGTTGAGAAATTTTCAAAGTCTCCTTAACCAAAGAAAGTATACTTGTCAAAATATCTAACTTATCATTCTACGGGTATTTATGAATTTGCGTTATTGCGGAATTTAGTGATTTTAATGATAATTGATAATAAGTTACCGCATTTTATCCGTTATTTTACAATCAAGAAATTTTGAAATAAAATCTGTATAAAAGGAAACCGAAAGACCGTGACGAAGTTTTACTTCTTAATATTTTTCATGAAATTCGCGTATTTTGTTTATTTATTACAACCAACCAACACTTGGCATGGATTTGTTAAAACGGCTATAGTTAGAAAACAAAGCTGTAAAAAATAACTCTTGCGAGTTATACGTAAATCAAGCTTCCATTAAGCGAACATAATTTTGTAGGCTTAGTAAACATGGAAAGTGACCTAACGCAGAAAAAAAAACGTCTCATAATGTTTTATCAGGAATCGCTTTGACACACCATTCCAAACCAGGTACATCGATTATACCGGAAGTCTAAACGCATCAAAGTATTAAGACGAAATGATTGGAGACAATGTGAAACTTATTAGAAATGGCCCGATAAAGCAAGAGTTACATTGAAATTCAAATTATATTGACAACACATGCATGTAACAGAAGGGAAAACAAGCCGTCGCCGTGGTCGAGTGGTTAGGGCGTCGAGCCAGTGACCAAAAAGGTTGCTGTAGACTTGCTCAAGTCCTTTTATCAAATAATTTTAAAATAAATACTTGTTTGTTTACTGGCAAGCAAAAGTTGTCTTCTCTGTATTGTGATCTCTGCAAGCAATTGCGCACTGGTTATAGTTTTAAAAGGGGCATTTCTTTTCTACTTGAAAAAAATAATTTATAATTGCAATTCTCTTCATATAAGTTCATTTGATATAAGGACTTGAGCAAGTCTTAGGTAGCTGGTTCGATACTCAGTAAGACCAGGGGTCGGTTCTTCAATGTGCTGTGTTGTATCCCACCATTTAAAGAGGTCCTTGTCTGGGTCTTGTTTGCATGTCTGTGTTGTGAAAAGGGGAAATAAACGAACCCTGTGCCAACTGCAGATGCCCATCTGCTGTATCTACATGTAAAGCAAATGACGGAGTCATAATTAAGACTTTTAAATCAACATGCATGTTGACAATTAATATAGGAACAAAATGCCTGCTCTAAGTTAACATGCATGTTGATGAATTTAAAGTATGCACTTTGAAAATTTGAAAGTCTTCAGAACAACCCCGTCATTTGCTATGGATACAGAAGATGGCCATCTTACGTTGACGCAAGGATAATAATTTTTCCTTCTGTTACGTGTGTGTTTTCAATGTAATTCGAATTTCAATGTTATCTTTGTTTTTGTTGCTTTATTTCTAGTAAGTCTTCGCGTTTTCCCAGATTGTTTGTTGGTTTGCATGTAGGAGATGCGTACTCTTCCTGGGCACCTGGTCTCACTCCATTATCGGGAGTTCGCTTCTTATCATATGGTGGAGGTTTTTTATTGTTTGATTTGGTTCCTGTTTTATCATGATTTTGTATGCCTTCGGTTTCTGATTTTCTGAATTATCGATTTTGTGCTGCATACTGGGATATGGTCATCATCCATAGTCTTGTTTAATTATGTGTGTGCGTTTCCAATGTGATCAGTGCAATGCAATCTTGCTTTAGATGCCGTCCTTACTTTTTGAACCAGATAAGGTGAGGAACGACTGAGTATTTGAGTTGTTTTGTTTGCATAAACTGTATTCTTTATGATATTTTAATTGATTATAAATTTTTAGATTCTGATTTTAGATATTGACGTTTGGCTTTTTTCACTGATTACATAATGCTGTCACAGAAAAAATAAAATTTATCCTTATGTTAAACTAGAACAGAACTGAAAAGAGAGCGGAAGGTGAGATAATCTATCCACAAGCAGCGATACCAACTAAGGGATGAACCCAATATGAGTTATAACATACACATTTCATTAAGCATAATGGTAATTTATGGGCGTTCTATTTTTTCCCGCGATGACCCGAATCTTTTAAGAATTAATTAAGATGGCAGTGACCTGTACTTTAACAAGAAAGGTATGTTACTGAGGCCGTGTTAATAAATTGAAGTACTCTTCAGTAAATATATTATAGGTGGTTAGCTAAAGTACAAGAGAACTTGTTTTTAATTTTCTCGTTGATTGAACAGCTGATATTTCACATATATACCACTGTAATCGATCAAGCAATTCTTCTTCATACTGGTGTATGTACGATACCTTCTTGAAAAAAATTGAAACCAATTTTAATGCATCAGGCACGTGTTTCGGAAGTAAATCCTTAGCAGTGATACTTAAAACGCCGGAATGATTTTCAGACACAGCCAAAATTCATTTCTGTAGCGCCCTCTGGTTTTATTTTTGGGAATTTGTGCATTTACTTTGCAAAGAGTGCGTGGCTCCAAATTTCCTGAAGGATTGATTAAGTAGCATAGTTAAATGAAATCTATATACTGCTAAAAAAAAGTTTAGAATCATGGTATTTATCAGTACTTTCTCGTCAAATCCCACCATTTTCAGTAGAATATAAGTGTTAGATAATCGATTGCTTAAGAGCCCTACAATCTGACCTGGTAGGGAAAAGATAGTCCTATCTGTATGTCATTCGATAAAAATGTACCCTCCAGGAAACTACCGAGGATATGCAAAGAAAAGATAATATTGAATTTTCCCCATTTTTGCATTTGAATCATTTCTTTATGACTACTGACCAAAATGACAACCGCAACGCCGCCATCATCACAGAGGACACTTTATGTCTTTATGTGATTTGGCGTTCATTGTACCATTTGCGTCTCATTCTATGCGTGTCTGTTTTGTAATGGGTGATTTTGGGTTTTTGATGTTGGTCCTGCAACAGAGTGTTGTTGGAGATTCCCTCCTTTCTTCAAAACTAAAAGGCAAAAAGTCTTGCATCAAAATAGAGGGCTTTGTTCCAAAAATCTGTAAAAATTGCCGAAATTTCAAAAGTTGCCATATTTTTCAAAATTCTTGCAGTTTCCTGGAAGGACTATTGCAGTCATATTGACTCTGTATTTGTGTTCAGTTATGCATTGACTTTGTACTCTGAGAAGTGAATTCGTTGTATTTTTCTAATACTTCACAATATTTCAATGATAACAGAGTACCTATTGGCTAAAAGAATAGGAGAAATGGTAGATAAGTGTGACTCTATACTTTTTTAGTAGTATATTACGAAAATAGTATTGAGTACGCACACTCTTATTCGCTTAGGGAAATTGTCCAAAAAATGCCAACTCTTTATTTGACAATGATGCAGTATTCTTTTATACATCGTGTACATCCCTTACTTTATGATTCAAAATCGGTATCTATAGGATGTTTCGCCCAATGTTTCCCATTGATAAAGAACTCTGAGTGGATATGGAGTGTTACTCGTTATTCACATGCTTGAACTCATGTACGATACTTGGTCTTGCACGATTTTTATTTACTGAGCATTCAGCTTAAAAGAAGTTTGTTTTGAAAACAAAGTTCCGACAAGAGGATTATACTAAAATGTCCTGCTATCTTTGTTACTTTACACCACTAGGTAACATGACGAAGGTTACATGCACGCAATCGGGATAACTTCAAATTTTGCTAATCAATTCGCAGATTGAATCCTAAGTCGGCACCAATTGTTATGTCTTTTGTTTTATTGTTTTAATGTCGTATTTTTTTTTTTTTTTTTTTTCTTTTTGTTTTGGTTTTGTTTTAATTTTGTTTTTTTTTTTTGTTTTTTTTTTTGGGGGGGGGGGGGGGTTTTAAAATGTTTTTTGTTTTGTTTTGTTTTGTTTTTTAGTTGTTTTTGGTTTTTTTTTTTTGGGGGGGGGGGGTAAATGTTTATTGTTTTGTTTTGTTTTGTTTGTTTGTTTTTTGTTTTGTTTTTATTTTTGTTTTTTGTTATTTATTTTTTGTCACTTGCCCCGAGTGCGTTTATTTTTATGCTTCTCTACTCTGTGATTTTTCATTCGGGTATTTCAGTGGCAACCCTCCTTCTTCCTTTGCCCCTTTTCAGTTTTTATTGCAATTTGTGCCTCAGTGTAAGAAAGTTCATATCAATTAAACTAAAAGCTACACTTTCTATGATATAAAATAACAATAAAAGTAAATGTTCAGAAGTGCACTGTGCATTTATGTATATCAAAATTAAGCAATTAAAGCTACATTTCATGATGGGAAAACTTTTCTATCTATACATATAAAACATTTTCAACTGGAAAAATTGGTGATAAAAAACGAACCATCTTATTCAAATACCAAAATATCATAAGACCTTGTAAAAGACCCAAATATTCATTAAAAGAACCCCCGTTGGTTTATGTACGTTATTAAAAAGACATAGCTATTGTCAATAGGGACTGAATACAAAAGAAAACTGCGAAACGATGATGTTCAACTTCCAAAAAACCACACATTAAATTTCGACATCGTCTTTCTGTGTACACCCCCAATGCGGGTTGATGGAGAATATGTGTGGGACGAAATAGATGGAAAGATAAACGATCGAATTGTCTAATGGTGCAAAAGGAAAGAAGAAAGTAAAATTTAAAGAAAGATTGGTGCTTATCTCATCTCAGGCGATCAAAGATTACATCAAAAAGATAATTTTCTTTTTGCGGAAATTACATAAGGAACCCTCTCCAGATGTTACCTGCATTAAAATGTATTCTTTAAATGCAGTCAGGCAGGAAACATTTATATAGATGTACAAAATATATCTATGTTATGACCCTCTACTTTCACATCTACATGTAAACGTATACTTGAATTACAAAGATGCTTTGCCACCCGAAATTTTTCAAATAGTTTTGAGGACATTTGAACCTTTGAAAGCTATCCGTTTTCTAATATCATGTTTCGAATTGTCTATTTTCCACAATGTGCATTCTCTTCACTTTGAGAAAGCGCCGGCACAACGTCAGACAGCGGAGGAAAAAACGAAAAATGAATAAATGGACGTACATGAAACTATAAAGGAAGAGTGACCTGAAGTTCTCATATGTCTTTCAAAACAAATAATTCCTCTGACAAGTTGCATGCCACCATGATATTTGCTACAAGATACACACGCCCTCCTGGAGGAAGTAGACATAAGATTGTATAATATTTATAACTTGTCTACCACAGCGGCCCTCTGTATTTAATACATGTTTATTATTTTCAGCACATTATGTCATCCTTAAGTCCCATCACGCATTGAAGAAATTATATTTCTAATTTCATTTACTATTTTCTATCTGAGCCTACGTGAAACATTAATATAAGTTTTGCAACTTCTTCGTCATACGTTGTTAAATAAATAAAGATTATTATTTTCAAAAATGCCATGATGCATTTTTATATATGTAATTTTCAGAGCTCCTACTTCGTCAGGGTTATATAAGACAATGGCTGAAATCATCATTGAGGAAGTTCATCGGTCGCTACAGGGATATCATAAAAGCATATCAGATCCCCCTTTCCAGAATAATCAGTAATCTGCTATGTGATTTAATGGCTGTCATCATCACCAAACAAGACATACTAACCTGATCTGTACATCAGAATGTACATCGAAACAATCACCGAATTTGACAAGTTTCCATGGAGCTGTTGCGACGGGTGTTGCATGCAATCAGGAGACGCTGACTATCCCCGGACACCTGGTCTCACTTCGGAATGTTGTTCATTCCGGGGTTCACAACCGTTCCTATGGGAATTCTCAAGATTTGGCCTCGACTTTGAGACTGAATAACTGTTAGGTACTTCTTTGATGTTTATACTATGACAAAGACAAAGAATGGTAAAGACAATACCCAAGTTATTAGTTTGGTACTTTTCCTTGTCTTTCATATAACATTGGGTCCCTGAGTATCATTTCTGTTCTGGCCGATGAATTGTGTAGACCATTCACGTGATCTTGCAAGCCTTTCGATACCTTAATTCCAGCGATGATTTCATTTTTACCTATTACGATTATCTCTTCAAATGTTTATTCTTTTCTTTGGTTATCTCATGAAATGTTGTATTTTGTATTGCAATTGTATGAGCTGTTTAAGCTCGTTCTTCATTGTATGAACTTACGACACGAATGAGCTTGCTTTGGATTATCATCTGCTGTATTTAAAATGGGTGGAGTGGTTATCCGGGTTATGAAATTATAACGTATGAAAATGTATAAAGGAATTAACACAATAAGAGCATTCGATATAAAAACATTGACGACAGCAGATAAACCACCAGGATCAATAAGCAACTGATTTGGGATGTTGATTCTTCGATGTGTTATACAAATTGCTTTTGGGACATTTCCAAGAAAAAGTGCTAGGACCTTGAATGAAACTAATTAACAAAATGACAAATGGCAAAGATAATGAGGAAATAACCTATTAAGCTAATAGCTGATGAAAAGGAGATGAAATTTGTTTATTCCTGCATGTTTCTACGTATAGTTTAGAAGAAATTTTGGAGTTTCTTCAGGATTAAGAAGTGCAACACTCACTCCAAATATTTTTCAAGTATATACTGATCAGCGTTTGCAGGAACCATCACGACCAGATTCTTTACACTTGAGATGAGCAATTTGAGAGTATGTGATTGACTTAGTTTAAATGTTGCCATCTAAGATGTTGTACCATTGTCTCCATCTATGTGTCTTCATTTTCTTTTCTGGAGAGAAAGTTCTGTTTTATATTTCTGAAGAGTTTGGTGTTTTGAATATTTTCCCTGACATTGTCGCCATAGCACTTTCTATATAGACAGAACCTCAGACAGTGCATGTAGTTAATATATTATTTTCATGTTCGTGCGTGGACATCGACGACGGGTGCGGCTAGCCAACAGGGGATGCTTACTCCTCCCGGGCACCTGGCCCCATCCCATCCTGCTACGTCTTTCGGTACACTTTTTCGACATAGTAACTTTCATACTTTTTTGGCATATTTCATTGTTTAGATTTAGGATCACTGATGAGGGTTAAGTACCCGAAACGTGCATGTCTGGTCCACGTTGCCAATTTTTCTGTTCTCAAATGATGCTATTCAATTTGAAGACGTTTTCATTGCTAGAGATCCGTCGATGCTCAAATTGGTGCTCTATTGTGAGTGCTGTTGAGATTATCGTCTGGATCTTCTTTAACTCATTTGTATGCCTATTGGTTGTGACTTTTGGATTCTGGGTTTTGTGTTTGACTTTCATTCACCGATTTATAACAAATCAACATTTCAAGAAAAACACTACAACAGCATGGATTCAAATGTACATGTATGTAAACTTGCTCTATAGTTGAGTTCTATGTTGGTTTCGAATCTAACGACTGAAGATAATCGTCCAACTATCATATTTACAGCATAGAATCAACAAGCATAAAAAAATATTTGATTTTCTGCACAAATGAAAGGTGCTTATTTTTCATTTATAAATATTCTGTCTAAAGGATATGTACAGTACTCGATGTGTTCCGATGCACGTAGCTTCTTTCCAGATGACCCAAACAACGGTTATTTATTTTGCATACAAAACAACAATTAAAACAAGATATAATTTACTCCCCTTGTTATATAGATAAGATGAAAACGCCCGTGACCTTATTGTCCTTACAAAATTCTTGAAGCATATCGCAAGTCCAACTGAAAAATAAATTCTTGGCTTCATATTTTTTATATTAGAACATTTGCAAATAAATTTAGTAATTTTAAACCAAGCCGACAATCATGACAGGAAAGAAAATGATATATAATTCTGAAAAAAATATCTTATAACTTACAATTGTTCTCCACTTTTGTAAAAGAATGATGACTTTGATAAGCGTTCTTTTTTACGGGAATAATTTTAAAAATACTAACTACACAATTCTACGAATCTGATCGTAAAATTTTATTGATTTCAATATCAGATATACAATGTATCAAGAGGCAGTAGAATAGCACCAGTACCATAAATTTGTTACATCATTAGAACCGAAAAAAAAAACATAGTTATCATTCTGGTACTTTTCTTGTCTCTCTTCCTGGGCACCTGGTCTCACTTCCATATCGAGAGTTCGCTTCTTTTCATATGGTGGAGGTTTTTGTTGCTTTGGTTCCTTTTTTATCCTGATTTTGTATCCCTTCGGTTTCTGAATTATCGATTTTGTACTGTATCCAGAGATATGGTCATTATCGATATTTGTCATTTCATATATCATTGGGTCCGTTGGTGTCTTGTCTATTCTGGTCGATGAATTGCTTAGCCCATTCGCGTGATCTTGCAAGCCTAATTACCAATACCTTAATTCCAGCAATCATGTATATAATTTCAACTCCAATATTACCCAATTCAATGTTCTTTTCTAATTTGTATTATTTTGTTTGGTTGTCTGGTGAAGGGGTTTTATTTTGTTTGTATTGCAATTGTATGTGATGAGGGAGTTCTTCGTTGTATGAACTCAAATGAGGTGACTATGGATTATCATCTTCTCTATTAAAAAAGTGGTTATCCGGACTACTGGCACATAACGTATTGAAATAAACATTCGACACAAAAGCAATGACGACACCAGATAGATAACCAGGACCATCAAGCAACCGACTTCCATTTACAATAGCTGCAAGTATTTGGGATATTGATTCCTCGATGTGTTATACAAATTGCTTTTGGGACATTTCCAAGAAAAGAGGCTATGACCTTGAATGGAACTAATTAACAAAATCACAAATGGCAAAGATAAGGAAGATCCTATTTAACTACTTATTGATATAAGGAAAGGAAGATTGTTTATTTTATAGTGTAAGCCTTCGTGTTTTCTATGGTGCTGTATTATTGTCTACGTCTATTTGTCTGCATTTTCTTTTCTCGAGAGAAAGCTCCTTTTTATATTTGTGAAGAGATTTTATGCATATTGGTCATATTGGTTATGACTTTTAGATTCTGATTCTGGGTTTTGTGCTTTACTTTCATTCACTGATCTATAACAAGTCAACATTAAAAAAAAACACTAGAACAGCATTGTATCAAATGTACATATATCTAAACTTGCTTCATAGCTTCTCATCCAACAGCTAAAGATAATCGTTCAAACATCATATTTACAGTAATGTTTTGATTTTCTGCACAAAAAAAGAGTTAAAGAAGATCTTGACGATAATCTCAACAGCACTCACAATAGAGCACAAAATGACCCCTAGCAAGCAAGAGGTGAGCAAGCATCCCTCGCTGGCCAGGTACTTATTTTTCATTTATGAATATTCCTGTCTAAAGGATATGTACAGTACTCGATGTGTTTCGATGCACGTAGCTTCTTTCCCGATGACCCTAACAACGCTTATTTATTTTGCATACAAGAAAACAATTAAATCAAGATATTATTTACTCCCTTTGTTATATAGATAAGAGGAAAACGCCCGTGACCTTATTGTCCTTACAAAATTCTTGAAGCATACCGCAAGTCCAACTGAAAAATGAATTCCTAGCTTCATATATATTATACTAGAACATCTGCAAATAAAGTAGTACATTTAGTCATTTTCATTCCGACAATCATGACAGAAAAGAAAAGGGAGGCAGAAAAATTATATATAATTCTGGAAAATTTCTCTCATAAATTACAATCGTTCTCCACTTTTGTAAAACTGGTGTTCTTTTACTTTAATGATTAAATAAAACTAACAACAATTTTTTTCGAATTTGCTCTTAAAACTATATTTATTTCAATTCAAGAGAAAATAGAATAACATCAATCCCATTTTTACGTCATCAGAATTGACAACTTAAGGATCTGCATCTTTGAAAAATTCAAGTGGGTGAAATTGTTTTTACCGGAGACATCAATGTTTAATTTCCGTGCATGAACATCGACGGCGGGTGCAGCTAGCCAACAGGGGATGCTCACTCCTCCCGGGTACTTGGTCCCACCTCTGGCTTGCTAGGGGTCCGCCGATTGTGCTCTATTGTGAGTACTGTGGAGATTATCGTCAGGATCTTCTTTAACTCATTCTTAGAAAAAGCCAAGTTTAGATATGGTGTCTAATAAATAAAAATTCATTGTTCGAGGGAAGCTGGAATTTGATTGTTCCACAGAAATATAAAAAATGCATCAAGTCAAAAGGACATAATGATTTCAGATTCGCAAACCTGTGTATCATATTCAGGGACCTTTAAAGAATTTTGTAAGTAATAAGAAACGCATCCTTTCGAAATTGCATATTATCAGCAACCCATATTGTGTATCATGCTGATGTTTTCGGTGATCAACCCAGAATTATGTCTTTAATTCTTTGAAACTTAAAGCTTTATTTTCATTTTCAAAAATTTGATAGCCTATATCTTACTTATATGTATGGGATATTTGCATTATCCTCTATTTACCAGAGGGTACCCTTGGCATGGAAATTAATAAAAAGTTTCTAATCTATTCTTTATCCGCCAGACCAACCAGACGGAAAATTGAGATTTTAATGAATTCAGAAAACATTTTATTTGAAAACAGCAAGTAATTTATCTGGATATGGTATAATTATGCCTCATTGAAATATATTAAAAGCGTGTATTGTTAAACTTGTAACCCCGTCGGATCGATTTACAATACTTTCGTTTTTATGAAAAACGCGGATCAAATGGCTCGTTTGGCTTTTTGTCAGTTTATTGCTGCCGAACTCGGACCAAAACGCATCATTTAAGCTTCTAAATTGCCGAGTTAATGTGAAATATCGTAAAAATTTAGTCCCCTCTTGGCAAAGCTATGCTAAAATATCAAAAGGAACAGATATGGAATTTTACACCTCAAAATTCGAGATAAACTCTTTCACTTTGTGTGACTTCTTTTTTATTAAGCGAAAGTAACCGAATCGTCTTGAAATATTTAAATAAAGCATGCAACAAATACAGTTTGTCTTACTATTATCGCAACAATCTTATGGTGGATACAGAACAAGAGAAGTCAAATTGACAAATATTTGGTGTTTCATAATAAGTTTTTGTACTGATATTGTTTGTTAAAAACCCTAATCTTGCGCAGAATTATTTTCGATTATAGCAGTCGTCACGGGAGATGACAATGAACCATACGTTCCGCAAAAATGTACGAATATACTATGACCACATATAGTGACTACTTAAAAAAAATATCCAGGACCTTTCGATGCTCAGAGAGAAAAAATAATATATACGTTAATATTCGTATATTAAAGCTTTTTTGGTGAATATAGGTTCCTGTCGCTTTGACATATCTTTGAGCTGAAATGTGTCTGAAGAAGCTTGTCTGCTTTGTGTTTTTGCATTGAGTGTTTTGGGGTTTTACTGTGGGTGCTACAACCTGCTGTTGTTGGAGATTCCCTCCTTTGTTTCATGACTATGAGGAAAAGTCGATTCCAAATCCTTGAGATCATTTCGCAGTATAAAATACAGGTAGTATGAATAATAGTGAAATTATAAATTTCACTTTCTTTGGTCATATTTAATTTTTTGGATCGAGGATTACTGACGAGAGTTCAGTCCCGAAACGTGCATGTCTGGTGACTCTGGTCCATGCTGCAATGAATTTGAAGACGTGTAACATTAATGTTCTACAGTAGTGTTTAAGGGCACCTTGTCCGTATTTACAGCGATGCGTATGTGATTTAAACTGTGATGATTCCAACGCAGTAATTTACATGAAGACTTATTGAAGATACTGGTATGTTCCTTTTTGTGTTCTGAGATAGGTTAATTTTTGTGTTCTGGGGGTAGGTTCCTTTTTATGTTGTAAGATGGGTTCCTTTTTGTATTCTGAGATATGATCCTTTTTGTGTTCTAATACATGTTCTTTTTGTGTTTTGAAATAGGTTCCTATTTGTTTTCTGAGATAGGTTCCTTTTTGTGTTCTGAGACAAGTTCCTTTTGGTGTTTTGAAATAGGATTCTATTTGTGTTATGAGATATGTTCCTTTTTGTGTTCTGAGTATGCACCATGTATCTGAGAAAGAAAGGGAAAGTTACCAAACAAGTCTGCTCAGACAAATTATGTTATCGAAAGAAATGTGAAGCCAACCATCGCAGTAGTATGATACAAAACCATAATGGTTTTTATTTTCTTTTTCAACTTTTAATGCTATCTGAGGTTAAAATATTCGATACGCAACCTCAAAGATACAAAGTTTAAGCAAAATTGTGAAGTTTCTTAAATATGAACATTTGTCTTGTGCTCTTTAAAATCTGTCCAATTCACAATTTTTAGAAAATTTCATGTTTTCCTTTAATAACAGCAAGACTACATTAGGACAGATCTTAATTCGAAACAGCATGTACAAGGTTTCAAAATGAAAAGAATCTTTTTTTCCTGATCTCCATTTGCTCTGCACTATGAACTGGAACATTACACTTTAGTGCACTTCAAAAAAGTAAACTAACACCACGCGATTCTTGTCAAGAATTTTACGAAGCAATAAGTCAATGGTTCTTTTTTCCAGACAGCTTCAGTATAATGGCTCTATCACAATCTGAACAACAGTATTGATTATGACACAATGGAAAAGGAACATTCTAAAGAAACCAAGCGCACAAAAAATCGTTCTAATTTGGTTGAACTTTGAGTTTTTGAATTGACCTCGGGATCGAGTTTCCTCGTAAGTAAGACACGTGCGAACGATGAATTCGATCCCGATAAAACAGGCGTGCCTTTTTTGACACCATGAGGTGGACATGGGACCACACATACGGGGTCTTAAATTACTCCATAGGAAATTAACTTAAGATTTGACAAGAGTTAGGTAGCTTATTGGAAAACTTGTACAAGATTTCCTTTTTTCAAAGTTTGACAAAAGCAGCAGACAAGAAATTTTCTCTGACATGAAAAGGTCTTATCACTTTTATATTGTCAAAAGGGTAACGTTCTGATTGTAAACGAGATTATGTTATTACTTTTTGAATTTAGAAAATAAGCAATAAGGCTTATAGAAATTGCATTTCTTGTTTTGATATACGTCATAAGAAATTTAATGACATTTATCATAATTATCGTAATAACGACTTCTTGATGAAAGGATATCCTTCTTCATACTGCAATCTATGTCTTGATAAACGCTATTTTTTCTATTTTAAAGAAGTAGTGATTACCACTTTGATGACAGATAGTGTAACAGAAGAAGCAAAATCATCGCTCTGTGCGAGCTATACAGAACTTTCAATGAAAGGAGGGATCTCCAACAACACCTAGTTGCAGCACCCACAGCTGAACCCCAAAACACCAAATGCAAAAACACAGAGCAGACACGTACAGAAAGAGACACACTAGTTACGAGGAAAACCAACTCACATAATAGACACATGAAACATAAAAGACCACACTTAAACCAACGAGACCAATTGGCAACCGGTGCTGACTCAGGAAGGCCATCTACCTCACCAGCAGCAGACGGTGTGGTTAAATAGTACAGGAACAAACCGATTTGCAAGTGCTGAAGTACCACATAGATACATTCTAACATTAAAATATCATGAAGTGCAGCCTGTTTCAAGCAGTTCTTATGTTCTAATGTCTCACTCCCATATCGGGAGTTCGCTTCTTTTCATGTGGCGGAGGTTTTTGTTTATTTGCTTTGGTTCCTGTTTTATCCTGATTTTGTATGCCTTCGGTTTCTGATTTTCTGAATTATCGATTTTGTGCTGTATACAGGGATATGGTCATTATCCATATTTGTCATCATTACAAATGTTAAATGATACAAATACAAAGAAGAGAAAGTCAAAAGATTTTTCAACATTAAAAGAAAATTCACAGAGAAGCAAAAGGCATAAGAATACAAACAGATCACGTGCAAACTCCATGAATCGCGAAACGATTCTAGGAATTTTTGCGCCTGGTCAGCCAGAATTATACTCCAATATACCAGCAGTAAGACGGTCATTTCTTATTTTTACATTTTTATACATATGCATTAAGCAATTATTTTCAAGAAGTTAAAGAGTTCCAAATCATTATCATTATTTACATGTAAAATTGTAGCATTTAATTGCGTCAAAATTCTACTTTCATTAAAACTTCAACGTTACGTCACTATAAATACATACATAATTCTAGTTGCCTGATAGACGTTGAACATGGGAATTCTACTAGAAATGTAAATATTGAAACAAACACTTTTTACTCAGGTGTGTGCACAGCAAGTACCGTATACATAATGCACAACTGATTAGGAAATAATGTTACCACTTTAGATAAAATAAGATAGCGTCCTACCGTGCATGGTAAATAAAGTCATGTCAAAAGTTCTTTAATAACACAGGATGCACACGTGGAGGTAAAAGATACTGGAATGGACACATTCGTGGGAGTGTGTCAATTGGATGACAAATCGGAGAAGTTTACCGGATTAAAAAGTATTCTAAAGCTATATGAATAATACGGAAGTATTCCAACTCTATACCTTTCCAAAAATGTGGACCGAGGTACAAAAATGTATCAACTATCCCCGTTACCAACTTACAGATTTACATTGTCCACTTCCATGTCCGGTTTGAATCTTTGTCTTGATTCTTGAATAAGAAGATTTTTTTTATTTTCGTGCTATTAAATTCAATCAAATTGGAAATTGGAAACATTCATTTTTCTGGTAACAGGACGATCCGGACACAAACCAATCCGGCCACTATGAAATGGGAACCGATCCCAGTTGATCCGGCCACTAGTCACTCCGACCACAAGTACCCAAGATGATCCGGCCCCCGTTTTATCAAACACCTACATGTAAGACAACCCGGCCCTGTGCATATTATCATTAAATTCTTATACCCCAGACGATCCGGACCTCCTTTAATCAAACACCTAAGACGATCTGGTCCCTTTGTAAATTATCATTAAAATCTTATACCCCTAGACGATCCGCCCCGCCCCCCTTTTAATCGAACACCTAAGACGATCCGACCCCTGTGTATATTATTATTAAAGTCTTGTACCCCTAGACGATCCGGCCCCCGTTTAATCAAACACCTAAGACGATCCGACCTCTGTGTGTATTATTATTAAAATCTTGTACCCACAGACGATCCGGCCCCGTTTAATCAAATGTCTAAGACGATCAGGCCCCTGTGTATATTATCATTAAAATCTTATACCCCTATACGATCCACCCCCCCCCCGTGCAGGTTAACGTTGGCCGGATCGTCTGGTAATGTATATGTACCTATACAGGGGCTGGATAGAATTGGGGTATAACATATTCCATATATATACAAGTATACAGGGGCCGGATCGACTTGGGATGTAACATATTCCATATATATACAATTATACTGGGTCGGATCAAATTGGGGTATAACATATTCCATATATATACATGTACAAGTATACAGGGTACGGATCTACTTGGGGTATAACATATTCCATATATATATACAAGTATACAGGGGCAGGATAAACAGGTAAAGAAAACAGGTCCTTTCTTTCTCCGAATCATGGCTGTCTGAAGATAGCGGTGCAGTCAAAGAAAAAAGGGAGGGGAGAAAAACGATCATATTTGCAGGCACAGGATGTGACAATCTTTCCCGCGTTTGCGCGGGTAATTTTCTAGTATACAATGTTTATGAAATAATCTCCCTAGAGTTCAAAATGTAAAAATTATATTTATCATAGGTTGCGCAACCCAAATGAATTAAAGCAGCAAGCAGCCTCGCCCAAATTCAAAATGGTTAAAGGAAAATCAAATGTAAAAAAAAAAACAATGTCAGTCGTACAGTATGGTCATTGGTATTGAAACTTTCAAAATCTTAATGACTGCATGACTAATGAAATGTACAAGAAAAACGAAGTACAAAGCATAAGTTTGAGATTATGCAAAATTGTTGAGAGAAAAAAAGATCTCAATGTTGTTGATTTCAACTGAACAATTGTACTATATGCTAACATTTTGTTCTTTGGACTTACTACTTTCTTCCAACAGAAAGACAAGACGAGCATCTAAAGCGGCCACAGAAATAATGCAAATAATTCATGAACTAGGTCATTTTAAAATAATTAAATGTTAAAATATGTCAAGAAGGTGTTATATTCCAGTGATCGCATATTCAGATTTGGAAATTCAATGGCGATAATAAATTCTACTGACACTTATAATTTGGTAGAAATGGCTGAATGTATTAATAAAATCCCTACCATGCCCATATTGGGAATATTCTGATAATCATTGTGCAATACGATCTTTTTTACACCTTCAATTTTTACCTTTCTCCATATTTTCTCGATCGTAATGAACGGGTGTCCAATTCTTTAATTACAAAGGAGATGCCCAGACTCAAAAGATGAAGAAGCGAAAAATTATCCTGTTAAATTTACTGCAACTATCTCTACATTGTGTCAAGAAATGAGCAGCTCAAAAGCGCAATCTTGTGCATAATGATAGGTTTCAGGAAGAAAAGTGTTCAAGCAAAAAGGAACAGCCTGCGACGTATTGAATTATCTGGTGATTTTCAAGACGCCTTGCTTCATTTTATGCTAATGTGGTATTAAGGAAAACTTGATACGTGGCAACCATCGGGAAAACCGAAAAAGCCTGTCATCTTCCCGTCTTGTGCCGTCAGGAAACTTATGATAATAGAAGAAGAGTGTCGTCTTCCTCATTGAAACCTTAAACAACAAATACAGGTTTGTGTCCTCCTTGCAAAGGTGTTCTCAATCTTTGGCTTACATCTGCATAAACCGCCAGAAATACAATATGTATTACGTTTACATGGAAACGATTCGAAAGTAGCAGTATGTACATAGACTTCAAGGTTTTCACACTGCTAGCTATCTCACAATCCAGTACTTTCGTATACTACTACCACGTACGAAAATACACACTTCAATTACCTTTTCATTGAAGGAAAGTCTGTCAGAATGCAAGAAGATAACAGATATTCATGTTTTTATTTTGTTTCATTGTTGTTTTTGTTTACGTGTGAAGTAATTGTTTCGTCTGCTTTTTCTGTTTTCTTGATGACGTCTTCGATACTCAGCTAAATTTCTCGGCACTGTTTTTGTTTCATATTTTTGAGTGTGAGCATGAAGAAACCCGTTGACTATCAGAATTGTTCAGGAAAATGATTGGGGCAAATGTTTTTTATGTCTGATTGTAGCATTTTGTGAGTATTTTTGCGAATATCCCCAGGTTTGTTTCGTGCCATGTCATTAGATAGACCGGGCCCACATAATTTATTGGTTTGCGATTATTTTGTAGATTTTTTGATGTAGGATTACTTTGGATCTTCTTTCCTTTTTTTTACTTCACTGGATGACATCTCCGTCAAACCTTTTCGTTAACATCTCATACTGAGTCTAAAAATGAGTTTGTATATTATCTCCAAATATTTGAGGTATTTCTCAACAAATTGTATGAAACCTGTTTGGCATGTGTTCCTCAAATCATTTGGGCAGATTTGAGCAAGATCAATTTCAGGCATGTTCAGCTGGGTAACTCCTAAAACGGATAGTAAATCATATACATATTAAAAATATCATTTGACTAATATCTCATAAATTCTTTAATTGATAATGACAACATATAACCATATCACATAATTTGTAATTTATTAAGTACATGTATTTCTTTCTTATTTAGAAAAAAATATAGATAGGTAACTCTACTACTGATTGTTCATGTATGAATCAATTTTCCAATTTGAATGCGATGCCCACAGACAGTGAACCGGATTGTTTTAAGTGTCGCTTTTGGGGACAGATTTACTTGCGCATAACAAGACATTCATTACGTGTCAAGACTTTGTGTTGCTAAATCTGGTATTATCTGTAAGTGCTTAATATTATTTACTTTTCGAATCATTAAATGAAATGATGCCCAAATGTTTATTTTAAAGATGACTGGGAGTTGAAAGTTAATATTGAGCGACGATTCAATATATTAGAAAAATACGAAATGGATACGTTGTCCAAATAAATCAATATTTGATAAAGGAATTATCTTTTATGTTAAAATTAGCACAAGAATAAGCCAAGGCAGGCTTGTTCGAAAACGAGGCTGATAGGGAGGGTGGGAAAGTAAACATTGAAAAATATCGCTGCCTGTAAAATATCCAAAATGTCAATATGAAACTCAAGTGCGCTATTAAAGTTTTTAAAATCTTTTCATCCTTGTTTAAGGGACTTGATCCTAAATCTTGGTTAAATATTACTGTTCTCTCCAGCTGGGTGGGGGATTAGTATATAGTCCCCCGACCGTCGTTGTAGACGAACCACAAAGAGATACAAAGGAATACCCACTCAGAACATATCTCATGCTGGTCAATGTGGTTTGTGTAGAACACGTGGCAGACACTGAACGAAGGATTACATACAAGTAGTTTTTTTTGATGGGACGATGAAAATATGCAGAATTCTAACATACATGTACTAACATTCATATGGCAGTTGAGAGTCTTCGATAATATTTTCTACTGAGCTGCAGGAATTTGGTATAGAAGACACCAAAAAATATCAAATCAGTGAGAGAAAGTCAAACATACAACCCAAAATCTGAATCCGAAAAAAAAAATCATTATAATAGACCATTTTCCAATCTTGTTGGAAATCACAAAATGTCCGAGTCGACATCTTTTGGCGTTGTTTTCATTATGACGTCACTGTTAAAAGACGCGAATTCATAGTGACGTAACAATGAAAAATTGCGCATAAATTGCCTACCTCGGACATTTTTCGTCATTTTGTCAGCCATTATGAATTTCGGCAAGTGGACTATTGGGATTAACCAAATACAGATAAAAACAACTCAACTAAATAACTAAAACATACTGCATGGAGCAAAAACTGAAAACTCCAAAGGAGATGAGACAACAATATGAAAGTCTGACAAACTAGTTCTAGAACAGAAAAAAATAAGATTGGAATCAACCTATTTTCGTAGCTACACAACATCATATTCTAACTTCATAGTTACATGTTTCCATTAAAGATCAAGGAAGATTCAGTAATCATTGATTCAAAATTACTAAGGGAGGCATTGAGCATTTGTTATAGGTACATGTATAGTATCGCATAAGGACCTTGCAATTTAGCAAACAATCTTTTACAACATTAAACTTAATATTAGGCTAGCAACTATGTATAAACTATGTCTGAGCTAGAAATTATACAAAGAATTATTTCATACATTTTATGAGTTTTTTTCTATTCATTTATCGAAATATACTTAGATTATCAGAAATAACTTAGGCTTCCTTACAATTAAAACGTTAATCTCGTTCTCTCTCTCTCTCTCTCTCTCTCTCTCTCTCTCTCTCTCTCTCTCTCTCTGTGCATGGTCATTATTTTCCATTTCTGACCAGGTGAGTATGACACGAGCGACCCAGACGTATAAACAGTAATTAAATGTCATCTGCATACAAAATAAATATCTTCGACAGTAAACGGATCCGAGTCATTGCCAAGAGGAGAAAAGCTAACCATGCATTTCACAGATTTCGGGATCGAACGATGAAAATATGCAAAAACAAACGTAGAAATGGCGGCAGATGATAGCAAACCGTTTGAGCTGACCTTATA
This sequence comes from Pinctada imbricata, assembly GCA_033119305.1. Taxonomy (NCBI): domain Eukaryota; kingdom Metazoa; phylum Mollusca; class Bivalvia; order Pterioida; family Pteriidae; genus Pinctada; species Pinctada imbricata. The sequence goes on from VSWD01000004.1 coordinate 20,136,421, forward strand.
TGATTGACTTAATGACCCTTTTATGAAAAAGTTAGAAATATTTATTTTGAGGAAGATGTTATCAATGACATCTATGGGTCAGAGTGAACCTTTTTAATGGTCTTTAAGTTGACTGTAGAGACAAATATTATTGCAGTGATACGATCAACTCAGACCTTAATGTATTAATGTCCGCTTAATCGAATGGTCAAAACTGACCACAGCTGCCCCCGCCTCATTAGGTAGTGACCAACAACTGAAATATTCAAGAAGTTGGCGTCAGCAGTTCTGATCCCTCTTTATCACGTGCAACAAAAAGTTCTAAATAAATATTTTAATGTTTCGCGCTTTTCTTTTTTATCACCATGAACATCAGAACATGTAGTTTAAAAAATAATCTTTGTACTTCCTCCAGGTGTCCAAGGTATAACTATTGTGGTATATAAAATTCACCTCAAATGCATCTTTGAATAATAGAATCCAAGAGAGGCTTTTGTGTATGATTTTGCATGACATTGTCTGAAAGTCCATAGGTCATATATGCATCGTGTGACTTAACTTCATGCTTGTAGTGCTTAATATATCCATGATGACAATAATCAAGGCAGAGGAAAACTTTGAAACTATCATCTTATTATTATCATACTAATGTGTGCAATGGAATAAAGTCTCCAACAACATTATTCGGAAACACGTACAAGTTGACAAGATCAAATACCCATCCACTCAAAAAAAACACCGACTATAAACCGCAAACGACAAAAAGCAGATCTCCAACACTAATTGGGAGCACAATAAGAGAACAAGCCAATACCCCATCGATGTATGACACATAAATGACACACCCAAAAGGCAAATGTACATCCTGATTCGACATGTATACGGTAGCATAACCTACTTTTGATACATAGCATGCAAAAATGTATTACCGAATATCAGGAGTTCCCGAGAGCTTTTGAGCCAAGTTCGATCAACTTCGGTTGACCATTTCTTCAACGCATTCGAAAATCTCTGTATTAAAAAAAATCTTGGCATTTCTAACGTGTGTCCTGTAGCATCATATCCTACACATCCTGCTACGTCTTTCTGTGCATTTTTGGGCATATTAATTTCCACACTCTTTGGTCATATTATGTTGTTCAGATTCATGATCACTGACAAGGGTAAAGTATCCGAAACGTGCATCTCTGGTATATGTTGCAAATTTATGGGTTTTGTACACGAAACGTGCATGTCTGGTCCATGCTGTAAATTTATCAGGTTTTAAATGATGCTATTGAATTTAAAGACGTTTAACATTCTTTAATGATGCTATTGAATGTGAAGTCATTAAACATTTGTAGCACTTGCTGAGTGTCACTGCTGGTGAACCAGGAGTCCCCAAGGGCACATGTTACCAAGATAGTTAAACTTAGGTTGGTCGTTTCATCAACGCATTCAAGCATTTCTGCTATCAAAATTTCTTAAAATTTCTATAACAAGCGTCCTGTAGCATCATATCCCGAACATCCTGTTACGTCCTTCGGTACATTTTTGGAAATAATAACTTTCACACTCTTTGGCCAGATTACGTACATTGTTTAGATTGAGGATCACTGACGAGGAGTAAGTACCCGAAACGTTCATGTCTGGTCCATCCTGCAAATTTATATGTTCTTAAATAATGCTTTTGAATTTGAAGACGATTAACATGTATCAATAATAAATACAGTAATTACAGATAGACCTTAGAAAAGACAAGCAGAAACATTAATGACAAAGAATAAGGAACAAGGATCGAAACTTTATTTCATCATGCTCAAATCAAAAGTTGAAATCTAGCTTTATTTATTATTTTTTTGCAGAACCATCTTCAACCTTCTTATTTCAATGGTGTTACTTTGTTATCTCTGTCTGTTTGCCCACCTTTTTACGTCTCGTGAGATGTGTGTTCCGCTGTTTTTCGCCATTGAAGATTTCCTCCTTATCTTTATTTTGTGTTTTTCAATGTTTTATATGTTCTACAATGAATTCTGGATTCTGAATTTGGGTTTTTTGTTTCACTTTCACTCACTGATTAGTTTCAATGAAGTCGAACGTTCGGATGTATGTTACGCACCAGAGGATCTTATAGATTTATTAATACAGATTTTGCACTAGTTGTGTCTTTCGACATTAAATGTTTCTTCACTGATAATCGGTCGAAAATGCGAAAATCCTCAAACTTGTTTTTGAAGGACTAAGATCGAAAATTATCTAAAAAAAAAAGAACTGTTTCAGTAATTGACGCATGCATGAGTTCAAGGAATACGCCACATTGCATTGCTTCACAATTTTACCTCAGAGTCTCTAGTACGGGAAAAAAGACATAAATAATAATTATTAGATTTGACAAGGGAATGACGTGGTGTAAGGTGGCCTCATATTTCCTCACGGACTGTAAAAAGGACGAAGGCCAGTGGTGTCAAATTGTGATGTTTACGTGGTTTTTATCCGAGCTCTTTGGCACCTACACGTGAATAACATAAATTACCATTTGAAATATAATCACTCCCTATCGAGTTTCGATCTGATCCATTCATTCAATGTATCAGATATATGGTTAGCTCCCCTTGCTTACTCTCTATCTTACCCTCATGTCCCATCCATCTTGTTCTGTCAAATTTCTTTTATATGAAAAGATCATGCACGAGTATGAAGAGTATGTAAAGGGTCGGTACGGGACAGTAATTTCAGAATTAATCGATTTTATTGCACCGTATGCGAATTTCAAATTTCAATTTTGTGTTTCATGTTTCTATGATATGAGTCTGTGTTCCTCGTCCCCTTTGCGTCTCTTTCTGCGCGCGTCTGCTCTGTGTCTTTGCATTGGTTGCTTTGGATGTTGTTGGAGATCCCACTTCTTTTTTAACAAAGAGATACTCGAGGTCGATAGAGAGGGAATTAAAATAATGATGATATGAAGAGCTAATTCAGCCTTCCGCCTTTGCACTGGTAATTAGATAAAGTTGTCATAGCTTCGTGTTTCTATGAAGTTGAATATCTTCAAATTCAGTAGCATAATTAAAGAACTGATAAATTTACAGCACGGACCAGACATGCAGGTTTCAGGTACTTAACCCTCGTCAGTTATCCTCAGTCTAAACAGTGTAATATGGCCAAAGAGTTGGAAGTTACTGTGTCCAAAAATATACCGAAAGACGAAGCAGGATGTGTGGCATATGATGCTACAAATATCAAGAAATTTTTATAACAGAGAATTTCGAATGCGTTGAAGAAACGATCAACCGAAGTTGATCCAACTAGCCTACATGTGCCCTCGTAGACTCCTGGTCCAACAGCTATGTTACTGTCTCCGTATGTTTGTCCTACTCTCATGAAAAAGTTAAGTTTTATATTTTTCAAGAATCTGTAAGCCTGTCGAAATGAGTTAAAGAAGATCCTGACGATAATCTCAACAGCACTCACAATAGAGCACAAAATTAAGCATCGAAGGACCCCTAGCAAGCTAGAGGTGGGACCAGGTGCCCGGGAGGAGTAAGCATCCCCTGTTGGCTAGCCACACCCGCCGTCGATGTTTCGAAAGTGATTTTTGGAATCTGATGTTGTCCCTTGTGTTTGACTTTATTTCACTGATTCTAAAACGGGGTTTTGTTGGAGATCTCCTCCCTTCCCTTTAAATATGACCTATCATTTCTACTAAAGATAGAACTACAGTCCTAGAACTCTGCATTGATGGATATAGTCCTGAGATTTAGAATAATTTAATTCAATAGCAGATACTGGAAGCCTCTATGGCCGTTCCTAAAAAATAACCTTCTGAACTTTTTTTTCTGGTAAGTTCAGAGCCTTGTCGTTAGATCATACACGTGATATAGGCAAATAGCATAAGGTCAATTTAAGAAAGGCAATGATCTGAAAATGGGTGTGCGTAACTTAATCAGAAAGATTTATGCAAAGGATGGCAGAAATGATGTATGAGGTTACTGAAATTTTTAAAGAGTTATTTTTTCTATCAGTATGACTTAGAATACTTTATATGAAATAACTGTGATCATGTTCTATGCGGTGATATCCCGATCTATTTTCTACATTCTTATCTATCATTCCCATATCATTATATTCTTATATTTTCTCTTAAACATATCAAAACTGTTTTGATTTACCAGCTAGTACTGATAAACTGCTGTTGCCACCGTGAGAAGGTAGGGAACATTAAATAAAAAACGAAATGACCAAGGTCAGCTTCAAGAGAGCGAGCTTCTTTTCAAATATTGCTATTAGAAGTTAAAGGAATTAAAAGACCCCAAAGAGGAACAAAAATACTTAAGACCAGACTGAAACAATGGACACCAAATAACTTCCATATTGGGATTTCGCTTCATTTCAAATAGTTGAGGTTTTTATTTGTTTTCTTTGCTTCCAGTTTAAATCCTGATTTTGCATGCATTGGGTTGATGATTTTCTGAATTATCAATTTTGTACTGTAAATTGGGATATGGTCATTATCCATATTTGTAATTAATAAACAATCGTAGAACATGGAAATGGACCAACTCACAAATAAAAGGCTTTTTTTATCGCAAATGACAATCCATAAAGGCAGGAAGGACATTGTGCATCCTTGTCGACTTCGTGTATGTCTTATCCTTATCAAAGGCACTTAAGGCAAAAAAGTATGGTTGCGGTATCCGTACGATTGTGTGTAGATTTTTGTCAAAATATCGAACTCAAGAAGTTAGTGTGAAAGTGTTGCCACAAGCCATTGGAAGGATGACACAAAGATGATAACCTCTTTTGAGTTTGAAAATATATTGGAAATGAAATGACATATTTTTATGTTTTAATATGAGAAGCCAAATTTTAAAGCGGTCAAGACCACTGCAATGCTTCACGAAGGAGATACCATAAATAAAACTCAGATATATATTAAAAACTATTAACGACAAAACCATATATTCATTTTAAGCATTTACTAGTACTCATTTTGCAAAGTTTCTAATGAAAAATGAAAGTTAAGAAGTATGCACTGAACAGGAATTAAAAACCTTGAATATTTAACACAAAGATAATTGAATGATAGATAGCTATTGGAAAAAATAGACACGTTATTTATACATTTATTATGTAGTATAACGAGTACAATGTATGAGGTGCGTCCCCTCACCCGAAAGGACAACGATGAAAATGGGATTGTTGCACGTTAGAATTTCGACAAAATTCCAATGTCTCACAAAACCATATAAACATTGATCAAAAGAAGAGTTGCTTCGTCTTTCGTGTAGATTAAGTAATTAAAAAGGGTATGAAACGTTAAACTTTCACCATCGAGATTATTTGCAATTAGATTAAATGTGGTATGATACAAACAAAAGAATGTTCGAAGTATTAAGGTATTTGATTTCAAAGAGTAGTTTTTATGTGCTTTGTTGCAATTACTCTCTAATGTCTCGAGAAAGGATGCCAAATTTTTACTCATAGTGTTAAAGGTCCGGTACTGCAAATGTAAAAAGTGATTTGTGTGAGTCTAAAAGTTACAACTCGAAAAGAAACTTTGACACTTTGTTACATCAAAGACAATACTTAATTTCAAAGCGCCAAATTTGCATGCTTTAGATTTAAAAGTCATGTATAAAAATTAAATGTAACTACACAACAAGAGTTTTTATAAACTCATTCTTCAAAATGAAAAAGTGAGAAAAAACCATTGACTTGGCTTATTTTAAAATAAAACTTAATGGAAATTACTATTAAGATTTTAAAAACTTTTTCATTCTTTAGACTCATTTGCCAATGAGCTTATGAGTCTTAAGACTTGATTCAAGGCAAATAAACCATTAAATCATTTTCGACCCCGACAAAATTAGCCAAGGTGTCACTCCACCATTTCGTATAAAATTAGGGGTACTGAATATTGATAAAAAGGGCAACCATGGCATATACCCCTGGATATGCTAGCATTTATAAAGCAAGGGTCAAAACTACTGGTATGATTGAAAAGTGTTGGCTTGTATGTTTGTATTAGGACAGTGAATTTTTCTGTATACCCAGTTTCGTACTCAGTATAAACACTGCAACTTTATGTGTATCACTCTGATTTTGGCGGAATTTTCTGGGGTCAAAAATCGTGTAAGTTGGTTCATTACTGATTATGGCGAAACGAGCCGCACCGCCCCCCCCCTGATTTTTCAGTATGATTTAGAGTTTGAAAAGATCTTGAAGACTGTTGGTTAAAATTTTTTGAAATAATCAAGCAACATTGTTAAATCTAAGACCAAACATGGGGTTGTATAGCACTTTTTGCATGTAATTTCACCCTAATTTTTTGTCATTTAAGCATAAGTAGTGTGGCTATGATTTTAAATTTTACACTCGCATTTGCTATAAATGAAAAATTTAAACCTTTCTGAATCTATTGATACCAAATACTTAGTATGACATCACATTAGGTGGTCCGTATTGAGGAATATAACTGGTGGGGGTCAGCAATGAGGCAAAATGCAAAAATAATGGTGGAGTGCAACCCAATTTTTAAAAATCTTTTTTATTTACCTCAGGGAAATACCAAGACTTAGTATATTATATAGTATATATATATTTTCTTCTAGGGATGTTTCAAAATCATTCTCCATAGATGCAATTCTGATTGCGAAGTTTGAATTCATTGTAACAGGTTTTCTTATACTTTTTATCCTTTTTGCATTAAAGAAATTTTAAACTTCTTTCAAACTTAATGTTTCCATCTCAATTTTTGTTAATCTTTATGAAAAAGGAAAGAATTCTTTAAAAAATAAATCCTTTAACAAATGAAAACGCGCTTTTTAACACTCCCTGAAATGCGCTCCTCTGTCCTTTGAGTATATGATGACTTACCATAGAACAATTTATGGATCGCAACTAAAAGGAAGAACGTGTTCATACTCAGATGACAAATGTATGACTCGCTTTGAATCAAATCACGGAAAAAATTAATTGAGACATCAAGAAATCTGGTTCTGTTTTTTTTTTATTTTGCTTTGTTGTCTTTCGCGTTTCCGGTTAGTAGCTCACTATATTGTAAAAACCGTCGACTGTATTAGTTTTATTTTTGCACTTCGTGCATCCATAAGAAAAAATATGAGGTAATATTTGAATAATAATATCAGATCGTGCCTTAAAAATATAATTCGTGAACGTCTGTCTGATATTGCAGGGAAAACCCGTAACTGATTCAAATTACAATTATGATCTACTAGTACATAAAAATAAAGCGAGGATGAAACAAATAGACAAAATACTTTTTTTGACATTTCACAAGAAAACGAAAGTATCACGAAGAACGAAGAATAACATTTACTATGTAAGGTGAATGTTTATCTTTTCCTTGATATTTTATTTCATATATTATCTTAAATTGAATAAAGAACGAAGATTCTTTGAAGATCTTTATCATGAATAAAAACTAGGAAAGGAAGTTGTCTAATGACAAATATGGATAATGACCATATCCCTGTAAACAGCACAAAATCAATAATTCAGAAAATCAGAAACCGAAGGCATACAAAATCAGGATTAAACAGGAACCAGAGCAAACAAATAAAATCCTCCACCATATGAAAAGAAACGAACTCCCGATATGGGAGTTAGACCGGGTGCCCAGGAAGAGTAAGCATCTCCTGCTTGCATGCAACACCCGTCGCTTCAATTTGGTAGAACTGTCAAGTCCGGTTACTTCCATTTCGGAAGACATAGAGTACAATCTGGTTGGATGGTTCAAATGGTCTATGACAGTATATCATCCACCATTCTTGAGAGTGGGACATCCTAGTGTATGAAGACTTCCCCATATCGACCGTATAACTTCCTCAGTGACGATGTTAGTCGGTCATTTTAAATTGAATTTAAATTGAAAAAAGAACGAAGATTCTTTGAAGATCATATACATATCCCTGACTGAGAAGTTCACATTAATTAAGAACTCAAATAAGAAACATTACATAGCTTTTTAACACATGTTAGTTTTAAAAATGTCCTTCCTGAAAACAATGTACCGGTTGTAGCACCAAAAGCAAAACATCAAAACATCCCAAGTGAAAACACAGAGAAGACATACACAGCAAGAGACACAAAAGGGACAAGGAACAGCAAACACGACATCAAAACATCCCAAGTGAAAACACAGAGAAGACATACACAGCAAGAGACACAAAAGGGACAAGGAACAGCAAACACGACATCAAAACATCCCAAGTGAAAACACAGAGAAGACATACACAGCAAGAGTCACAAAGGGACAAGAAACAGCAAAAACGACATCAGAACACCCCAAGTGAAAACACAGAGAAGACATGAACATCAAGAGACACAAAAGGGACAAGGAACAGCAAACACGGCATCAAAACACCAAACTGAAATGACCACACATAAACCAACGAGACTAATTGGCAGTCGGTGCCGACTTAGGACGGTCATCTGCTTCATCAGCAGCAAATTGTGTCGTTATCTGGATTTCGTTTGCACAACCCCCCCCCCCCCACACACACACACTTTTCCGGTTACCCGAATGTCTCGAAGAACCCGCAAATACAGTGTAAATTAACCTCCTAGCTGTAAGATGACCACACAAACAAGTCAGCAACACGCAGATGAATGTTTAAATGGACATACAGACAAAGGGCGTACGAAATACAGCCCGTGCTCTGCCGGCTGTAGCGAGCTCATGCATGTTACCTCCCGATGAGTCCGACCGACATTCAGAGAGGACAAGTGGTCGGGGCCCTGTCTTTTGAAAAGCAGTTTGAACAGGTGGTCAAGGCCAGTCATGGAAGTTTAGCATCTATACTGATACTAATCATAAAAAGATACAATTATATATTCTTTTATTTCTTATTGCAGTATAAAAATTACCATTGATATACCATTCAGCTCATTTAAGTTGGAGTCTCAGTGAACATACTTAAGCTTCGTAACTAAAGGGGATATTCCTGTTGGCAAAGCTCTGTTCTTAGCAGGTTCATCTTAGGTAAAGTTTAGACTTTTGCTATTCAGAATTTCAGAATTGGATTCTCTTTTTGGCCATTGAGCATCACTGATGATACATACATTGTTAATTGTTGGGGTGCGCATATGGTGCACTGAAATTTTAGAAATAGATCATACATTTCAATATTGACCATTTGTTCCATCTCAAGTAGAGGAATTTCAAACAAATCAGAAATTACGTTCTTATGCAAGTTTAACCAGAATGCATCACCTCCTTGCCACTACTTAATTCTCAAGAAATGTTGGAATCGTTTCTAGGAGGCATCAAATTGAGTTCGATTCAATTAACGAAGCACAAATTAATTACACTAATTACGATTTTATTTTGTTGTCATTTGTATTTCACATATCTTTGATTTATTGTATTAGTTCGTTGGTCATTTTTGGTTTTCGCTTTGATTCCATGCTTCTGGAGTTATGATCATGGTAAATTTGTTGTACATGTTGTCAGTTACTTCAATCTTGTTAGGACATTTCGCTGCTTCTCCTGCAACCTTGTCTTGTTGGACATTCAATTCCTTCTTCCTCTAGTAATGTTAATTCAATAACTTAACCCTATTAGTTTTAACAATATTAATTTTGTAGATCACGTCACATATTATTTAGCAATAGTAAAGTTCAATTAGGATTGAGCAGCAAGATAGAGTGTTTCTCTAAACTCTCTCCATATCATTATTATTGTTTTCTTATGAAACAATTAATAGTTACGTGGGGTGGGTACCACTTTATATTTTTGAGAGTTCACTACCTCACAGTAAGAAGTACAATCAACCCAGGATGTGTCATATTTATCAGATTTGATACCAATTTGACGAGAGGACGATGACACTGTATCAGTAAGCAGTCACTACCTTGTACTACCTTATGAAACACTTACGTTCGTACACGATAAGATAATAAGACGGGACGACATCCTTAACGCGTGAGCGACCCTTTTACAGGCTGGTCTACGTGAGACTTCACATCTGTGGTAAGACTAAGTTGTTGAAATTTTGGCCTCCAGGGTCTGCCGGATTAACAGGGGAATGGCCGTTCATTTGTATGTAATTTATGTCGGTGGCTGCGGCCCTTCACTTGCAATTATTACACATCATAATTGTCACAACTACTTTGTACTTTTGTTCAAAAGTATCACTGATGACGATCCATTATCAAAATTAGCTCGCATGCCCTAATCTGTGTATGTATATTACAGAGCTACTTCCAATGTGGCATGTACAGAATATAAGGCTTAACTATTATTCATCTTAAAACTTCACTTATGACAAGTGGAGAAAAAATATTCATATCTATAAGATGGAGCGTTTCGTGTATTATATTATGAGCTCGTTTTAGCAAGCAGAGCACGAACTGTTTTCCCTGTCCCACAGATTTTAATATCCATTCAAATAGTTATAAATCGTGCGTTTTAAATACTGTCTTGCTTGTTATGTCAACTTACAGTGAGAAGGTGTTTTCATTATGCAAGAGCTGAATGTCTCGGATGGCCGTCCTAAGTTGGTGCCGGGGATATATGTATTGTCTTCCTCGGTTCACATACATATTTGTCATTTGTGTTCTAGGTGTTGTTGAATCTGCTTTGATTGTTGTGTGTCTTTTGTTTGATGAAGTTATGTTGTCCGATGACGAATATGGATAATGACCATATCCCAGCACACAGTACAAATCGTGAATTTTATCCTAATTTTGTATGCCTTTGGTTTCAGATTTTCTGAATTATCGATTTTGTGCTGTATACAGGGACATGGTCATTATCCATATTTGTCATTAGAAAGAAATGCTTCAAAATCAATACTGTCTTTTTCAAGTCAGACTTCAAATTTTGGCAGATCATGACTCATTTTCCGTTATCTGATAATAGGTGCATGACTTGCATATCACATGTGAATTGGAGAGGAAGTTTCCTTAATCATTTTTGAAAGTGGTGCACGTCATAAAGAATTTATTAATAAAGATTTTCTAAAATCGAAAAGACAAGGAAGCAGTTTTCTATTAAGTTGATTCTCAAGTAGAAACGCTTCAAACTTCGAAACTCTTCCTTCTAGATTTGTATTTCACCAATGGATCTGCTTGCAAACTAGAAGAGGGAGAGTGATGACTTTGGTTGAACTCGATCATTTTGGCTAGCATAATTTACCTTCCTTTTCTCATCCATTGCTCTTTCTTCATATTTCTTCCTTTTAACGTATGTTCAAGACAGAATATAAGTTTAGCTCGTTGTATATATTCAATTATATTCAATTTATTTGTCATACATATACATACTCTTCAACAATTCAAGATATTATGAAATGGTCATCACAGAAACAATCTTGATATACAAAAATATAGAATGTATAACACTTGTAGCACTTCTTTCGCCATATTATATAATGAAGCACATACTCAACAAGAAATATAAAGTCTATCACAAGTAAAAGAAATAATTCGATTCCAAATCTTTTGTGAAGACGTTGAAGGAAAGCCTGAGAGAAAGCATGGAATGATAAAGAAGCAACAAAATAACAATTTCTCTTAATTACGTAGTATTCAATCAATCCTAGAATATATTCATGAACAGACAACATCTGCAATCTAGGATACATGTAAACCGTCCCTTACTGACAATTAGAATATGTGTCGCAATAATACAGATTCATTCTGCACAGTCATCTTTCTACCATGGCCTCCAAACATTCTGATCTTCTGGTGAATTCGATTTGCAAAATCTCGTATCAACATCAGACATAGGTTTTGGTGCAATCAACGGCAAATTGAGAAATTGTGCTTTGCTGCCGAAGCCTGCTGACATTGTTTTTGGCTCATTTATCACAGTCCTTCGGTTTTGACAACTCGTATTTCCAGTAGGTAGTGCCACAGATTTACTTTCACAAGATGCCATGCTTGTTAATGTAATCGGTGTAAACGTTTGCGGACTGGTATAGTTAATAGAAGTAGGCATTGAAAGGGATTCAATACTTTGTGTCTGCTTTGCAATTTGTTGCTGATTGAAGATCTGTGACTGGTTTGCGATTTGTGGTTGGTTTGCGATTGGAGACTGGCTTGAGATGTGTGGTTGGTTGGCAACTACGCAGTTTACAACTGATCCTGTTTGGACGGGATTTGCAGGGAGAATGAAGGCAACCTGACCGGAAACAAGACTTGTTGTTGGTATGAGTTGAACGCCACTCACGATGTTAGGTTGAGATACAGTTTGTATCACCTGTGGGATCTGCTGCTGAGGAGGGTTATACACTTGATACGGTATCTGCGTTTGATTGGTGCAAATCAAATTTTGTGCATTTTCATTGGTTGATGTGGCTTGCGGCGATACAACAGTCGGATTTCCACCAGCAGTTACTCTAAGTCCGTGACTTTCACAATTTCGTTCATAGGTTCGATCGTTTTTGAGAGGTGAAGTTTTAATTCCGTTATTATTGTTCACATCAAAGGACTTTTTAAAATGTCATCTTCGGTTTCATTGGTCGAATCTTTCTCGAATGATTGGTTGACAAGATGATCGAGAACTTTGGCATGTACATCCGGGTCAACGTTGTCTGATGTCTTCAGAAACTTGCCGATCTCGGAGATACATTCATTGAAGCCCAATCTGTACTTACTGGAGGTAGATGGTCGGCCTATAAAGTTAGGGATAAACATTTTACGTAGAAAAATTGTTTTATAATACTAAAATATCAGTTTCTATAAAAAGTTGGGTTTTTTTTTAATAAACTGGATATTCTGGTTATTTAAACTAAAGTTTCCACGACAATTAGTCAGATATCCTCCAAAAATGACAAGAATATTATAACAGTGATAATCTCAAATTATCACGGTTTTACTGTTAATCAGTAGAGTTTATGTACCTGAACATCTTTGCTGCTGAACTCTTCGTAGATATCGTACGGTCATTTCCAAGATGTCGGCCTTTTCCATCTTATTGTGGCGGGCACCCTGCAATATATCGAAATAACAAAATCATCAAACGTCGTTTCATTTCGTATTTGGCTTTCGTTTTGTTAGCATTTTCTGATAGTCTTGCATAATAATGAATGTTCGTCATAACTTTTTACTCTCATTATTTTCCGTGACTTCGTTTTTCCAATTTGGTTTTGGAATTAGAGTGTTATTTCACTTTCCGATTAGACATTCATCTCTATTATCATTTTCTTTGATAGGCGGCTATACTAGTGTGAAATAGATATGTTTTACAAATAGAGCCTATCTATGAAATTCCATAAAAAGGGTCGTAAAGTAAGCTCAAAGTGGTAAAATGATTTATGTTGTGCTCAACAGGTATACGTATTTTAAAAGAAATTGCAATGTAGTACGGAATGCATCTTTTGAAGAGAAACATATGTCATTGAATTTGTTATATCGTTTTACAAAAACCAAACAAAGTGTGTTTTATTGTTACATAGGTACAATGCATCTATCAGATTGGGATCAAAAGTCAAAACATACATTAGCTACAAGCGATTAAATTCTCTCTTTCAAGTGACCTTTCCTATTATAAATTGCGTGGCATCTTTTCTCCCTACAGCTCGACTTCATAAATAAAGATCAGTGGCGAAACTAGGGGTGCGCGATTTGTTAGGGACAGGATCCCTCATCTGATATGGTCAAGTTTCTTAAAAGTAAACGAAGACTCTTGTCTTCTACCCAGTATTTCAACAACACTCCCTCCCCTATTTCAATTAGTCCGACTTGCAGACCTACGACGGTGTTATCTGTTTTTTCGTCTTCGGTCTGACTGCTATGCATAGGCAAAACTTGAGAATTTCTGTGCGAAAAAAAATTAGGCAAGTCGTCCTTTTTTTGACAAATTCCAGTCTCTTCAACCAAAAAAATGAGTCACCCAGTCCTCCTGCCCCTAAAAATCCCCTCTAAGCCTGGTTTCACCTCTTCTTCTCTTCCGATTTTCCTCTGATCGACGACAGTTTGTCATGCACACAGAGGTGAAACCAGGCATAGAGGGGATTTTTTAGGGGGAGGAGGACTGGGTGAGTTACTTTTTGCTTGAAGAGACTGGAATTTGTCAAAAAAGGACGACTTGCCGAAATTTTTTTTCGCACAGAAATTCTCAAGTTTTACCTATGCATAGCAGTCAGACCGAAGACGAAAAAACAGATAACACCATATTTCAATCAACTTAAATCAACGAGACCTTAATTGATGTTGATAAAATCATCTTAAAATCAAAAAAGCATCTATAATACACATGTTAAATTTTCTTTCTTTTCAATATTTCTATCGTTTTTTTTTTAAACTTACTTCGGGACTACACCTCTCCCCTTTACTCAAACCCTGGATACACCCATGTAAGAAGACGTATCAAAACGAGTTTTCATAATTCGTCAATTATACGAGACTGTCTCATATATACTGTGACAGATGACTCTGTGGTAAAACCGACCGTGGGAAAATATCACTGTCTCTAGATACGGCTTGAGAACAGGTAGAAAATTTAAAACATTTGTTTTAAAAGGAAAGACTTCCCTAAAGGGACTTTTAAACCATGTAAGGATTTAAAAGAAACTGAGTTGAGTGATCTGACGTGTTCGTTGCGTGCTCCCTCTATGTCAATATCTATCTTTTCGTCTTTCTCTCCATTTCTTTTTTTTTTTTTCTTTTTTTTTTTTTTTTTTTTTTTTTTTTGATCTTTTTTATGTGTTTTATTTCTTTTTTTTTCCAAAATAAGAGTTTTACTTCATGATTGTATCTTTTGCCTTTTAACTAATAATTTTTCTTTTCTTTTTTCACTTATTTAGATGCTTTATTTGAATTCCAATTCAAAAGTTTAAAATATTTCATTTGTGTATACATGTATTATTCATATCTATTTTTATGTCTCATGATAGTTAAACCTTTTTTTATCGATTTAAATTTCATGAACGGCATTTTCAAGTCTCTGTTTAATTTCTCGTCGAACAGAACTTTTATTGCTCTGTTAGGAAACTCATACATAAAAAACCTTGAATTTAATAATTTTATTTCTCAAACTGTTAGGAGACCATATCACAAACACTATATGAAAACGTTGAATCTCTTTTCCTTTTTTCTATTTTCTTCGTATTAATACAAATAGATCTCACCTCCTCTTTAATAACATCTTGTAGCAGCGATTTCAATTCGGAAAGACTGGAATTTATTCTCGCTCTTCTTTTCTTCTCCATTAATGGCTTTGATTTCTGGGAAAAAAGATAAATAAATAAGAAAAATAAGTAAAAAGAATAAAATTATTATTGAATTATCCTTCGATGAATTGTTTCATTCTTTTGATATTTTTCGATGAAACTTTTTGTTTGCCGCACACTTACCTTTCTTGTTTCCATTTTTCTGTGATCAGGATTGCACACTTTATGGAAGTCTGTCGGAATTTGAAGCTCGTGTCCGGCAACTGACGGAATTGTGTCTCACGTGCCGGGATAACCGTCTCTAACTTGTTGCCACTTGCACGGACACGGTTTTGTACAATACAAACTTTCATCAGTGTCCGCTCCGCCTACCTCGCGTGCGGTTGTAAGACGTGCTGTGATTGGATGAAATCACTGCAAAATGGCGATCAGTCAAGTGTCGGAAGGTAAGTTTGTTGAAATTATAAAGAAGTGGCACGCGACCACATCGTCGAGCATTCTGTGGGAAAAACACGCCCCTTTTGAAAATTGTAGCGCTATCACCTGTTTAAATACCATACTTGCTTAAATTCCTATGGTGATTCGGATATAGATAAAGTGAAAACGGAGCGTGAGAACATGGACCGGCACACACTTATATCGAATTTGATATATCGGTGTCATAAAAGGCATACGCTTCGATGGATTTAAATGAAAAATAAGATAATACTTGCGGTTTGATAGGCAGGGGTTACCACAGAGAGGTCCACGCCACAAAGACACGGAGGCGCTCTCTATGGAAATGAACATAGACTCTTGCTTTGTTGCACTAATCTGTTTTCTCTGATTATTTATGTATGATGTAGATGGCAGGTTAGATATCCAGTAAATCTCTTAATGCCAACAAATGATTGAAAATTATGACAAATTTATTTGTTCCTGTTGTAATAAAATGTTTTGTCAAACTGTTATAGGGGATATGAAAAGTTAAATAAAAATTCTCAAAACCCTGTGAGGCTCAGCTCATTTGCAATGTTAAGAGATTTGTTAGGATATGAAAGGAAATAAACCAAAAAATTTACAACACATTTTGACGGCGAACTGGGGATAGTGAAATAGAATGCCATGCTGTGTGAAATTGGTAAACTTGTGACATAAACTGATTTGGATAATATCGATATTTTAAATATCATATTTTTTTTTTTTTAAATCAAGGATTTGTAGAATAAATCTTATCAATATTATTTGCGCCTTTCATTGGCATCATTTTGAAATTAAAAAAGATTGGTGTGTATACGAGAAATCAGTTTTGATAAAAAATGAAAACAGAAAGAATAAAATAACGCAATAATAATACATTATTTCCTCAAGAGTTGAAAAGATCCTTCTTCACATTGTGTCAGTGTGCAGCAATTTAAAGTCAAATTAAGAACATAATCACTTGTTTGTTTTGAATATTTAGTCATCACAATTATGGTAAGTAGTATCATGCGAAGAACTTCTAGGGCACGCCCTAAACGTTCCCTCTTTACATTGTGTCACTGTGCAATTTAAAGACACAAGACTTGCTTGTTAGATATTTAGTTATCATATGGTAGTGGTATGTTGAAGTAGTGCAGTGACATATTATGTATGGTATGGTAGAGTACGCCCAAAACTTTTCTCCTTCACAGTATGTCAGTATGCACTTAGTGCACAAGACATCTTTTTTTAGATATGGAAGTTATTTGTTGAAGTAGTGTATTGATATTGAATTTCCCTTATCATGCTCATGCGACTTATCGACAGACTTCATTTGTGAAAGAATGACTTTGTCATTGTAATTTTTTAACTCACCCGAGTTAAGCTCAAGTGAGCTATTGTCATAGCGTGGCGTCCGTCGTCCGTCCGACCGTCGTAAACTTTTCACATTTTCGACTTTTTCTCAAGAACCACGGAAGGAATTTTGATGAAACTTGGTAGGAATAAATTACTCATGGCTCCCTATAAGTGTTGTTGTTTTTCGCCTCGTTCCGTGAACAGATGGCGCCTCCACAGGCAAAAGTAGGTCGTCAGGGGGTACCCTCCTTTGACAAACTTCTTCTTCAGAACCGAAGCAAATATCGACTTGATGTCGTCTTTGGTGGGTTTTAATAAATCTTCCTTTCTCATTGCGCTAGTCCCCTCTAGATTTTCACACAATGAGTTTAAGTGTTTTACTTTAGGTGCTGCAACCGAGTCTTGATGGGATGCCTCCTTTATCCACATTTTGCGATTGCAGTTGTATAAATTGATTATATTTGAATAGCAATAAGGTACTACTCACAGAAAAAGAATTAATGTGAAGGATCCAATAAGTAAATTAAAGAATTATATGATATCATATTGGCAAGCAACGAAAGAAACTTAAATTTAAAGATATCAAAATTTTAATATATATTCAGTTTCCTTTGGAAACTGCTGCGAAAGAATGCTTTCAATATGCAGTTGAGTAACGATTATTTGGAAAATCAAAGGGGAATGGAGAGTAAAGGAATTCGATCCATTACAAAGTAAGGTGAAAAGTTAGGTATATAAACCATGTGCTTTGAAAATAAAATGCATTCTAGGGAAATAAAGATATTTAATGGAAGATTTTGCGTTGAATTTTCATTTAAAGACAAAACTCAACAAAGCATATCTGTAAAAGAAGTGTTAATCCAGGGCAATCATTCTTTCCTATTTTATTAAAGGTACAGTGCGAACCTTCCCCGAAGGTGTAAAACAATAAAACACACCGTGGGGGTTTATTGCATTCCCCAACACGTGTCTTGACAGCTTCTAAAAAATAACAAGAGAGAGGTTATTTCTGAATATAAACGAATGGCATTGTGTCTAACAACTTGTCCACGTAGAACAAACAAACTGGATGGAGAAATCGACAGTTATTGACTATAAACAGATAGACGAGCGTTCGGACGTGACAAGTCATAAACAAAATAAATTTACAACATCTTATTAGTTTTTTTGCATATCCTTCGACCACCAGAGAGGTAGACCCTTGTGTTTTTTTGGAAGTTCCCTTACATTTTTGTCCTTGGTGCAATTTCTATTCTAAAAAGGGACAATTAAAAAGTAGCCTAAGTATATAAAATTTTATGTGTTTTAATCATGAACGCATCTTCTTTTTCCATTTTTATTTCGTTCATTAATTTTTCAATCCTATAGATGTTGAATAAATCGGTTACATTATTTGATTAGAATAAAGGATATACAGTCATAAGGAATACCTGATGAACTTTCTCTTCTTGTTGATCAGGGCTTTTAACCAAAAACAATTCGCGAGTATCATATTTCGCGGTTTTATGGTAAAATAGGGTGTCTTTATTTTCGCGATATATTTTTTTTTGCGATTCCTAAATTGCAAACAAATATGAATACATGATGTTACTGTTTTGCACCTTTCATTATTGGATTTTTAGTTAGTTCTATCATAAGAATACACTCAATTCACTTCTCTTAACGTTTAATCAGAAAAAAGTGAAGAATGGCACATGTACAATAAAAGCAAAATGTAACTGATAAATAAATTCATGATATATCTGATTAAACACAATTTTTCGCGGGAAATATTTTTTCGCGATTCCAAATCACCCGCGAATTTAGCCAAATTATTATCTTGCGAAAACTTTCATGAACTTTCATGTGAAATTTACATGATGCTCATTTCATATGAATTTCATGTGAGGCACAATTGGCTGTGTACAGCTACCACCAAATACGACATCAAAACACACCGAACACAAAGAAAACTATACATAAACCAACGTAACAATGGGCAATCGGCGCTGACTTACTGTGCTGTTCACTAATTCCAGAGCACCCTGTTTTCCCGGTTTTCTCTAAAATATGATAATGTCATCTTCCAAAAAGGTATCAATTTTATAGTACTCCTTTAGTCGTAACAGAAAATACCATCGTTTTGTCTGTGCGTCAGCTAAGTTAGAAATAGGACGGAAAATAAAAAGTCTGCGGGGATTTTCTATAGTAAAATCGCTGAAAATGTGTGACGTCGGAGGCTTTGACGTCACTGTTTACTATTGTTGACGCGGAGAACAAAATGGCGGCGGCTTGAAATTAACATGGGATTTTCCCGTAGACATTTTACTTTTTCATATTGCGGTTTGAAGGCAGCTAATGGGGTAAGTTGAAGTTTATTTCCAATTACGACTAAAGGGGGTCAATTCTCGGAAAAAATAATTTATAGCAAAATTCTTTAGACGACAGTATAAATCGCCCAAACAGGGTGCTCTGGATTTAGTGAACAGGACAGTAGGATGGCCATCTGCCACGTTAATAGCAAATGATGTCACTATCCGGATTACGTGCGGACAGACCTCTCACTTTCCCAGTTTAACGCAGATGTTCCGAACATAGCAATGAAATAAGTATGTATCTCTTTTTTGATCAATGACATCTGTAGTTATAATATGAATTGTTGTGGTTATCAAAGTTTAACACAGTCATATGAAATTCAAGGATTAATCTTTGTAAATACATGCACAATATGAAATGTAAGTAAGATTCATACTTGAACACAATATGAGGAATTATTTTGGTTTTGATAGTTTATCTATTTTAATTGTACATGATGGATTGCTATCCATTTGGAAACAGTGACGTACAGGAGATACTATCTGAATAAGCACTTTATTTAAAGTTAATCTCTTAATAAAAATGAATGAACTCTTTCGAATTGACATTTTTGTTAAACTTCTGAAAGCTTTTCCCCTAATGCCCAAACTAAGGCACCGCATGCTTATAATCTACGTAAGGTACCAGATAGGCCCAATACGTACGTCTTGGATCATGAAATTAATTTCTCCCACTGTGGACTGGGATATCCATGGAAACGCTGGGAAAAGATATCCTTGTCTTACCCCTATGGGGTAAGATAACATTTTCACGTGCCTTTTGACTGTAACGACAATTGTGACGTCATACATGATTACTGCGTTAGCCGATCAAAATATGAAAATGAATACATAAAATCTCATTTTTTTGGGCTTTTAAACAGCGGAAGAAAAATAATCAATCCCCAGATGTGATCAGGGACACGGAAATCCAACCTTTGCGGCAAGCCTCGTCGTGGTACAAGCAAATCCTGGACTCTCGGGTTGGATTTCCTTGTCCCTGATCACATCTGGGGATAGATTCTATTATTCTCCCACTGTGGACTGGGATATCCATGGAAACGCTGGGAAAAGATATCCTTGTCTTACCCCTATGGGGTAAGATAACATTTTCACGTGCCTTTTGACTGTAACGTCAATTGTGACGTCATACATGATTGCTGCGTTAGCTGATCAAAATATGAAAAAGAATACATAAAATCTCATTTTTAGCGTTTTTAGACAGCGGGAGAAAAATAATCAATCCCCAGATGTGATCAGGGACACGGAAATCCAACCCTCGTGTCCAGGATTTGCTTTTGTCCACGACTCGGCAAGCCTCGTCGTGGTACAAGCAAATCCTGTACACTCGGGTTGGATTTCCTTGTCCCTGATCACATCTGGGGATAGATTCTATTAATCCACTAAATGCTGCTCTATCTACTACTCTGATGACGACTCCCTTGTTATCTCTCCTTGCGTTGGATTCCAACTGACGTCAACATTTTTGTTCTATTGTCTTTTTCTAACTTTCAATTCTGAATCATTTAAAGTCAGCATGTGACTACTAGAAAGAAGGGGATCTCCAACAAGACTAGGTTGTAGCAACCACAGCTAAACACCAAACACCCCTATGCGAAAACACAATGCAGACAAGCACAAAAAAGACACAAAACGAACACAAAATATATACGACATTTAAACGCTAAACACAAAAGACAACACAAATAGAAACAGGACAAATATTTAGCCAATCAGTGCCGACTTAGGACGGTCACCTTAGTAGAAATTTGTGGTCACCAGAGTCATGTATTCACTTTTACGATTTAGTATTCACTATTGAAAATTAGAGATAGACAATATCGAGAAATAAGGATACGATCCCCCAGAAGATGATGTTGCAGTCACCACAGAGGAGCACATATAAGACTAGAAAAGGGAACAATGTTCAAAATCACCACGTCAACAAACAGACACAGACAACAAGAAAAATTACAAACAGGGCAAAATACCATTTGAATAAGTTCTAGAAGATCCTGACGATAATCGCAATAGCACTCACAATAGAGCACAAAATTAAGCATCGTCGAAGTGAAGAACGACACTAGAAGAAAAGGCCAACAACGGAATCCATTGCAGATGGTACCAAGAAACAAAAAAGCAAGCAGTGTTTACTAACGTACAGTGTAACCAATCCGTGAGCCGTGATTTTTAGTGTTCTTTTTAGCCAGTAGAGCTTAGACGGTTGTTTCCTGCTCCCCTCTTCCTTTGAGAACAATTAACAAAGTTGTCTAATCGTCTTAACACACAAAATCAGAGACTGTTATGTTTATACTATCATGATGCAGGTCAACCTTACGTTTGTGTATCGGAATATGTTGGGAATTGCGCTTGTATTCCGGATACTGTATTAGGCACGGTCCATTTGATATTCTGGGGGGGGCTTGGGTTTTTTGTCGGAGCAAGATTATTTTTTTCGCCATGTACCGGGGCAAAATTTTTTTTTTCTTGCAAAGTTGGAGCAAGGAAATTTTTTTTATAACAATTGATGTGAATATTAAGAATGTTTGTGTTTTTTTCAATAGAAATGATCTATTTTTACTTAAATTACTCCCAACATTATTTTTATGTAAAACTTGTATTCACTTCTAAACTGAGAGAGATGAAAGATTTTTACAATATTGCGATATATAATTTTTAGTAAACAAAATGTTTATAAGGTCATGTAACATGTAAGAGGGCCTGATGCACGTTTTTACTTGTAGAAATGAAAACTAGTGAAAAATTTATTTAAATTCTCCTTCCAAACTTGTATATAAAATTAGACACTATGGTCATATATGTATCGTTTAATAGTAATAAATTATATTGATAATGTATTTAAGCATTTTAACTGTTTCAGTCACATGCATTCTTTTGATATTTTCCAATATAAACTTGCCTTTACAGAAGAAAACTATGGCGAGCGAAGCGAGCCAAAATTTTATTATAGATATTAAAAATTGCGGCGAGCGAAGCGAGCCGAAAAATTTTCAAGAATTTTATGCGAATTTTATGGTTATTCTTCAAATTCAGATTACTTGTAAGAGCAAGACTATTTTTTTCTGTCACACCATAAGCAAATTTATTTTTTTCATCAAAATTCAGAGCAAAATTATTTTTTTCGAAAAAAACCCAAGCCCCCCCCCCCCCCCCCCCAGAATATCAAATGGACCGTGCCTAAACAAGGTTTCATTTCGTTGGGGTACATTTTCGATAAATAAACATTGCAGCAGTTCGCATGTGGGATAATTTTGACGAAATTTGGAATCTTGTCATTAGTCTTTTAGACTGGTTGTAATTTTTGCGCGCGTGGATGGGGGAGGGGGGAGTATTTCCACGCCAGTCATACTATCGCGAAAAGCGCCAAAATTACACCCACGCGAAATGTTTCACGTTGACAGTAAACGCAACATTTGAATTCACAATGTTTCAAGTGATCATCGTTTATCGATGGTCTCTTTATATTTCATGGCTCTATGTGAGCAACGCTTCGTAAATGGCTCTGTGTGAGCAGCGCTTCTTAATGGCTTTTTCATCTGTTTTTTGAAGCAATATTGTTTAGCCAACTTTGTATACTTGCATCTTTGACTTTGTGGTTGACGTACATGGTGTTTTGTAGATCGTGCTTTTATGTGCTCATTGTGTTGTGTCGTGGACATTTTGAATCAGAATTAATTGCCATAGTCTATGCTTTGATATGTCTTTATCTGCCATTCTCATGTACCCAAATCAGGTATGTCGAACTCTAGATCCCAAGTATTTTCGGATTAAATATACATTGATTAGGCTATGTCTTTTTTCACTTTTAGGTCCGATGGTTATCTATACAAGAGATGTTTTTCCACAGGTGCGTTGATAGGTGTTACAAAGAAGACCATTAAATTCTTTTATCTTCGAATAATTGTGTTATTTTTATGCTTTTTACCCTTAACTCGCTGTAAAAATCTGTTCAACGTTCATGGCTTGTCGTTTACAAACAAAATGTTTCAGGTTTATTGCAAAGCAGGTACTTTTATGCTCACAGGGGGTTAAAAAGAAAATAATTGCTTCACCAAAAAAGTGATTTGGTAAAATTCAAACTTTCTTGATTTATCACGAACAAAAGTATAAAATGGCAATCAAATGGTGAATTTATAAGTTTTCGAAACACCATGGGTCTCGTATGTTACTTTACGTGAGATTCCTTCATTTAAAATCAAGCCGATTCCTCACGTTTCTAACAAAGCCCACAGCTGATTAATCTCAATGGAGACATCAGGAGAACCAAGTCATGGCATGTAGCAGTTTTTCAATTTAAGGCCATAGAAATTTAAAATATCATTATAGATCTACATTATTTGATGATGAACTTTAAATTGGAAAGTCAAAATTCATGCGAAAATTCATTTGTTAAGAAACATATTGAATGCTTAATTGCATGTTATTGAAACCGATTGTTTGTAATAGTTCATCTGCAATTATGAGAGGTCAACGTCACTTTGCGTTCAGCAGATTTTTGAGTTATCCTCTCAAAACAACAAAATGTTGTGGCTGCTTTAAACTTGGACTTCTTCATATCAGATGGTTAGTATTTGTACCATTTGTAATAGGAGTTTTTATGATTATTTTGAATTATGAATTCGTCACTGAGGAAGTTCCACTGTGGATACGGGGAACTCGTCATACACCAAGATGTCCCATTGTCCAGAATGGTGGATGATATTCTGACCATTTGAACCATCCAACCACGTAAAATACTTCCTAAATGGAAGTTACCGGATGTGACGTTTCTGCCAGATTGAAGCGAAGGGTGTTGCATGCAACCAGGAGAGATGCTGAATCTTCCTTGACACTTGGTCTTGCTCCCATATCGCATGTTTGCTTCTTTTCATGTTTTGGAGGTTTTTAGCCGAGTTGCAAAACTCGGCTCTTAATTTGATGCAAGACGGGCGGGCGGGCGGGCGGTTGGGCAGGCGGGCGGGAGGGCGTCAACAATTGGTTTCCGGACTATAAGTCAACTACGAAAGAGGCTATAACAATGAAACTTCATACACTTACTCACCATTAGTCAAGGATGAGCCCTATTGATTTTGGGGTCAAAAGGTCAAAGGTCAAGGTCACAGGACTCAGATGATTGAAAATGGTTTCCGGACCATAATTCAGCCTGTATTGCACCTATAATCATGAAACTTGCCAGAAATGTTTCCCTTGAATCAAGGATGAGGCCTATTGATTTTGGGGTAAAAAGGTCAAAGGTCAAGGTCACAGGACTCAGATGATTGAAAATGGTTTCCGGACCATATTTCAGCCTGTATTGCACCTATAATCATGAAACTTGCCAGAAATGTTTCCCTTGAATCAAGGATGAGGCCTATTGATTTTGGGGTCAAAAGGTCAAAGGTCAAGGTCACAGGACTCTGTTGATTGAAATTGGTTTTCGGACCATATTTCAGCCTGTATTGCACCTATAATCATGTAACTTGCCAGAAATGTTTCCTGTGAATAGAAAATGACCCCTATTGATTTTGGGGTCAAAAGGTCAAAGGTCAAGGTCACAGGACTCTGATGATTGAAAATGGTTTCCTGGCCATATTTTAGCCTGTATTGCACCTAAAGTCATGAAACTTGCCAATAATGATTCCCATGAATCAAGAATGACCCCTATTGATTTTGGGGTCAAAAGGTCAAAGGTCAAGGTCACAGGACTCCGATGATTGAAAGTGGTTTCCGGACCATATTTCAGCCTGTATTGCAATTATAATCATGAAGCTTGCCAGAAATGTTTCCCATGGATCAAGGATGACCACTATCAATTTTGGGGTTAAAAGGTCAAAGGTCAAGGTCACAGGACTAAGATGATTAAAAATGGTTTCTGGACCACATTAGAGCCTGTATTGCACCTATGATCATGAAACTTTCCAGAAATATTTTTAATGAATCAAGGATGACCCCTATTGATTTATGGGTCCAAAAGTCAAGGTCACTGAACTATGATGATTGAAAATGGTTTCCAGACCATATTAGAGCCTGCGTAGCACCTATAATCATGAAACTTGCCAGAAATGCTTTCCATGAATCAAGGATGATCCCTATCACTGATGATTGAAAATGGTTTCCAGATAATATTTGAGCCTGTATTGCATCTATGATCATGAAATGTTCCGGAAATGTTTCCCATGAATCAAGTATGACCCCTTGTGATTTTTGCATCCAAAGGTCAAGGTCATAGGATTCTGATAATTGAAAATAGTTTGCCAGAAATGTTTCCCTTGAATCAAGGATGAGGCCTATTGATTTTGGGGTCAAAAGGTCAAAGGTCACAGGACTCAGATGATTGAAAATGGTTTCCGGACCATATTTCAGCCTGTATTGCACCTATAATCATGAAACTTGCCAGAAATGTTTCCCATGAATCAAGGATGAGGCCTATTGATTTTGGGGTCAAAAGGTCAAAGGTCAAGGTCACAGGACTCTGTTGATTGAAATTGGTTTTCGGACCATATTTCAGCCTGTATTGCACCTATAATCATGTAACTTGCCAGAAATCTTTCCTGTGAATAGAAAATGACCACTTTTGATTTTGGGGTCAAAAGGTCAAAGGTCAAGGTCACAGGACTCTGATGATTGAAAATGGTTTCCTGGCCATATTTTAGCCTGTATTGCACCTAAAGTCATGAAACTTGCCAATAATGATTCCCATGAATCAAGAATGACCCCTATTGATTTTGGGGTCAAAAGGTCAAAGGTCAAGGCCACAGGACTCCGATGATTGAAAGTGGTTTCCGGACCATATTTCAGCCTGTATTGCAATTATAATCATGAAGCTTGCCAGAAATGTTTCCCATGGATCAAGGATGACCACTATCAATTTTGGGGTTAAAAGGTCAAAGGTCAAGGTCACAGGACTAAGATGATTAAAAATGGTTTCCCGACTGAATTTGAGCCTGTATTGCACCTATAATCATGTAACTTGCCAGAAATGTTTCTAGTGAATAGAAAATGACCACTTTTGATTTAGGGGTCAAAGGGTCAAAGATCAAGGTCACAGGACTTAGGTAATTGAAAATTGAAAATTGTTTCCGGATGATATAAGAGGGTGTATTGCACCAATGATCATGAAACTTGCCAGAAATGTTTCTTATGAATCAATGATGACCCCTATTGATTTTGAGGTCAAAAGGTCAAATGTCAAGGTCATAGGACTCAGATGATTGAAAATGGTTTCTGGACCACATTAGAGCCTGTATTGCACCTATGATCATGAAACTTTCCAGAAATATTTCTAATGAATCAAGGATGACCCCTATTGATTTATGGGTCCAAAGGTCAAGGTCACTGAACTATGATGATTGAAAATGGTTTCCAGACCATATTAGAGCCTGCGTAGCACCTATAATCATGAAACTTGCCAAAAATGCTTTCCATGAATCAAGGATGATCCCTATCACTGATGATTGAAAGTGGTTTCCAGATAATATTTGAGCCTGTATTGCATCTATGATCATGAAATGTTCCGGAAATGTTTCCCATGAATCAAGTATGACCCCTTGTGATTTTTGCATCCAAAGGTCAAGGTCATAGGATTCTGATAATTGAAAATAGTTTCGGGACTATATTTGGGCATGTATTGCACCTTTAATCATGAAACTTGTCAGAAATGTTTTCCATGAATCAAGGATGACCCCTATTAATTTTGGGATCAAAAGAGCAAAGGTCAAATTCATAGGACTTGGGTAACTGATTTGGTTTCTGAATTATATATGAATGTGTATCAACCTGAAACGTGTCTGTGATGCTTCCCATCTGTCGAGACCATTCTGATTTTTGCAACTCGGCACTTTGCATCTTTGATGCATTTTAAGCTTATTATTTGTTTGCTTTGGTTCCTGTTTTATTCCGATTTTGTTTGCCTTCGGTTTATGATTTTCTGAATTATCGATTTGTACTGTAAATTGGGATATGGTCATTATCAATATTTGCCATGAATAGAGTTTTTAATGATTTACCAGCAATTTCAGTACTTATCTTCGTCTTCAAGAAGAACGTACATATACTCTTATGTCACTTTTTTCTGTTGTTTGTTTGCGTCGTTGTTCCTCACGGTGTCCAGCATTTGTTCCAATTGTGTAAACATGCCTCTCTTTGGACTCTACATGCACGAGGACCGTGGCAGATATATTTTTTTCTTCTTTTTCATTTTCGTATAAGAGCATGAAAATTGGTCGAAATGGCCCGATGGTCCATTTATTTACTAGTAGGTCAACTCTTCTTGGAAATTATTTAGCTATTGACCAACATTATGCAAAATATTTCGGGTCTGTCTGCAGTTTCTGTACAATTTTCAGTTAATTTCTGTTATCATAATGTCAATAATTCAGTTGAATGATTAATGTTTTTCTGCTATTTCAATTTTGAATTGGGCAAGCTAATATATGAACATTTTTTTCATTTTTAAGTATTTTGCAACTAATGTACGGTCCACGTTGCATCGAATTATATCAAGGAGATTAAATGTTATCATTCAATTATCATCATTTCCTTTTTTTTTGACATATGAAAACTTGAAGAAGAAGAAAACTTATAAAATCAATATGCACAAAAAGACATTGAGAGCGATAAACCTTACATTTACCTACTATGGCCTAAAACGTAGTATGCATAAGGCTTGAATTCCTTTGGTAATCCATTTGCACTTTTCAACCTCCAAATTTCAATTTTTCTTTTTATCGTTTTATCAACAAATTTATTGCCTTTAATTGTATATGTTGAAGCAATGGAAATTTTATCAATTAATTCTAATAAATCAACGTCTTATAAATTTAACATGAGATTTTTTCATCGAAACAAAATATATGAGTCCTTATGAAATCAATCATTCATTGATTTACTGGAATTCAAATGTTTAAGTTTTGAGTCACGTAAATTAAGCAAAAGGGAAGGATAATTCTTTGTTTACTTTGACAAATTACAAACTTTAATCAAAATACGTGGAGGTGAGAGAATTTATTCAGAAGTCAAAAGTTATATTCCCTTTATGAGAATGTCGGAGATTTATCACATTTATTACGTGTGTGTCGCCAGAATTTAGATCAAAGAATTAGATTTTCATAGACGTTGGATATCTGATAAATTTTGACAAGTAATTTTGTCGTTTATTACATTTCAATGTTTCTCATTTATTCGTTATAGGACAAGTTCTGGATTTTTATCTTCAGTCGTATCCGTTACTGGTTCTGAAAATTAAGATATCAAGTCAAACCAACACATCATAGTTTAAAGTTGTATTCTGAAAATTTGTTGCAGATGGTTTTTTTTTTTCTCAGTTTCTTTTCTGTTTAGAATTGCCATCATTATCATCATTCGTGGATTTTATTTACTTGAGAGAGAAAAAAAAAACAAGGCAGGAGAAAAGACAAAAAGCAGCAGGTTTAACGGCTTATCAGAAGTCTCCCAAGTTCAAGCTCTGCAGAAAAAGGCTTTTTTCAACTCATTCTCCTTTTAAAAGGTCACACTATAAGAGTCGCATTTTATGACATTTTCCCCCAATTTGGAATATGTTTCAATTTCGTTTGAAAACAAAACAATTTTCAATAGAACTGTTTGTAGTACTTCCCGTAAAGATTTTGACTTTTTTAACTTCGTATGCCCATGGAATGTTTGGAAAGGAAGATTATCGTTTCATTTTCAACAAAATCAAGATGGTTCTTCAAGCAAGAAACGGCAAAATTATGAATTGTTCTTCACATTTTTCAAACGGAGAAGAACATTCAAACACATTTCACTCAAGACCTAGCAAACAGTGTCTTCTCATTTCTGATTTTGATTGAGCATATTAATTTTCTTTTTCTTTTCTTTCCTTTCCTTTTATTTTATTTTATTTGTTTATTTTTTGTTCATTGTCGTTATGTTTATTTATTTATTTATTTATTTATTATTTATTTATTTATTTATTTATTTATTTATTTATTTATTTATTTATTTATTCATTTATTCATTTATTTTGTTGTTCTGATTTGCTTGTTTCTTTCTTCTTGTTTGGACGGAGGGAGGAAAGTAAATTGTTTTGTTTTTGTTAGTTGGGGTTTTTTGTTTGTTTTGTTTTGTGTTGTTTCGTTTTGTTTTGTTTTGTTTTGTTTTGTTTTGTTTTGTTTTTTTTTTTTGGTTGAAAATTTTTGCTTCTTTAGTTTCTAGACCAGCTTCACGAATGCCTTAAATCAGTAAAAAGAATAACGATTTCAAAAAGATCTGAAATTGATCTGACATAAATCTCATTTATTTAACACGTTTAAGGAAATGTAGAAAAAAATGTTTAAGTTAATATAAAACGTAAAACACCTTTAAGTAAGAATCCTCGGCAATCAACGATCTGGAACCTTAATACTATGAGTAAGTGACCATAACGTTATCACATTATCAGTCATCCAAAGTTTCATTGAGTTGCGCTTATGTTTATCAAAAGGACATCAAAAGAAACATGAAATTTAGGTAACATTACAAATCATTTTTATGAACCCTCTAGTGGTCATTTAGGGCTAGAAATCAAGGGGCTATCCGTCACAATGATTGAGACCACCTAGCGTTTAGTAGTTCATAAATCTTCTTTTTCTTAAGTTATTTATAATTGTGTTTTCGATTAAAAATTTGGAATATGAAAAAGAATTTTCTGAAGTTATGGATACTCGCTCGAATTTGTAGGGGTCATATCAGTTTATTATTTTTAAGGTTTTGGAGACCATTTCCATATTGCCTTTAAAATATCAAAATATCAAAATATCTTTAACTAAAATTATGAGCACATTCAGTCTACCATCCATAGAAATATTAGGTTCCTTCCACAGAAATGCATCCAGAACCCGAAGGACGATAAGATCAATATTCCAATTTTTAGGAATTGTAGAATATGTTTCAAAATGATGGTAAGATATATAGACTAAAAGAAGAATAACGAAGAAAAGAGAAGAAATAAATCGAAGGACGGACCTACAGACGCGATGATTTTGGAAATATAATATTTAAAAACCATCGGTTAGGGAGGGGACGTGTGCAATTTTTTTATTATGTCGTGGCCACGAGATAAGTCAGGGCCACGACCTACTATCTCATAGCCACGACTTAGTATATCGTGGCCACGACATAATGAAAAAATTGCACACGTCCCCTCTATGCTCCCGTAGTTATATCCCCTATCAAAGCCTCATCTTTTTACACGACTGAGGACAATATAATTATTACCCCTTGAAACGCAGAAACACAAAAAGAGCTAGGACACAATCTATGAAGACAAATGGATTGATGTGCAAAAAGAGAGTGGATCCCTAACAAGACCAGGGTGCAACCACCACAGCAAAACGCACATGTACCATCAAGATAACACAATAGAAATACACATAAATCATCGTCTTGATAAACCAATACAAAGAAAGAACAGTTGACTAGAGATGTCTGTAGCTTTGATAATGATAATATTCACATATAAAGAGTAAAAACTATACTGTACCAAAGGACGACTGTCACAATACTTTTCAACGCTAAACATTGAAACAAAAAAATCAAAATCAAGGAATCGTGGTCCCCCGCTTTTAGGTGTTTGTCTTTAAAGAATTGCTTCCACCCCCCCCCCCGCCTATTCTTAAGTTTTCAATATATGTATCATGTATTATCAAAATTCTAAATATCAAAAGTTAAGATTTAACTCTAAGCAAAGGACTTTTGTTACCAAGGGAAAGGTCTTGTGGAAAGAAATGCACATGTGAAACATGAAAGTCTTATCATTTATCGTCTAGTAATTATGGTCGAGGTTAAAGTTTTTAAATGTGGGTCAACCTCCAAGGACAAGGTCAGAGGGTCAAAATGTTCTTACCAACGGAAATGTCTTGTCACAAGGAATACACGTGTGAAATATGAAAGCCAAATCACTTACCATTCAAAAGTCATGGTCAAGCTTAAAGTTCTTTAAATGTATGTCAAACTCCAAGATCGAGGTCACACGGTCAAACATTTTGGTATCCATGGAAAGGTCTCGTCACAATGAATACATATGTAAAATATGAAATCCCAATCATTTTCCATTCAAAAGTTATGGTCAAGGTTAGTGCTTCTGAAGAGTAGGTCAAACTCCAAGATCGAGGCAACAAGGTCAAAATGTTTGGTATCCATGGAAAGGTCTTGTCACAAAGAATGCACATATGAAATATGAAAGAACTATCACTTATCATTCAAAAGTTATGGACAAGGTTAAAGTTTTTGTGACCGACGGACGGGGTGGTTTTAATGTCCCCGCGCTTTCGCGAAAGCGGGGATAAAAACACAAAATCGAAGGCTACTTCAGACTTCCACCTGTGATATCAATAGTGTCTGGTGTCATCCAGATGAACCATGCAAAGATCTCCCACTTTTCAGAGCTATCCTAGAATACATTGATGTAAGTTGTATGACTGCTTGTGTACGCCCTTATTTTACATATTTACCTATGTGGTCTTCATACAGGAAGAGGCTATTATACTTAAGAGTTGTGCGTTCTTCAAGACCACTGGGTGTATTCGGATAAACTGGAATATAACTACAACATTTGCTACTGGCATCCTTATATATAGATGGTACTCACCGATTTTCGTTTGTTTCGTTGGTTTATATGTAGTCTTTTATGTTTTAGTGTTTGATGACGTCTTGGGTGTTTGGTCTTCCTTTCCCTTTTCTGTCTCTATTTGTGTCTGTCGACTCCATATATTTGCAAATGGGTGTTTCAATAATTTGCTGTTTTTGCTGTAACCGAATCCTGCTGGCTTATATATCAATAAACGTTATCGTTGCATAAATTATGATGTAAAAATTCAAGTAAAAAAATTACTTCATATACTCTAGAGGAAGTTGTGACAAGATTTTGTAAAAAGAATCCCACATATTTTAACGACTAATTTACTTCAATGATATATATTTTTTTTAATTTCCGATATTTCTATTGCAATACCACCACAAAATACATTCATATATCTACATTGTACATGTTGGGAGGACTCGAATACCTTTGACTTAAATAAATATGTTCTTTTTCAAAATGAGAGCAATTTTCATCTCTTCATCACCATGACTATTAAGACCTTGTAATTGATGTGGCATAGCAACCATTACATTTTATAGAAAATTTTCATCATTTGCCAATTAGGAATGATCACTACGTAATAAATCACCCTTCTGACAGCCAATCAAAGGCGACTTTCACCTTAAATTACACACTTACTTAGATTTATATCTCACAATCAAGCTCTACCTCTGGTGTGGTAATAGGTACATCAGCGTTGATAAAAATCAAATTTAGATGAATGGACTGATACCATTCTGTCTGAACATCCATGAGCAGTCATGGAAGTGATTAGAAAATCGCGATAAAGATGAAGTACAAAATATTTGCACGAAAGAAAGGAGGGGATCTGCAACAACACCTAGTTGCTGCACCAACAGCAACCTCCAAAAACACCCACTGTAAAACACAAAGAAGACACGCACACAAAGAGACGCAGTGGTACAAGGAACGTCAAATCACAGAAAAACATAGACCACAAATGACTACACATAAACCAATGTATTATACACACTGGTCATGATCCTTACTTGTCTATATGAGATATGGATCATCAGTAGTGTTCCTTCTGAACAAAGGAGGGAAATAGATTTTTAAAATCGACAAGGAAACAAATATTGCTCCATGGTTCTCAAACAGGGTGTCAAACAAGTACAGGACTACATACAATGTATGCCATACTGTACATATCATAATTTTACTATGCGCATTTTCGTTTATCTGTGGAGTTGCCGTAAAAGAGCAAAGCTGACTTTCATGGATATCTGAAGATGAATATAAGAAAATTACCATGATTGTCTGAAGAGAATTACAATGAGGTATGTCGCATTATTTAAGGAAAGAAATTTCTCTTTTTGGTTTTATTGCAATTCATGGCAAAGAATGTGACGTGCGCAATTCCTTGCGTTTCGTTTTACACCGATGCAACCTTAAGAGCGGCATACTTTTATATTTCTATATCTTTTAATATGTGTATCTACATTGCACATAAAAATGACAAAATAACTTTATTTACTCATAACAAACAGATTGTATAAGATATCAAGAAGATTCGGCGCCTCACTCGCAATTCAGATTTGAATGCATTTATTCAACGAAGCACCCGATTGGCACCTCGCCACACTATGTATTGCCATGATGGAACTGTCTGTGTGATAAATATGCAAATATAAATTAAATCCATAACTGCAGAAAGAGTTCTAGGGATCTCGTGTCACAATCTAACAACCCCCCCCCCCCATTTCGCCGTCTTTTCCTGATACAATAAATGGTTCGGAATGGCAATTGTATTTCCTTTGAAAAATAAATGTTGAGGAAAGTAATAAAAAATCTGTAAGTCTTTTCTTCAGAATAAACAATCATTTGTAAGGAAGGGATAGGAGAAGGTGGTATTTGGTAAATGTGAAACCTGACAAAGTTTATTTTTGAGAACAGTTGTTTTATTTCAGTCAGAAATAGACAAAGTAACAACAAGCAGAAATATAATCGGAATCAATTTGACGGTCAGTGAAATCCGACCAACTCGAACTCTGTTTAGCGTGTATACATACTCATTTTTTCACAAGATTCAGAGCCTTGCCTCTGACATTACTGGATCATCAGAAATGAAATGAAATAATAATATAATTGACAGTCTGGGAAAGTCAACCTACCCGCACTCCGTTTTACTTGTATACTCGGATTCAGAGCCCTGCCTCTGAAATTACTAGATCCGCCTATGACAGTATACGATGTACGAATCAAAGCAAAATGTTATCAGCTTCATCAAATGATAGAGGCCTAGGTGTCATAATCATTCATTCATAAGAAAAAACATATCTCTTCATTTCCTCCACCCTCATTACTATTTTATTACTATTGATATAAAATTTAAGGAGTATCAGCTGGTTTTTTGGCAGTCATTTCTACGACAAGTGCAAATGATTTGTGTAAAATTAATGTGACTTCGTCAATGTAAAGTCGACCTCCATTTTAACGCCTAAAATTTTTTTTTGATATTTTATCATAAAAACACTGCTAAATCGTACAATTAAATTGAATTCTGCTATCATAACATGACGGATTGCAGATGTATACACATTTATTCAGTTTGATGCGTCAAAACATCTATTCATTTTTTTTTTTTTTGTTTGTTTGTTTGTTTTTTGTTGTTGTTTTTTTTTTTTTTTTTTGGTAAAGATGAATCTACCAATCTATACCTTTTACAAATGAAATTAAAATAGAAAACAAAATGTATCTCGATATTTCTAAAAAGCGCCAAAAAGGAACGGGAATAATTGAAATATACCAAATAACTTATAAACATTTTTGTTTTGTTTTTTTGTAACCTGGTTTTGCTCAAGTTGAAGATAGCAAACTTAATTGCAAACCTAGATAATATTTATCTGTATAAATAAGAAAATGTATATGACACACTCGATCTACGCGTTTCACGAATGTGTGGCTTATTTCTGTTGTTGTTGTTTTTTTTGGGGGGGGGTTTGGTTTGTTTCTTTTCTGTTAATTTCTTTTTTCAGTTAAAAGTATATTTCATTCATATAACTAAGAACTTACATTTGAATCGATATACAAGGTATTTACTTGATATACATAAAGGGGATAAAATTGGTAGGATGTGACAAATATGGATAATGACAGTATCCCTATATACAGCACCAAATCGATAATTCAGAAATTCATAAACCGAAGGCATTCAAAACCATGATAAAACAGGAACCAAAGCAAACAAACAAAAACCTCCACCACATGAAAAGAAGCGAACTCCCGAAATGGGAGTCAGACCAGGTGCCCAGGAAGAGTAAGCATCTCCTGCTTGCATGCAACACTCATCGCTTTAATTCGGTAGAATTGTGTGTTAAACAAGCTGTCTAACATTCATTGATCCATTGATTTAGGTATTTCATTCGACTTTTGGTATTCTGAGCATTTCATTTCTCTAAGAACGTCCTGTGCTTACAAAAAAGGTAACCAAACTATAGCAACATTCCGCCAAAGATCGACTAAGGAAAAATGGATTACAGCGACCATTGATTATCATGCAGTTGGTTTTGAGTGCTCGTGTGTTATTGATTTCAACACTTAATGACAACATCTAAATTCTTTAGGCAGATTTTGATAAACTGCAATATTAAAGAAGACTGAATAATTTACATCTTCTACAGAAGCTGATTAGTGAATGAGATTCTTTTTTACTTAATGTTCGGAGAAAGGATAATTTGGGCAGAATATCTTCTTTTAGCAAGGATCGAGGCGTTTGGACAAAGAACATAATGTTTGTAAAACAAATTCCAAAATAAAAAATGTCAAATATGACTAGGCCAAGGCTATTACAAGAAAAATTATATCCTGTCTGATTTGGAAAAATTAAAGAAATCTACATATGGACAAAGAAAGATAACTCAAACTATGTAGTAGTATCAAACAGATAATAGTAATTTTTTGTATATCTTTTGCTCATGTAATCATCTACCATATTTGTTCAAACATAGATATGGTTTTTCCCTAAAAATTGATAAAAAGAATAAATACTACTTTTCATTTACAATAAAAGAAAAGTCATACATTTTCAAAAGCACAATTTTGTCAACAATAAATGCCAGAAAACGGCTTCGCGTGTCTTCTTTCAATGACTTGATAATCATGTCTGAGCTTTCGGTGATCGCACGTTGAAGTGTTAAACGTCTTCAAATTCAATAGTATAATTTCAGTACAGACGGAAAATAGCATTGACCAGACATGCACGTTTAGTGTACATGTACTTAACCTACTAGAAGTAGACGTTTTCTCTGAATGAGGTACAATTCTATGGATCATTTTCATCTTGTTTCCCAAGATCAAAAACACAGGTAACACTCACAGGACGAAAAAACAGGTTTCCATACCTTGGAAACCTGGTGGAAACCACATGGAAACCCGGGGTTTCCATGTGGTTTCCACCAGGTTTCCATAATGGAAACCAGTGGTTTCCATGTGTTTGGAAAGCGCTAACCGCCCGGTTTCCACGATGGAAACCACTTGGAATCGGGTTGGAAACCTCAAGTTTCCTTTTGGTTTCCATACTTTGTAAACCTGTATAAGAGCTGGTTTCCACGATGGAAACTACTTGGAATCGGGTTGGAAACCTCAAGTTTCCTTTTGGTTTCCACATCTTGTAAGCCTGTGTAAAAGGTGGTTTCCATGTTGGAAATTAGTTGGAAACTTGATGTTTCCTTTTGGTTTCCATATCTTGTAAAATTGTAAACTGGTTTCCATATACTGTAACTGTATGAAAAAGGAAATAGTATCTCTTTATGTGTTATTATATACAGTGAATTTGAAAGTTTTGAATCCTGTACTTTTCGTATTCCTTTATATCAGTATCAAGGCTACATGTATATTCTTCTATGTACTCTTTACATGTATGTCATGATAAAAAAACCCTAAAACATGCTTATCATACTGTGTAATATTTATTCAGAATACATGCTTATTCAACATCAGATGTACAAGATTCCATGAAATCATAAATATACAATTTTGAGCTTTCAAATTTAAAAATGGCATCTTCCATTCTTCATTGATATTAATATGTCATGTTTTTTAAGATGGAAATAAATTTAGAAAAAGATGGACGTGTCCCTTGAAACCACTACAGAAATAAAATGTACTTGTATTTTTTGAAAAAAACCAGATATTTTTAAACAAGTGTTTAGAAATGATAGACAAATTTTATCCTTGCCAAAAACAGACAAAGTCACAAAAAAGATCTCTTTCAGATAGAATTTGTTATTCTGCAGAGATTGACACTCGACGGAAATCCCAGTTCATGATGTTTCAGACCACTGTTACAAAACTTTTTCTTCTGTCCTCTACTTTTTCTTCTGTCCTCTACTTTTTCTTCTGTCTTCTGTCTCACCTGGAATGAATGAAAAAAAAGATATAGTAAGCGGCAACAGAATTACAAACTACAGTTGTAGAGAATTAATATTGTAGGTTGGGATGTCACAAGATGCTTATGTCAACAATTTATGAATTATAAGAAAGTGGAAGTTCCCAAAAGGCACAAATTTATCCCCCCATAGAATTAAAATTAAAGAGAGGTTGAGCAAACCCAACTTGTACGTGTACAAGAACTTGTACGTGTATTTACACGTTATCTGTTTACACGTTGAAGTTATGTGGTTGAGCAGATGTCACAATGCGTACTGCTATGTGTAAATCGTATATACGTTTTGTGACATAATTTATATTTTGTTTACAACTGCTTATTCGTCAATAACTTGCAATCTAGATTCTAAAGGTAAGGTGCATTCAGCATTGACAGTGAATTGATTTATCTATTTCAAGTAATCAGAATCATTAAACTTCAAGAGTAAAATTTTTGGTCAAATTTGAGGGTTCTTCTTTAAAATGTGATACATTTTATTTGCAATCCCTTCTAATATTCAGAAAGGACATACGTTCCCAAATAAATTGAATATAGGTTTTCATAGGTTATCTGCATTCAGTTGCTTATAAAATCTACAAGTACATTTAATCATAAACGTGTACTTACAGCTTTACATGTTTTACCGAACGTGTAACACAGGTGCGTGGAGCGCAAAATGTTATGACATCATAAACAACTTTTTGACGTACATGTACAAGTTCGGTTTGCTCAACCTCTCTATTATACCATGGTGGTGGTGAAATTTCAACCCGAGTGTGCAAAATTCTGCAAGTCAAGAACGAGGCTTGCCGAGTCGTGGAAAAGCAAAATTTTGTACATGAGGGTTGAGATTTAGCCATCCCTCCCTCATGGATTTGTTTGATTGTTTTTCTCCTACAACTTATCTGTCTGTGTCTGTTATAAATAGTTATTTGTTGTTTCACCAAAAATGTGTGACCTTTTCCTTGAAAATGACCCTGATCTGATTTGGGTAAAAATTTAGTCCCATCATGCTTTACCATCCCTGCCAATTTGAAAGATGTATGATGTATAGCCAAAAATGTAAAAGTGTGACTACCAGACAGATAGACAGACAGGCAGACGCCTGACAAAAGATCCCTTTATGTCGCTCTTATGTTGCAGGCGACATAAATGAAGTGTCTCAACTCAATATAGAAAGAAGCTTACATTGACATCATTGGATGCTAATTTTTCATGCAGTCCTTCTAGTTCTTCAATGGTAACAGTACAATATTGACCTGAAAGTGAAAATGAAGATTTAATATGTTGAAATTTATCAAATAAGTCTTCAGAGTTTACGAAAAGTGCTGGATTGCCGGCAATCTCCAGTGGATTTTTCGAATGTCCGACAGTTTCTAGTTTCGAGCCAGACAAAATGTCCAATGATGTTTTGTTCTAAGTCCAAAATAACGACACACAATTTACAAGATTTGATTTCAAATAAAGACATTTAAGTATTTAAGATATTTCACAAAATAAACCATAAACCGCTAAAGGCGGTAAGGCCGGATTGCGAAGTGTTTGTATTAGATGATGTATACATTTTTGCACAGACAGAAAGATCAAAGGTCATTAATATTATTGTGCAATGAAAAAAACTATGGTCATAAGTAATCTAAATGTAAAATATCAAAGCCTTACCCCTTAAAGTTCAAAAGTAGGTCAATGTCAAGGTCATTTGATCAAAAGTCATGATATCAAATGAAAGGTGTGGTCATGAGGATTCTACAACTGAAATATCAAAACCCTACCTCTTATAGTTCAAAAGAAGGTCAAAGGTCAATGTCAAGGTCACTAGGTCAAAACTCATGATATCAAATGAAGGGTCTGGTAATAAAGATTCTGCATGTGGAATTTTAAAGCCATAGCCTCTATAGTTCATGAGATATAGCCCAGATTTATAATTTTTAAAAGTAGGTCAATCTCCAAGGTCAAGGTCACAAGGTCAAAACTTTTGGTATCCATGGTGAGGTCTTGTGACAAGAAATACATATGTGAAATATAAAAGCCCTATCATTTACCATTCAAAAGTTATGGCCAAGGTTAAAGTTTTTCAAAAGTAGGTCAAACTCCAAGGTCAAGGTCACATGGTAAAAATGTTTGGTATCCATGGAAAGGCCTTGTCTTAAGAAATACACAAGTGAAATATGAAAGCCCTATCACTTACCATTCAGAAGCTATGGCCAAGGTTAAAGTTTTTCAAAAGAAGGTCAAACTCCAAGGTCAAGGTCACTAGGTCATTTTTTTTTTTTTTGTGGTATCAATGGAAAGGCCTTTTCACAAGAAATAAAAGAAATAACCAGTGAAATATGAAAGCCCTATCACTTACCATTCATAAGCTATGGCCAAGGTTAAAGTTTTTCAAAAGTAGGTCAATCTCCAAGGTCAAGGTCACTAGGTCAATTTTTTTGGTATCCATGGAAAGGCCTTCTCACAAGATATACACAGGTGAAATATGAAAGCCCTATCACTTACCATTCAAAAGCTATGGCCAAGGTTAAAGTTTTTCAAAAGTAGGTCAAACTCCAAGGTTAAGGTCACCAGGTCAAATTTTGTTGCTGTCTTTGATTCGTATCACCATGTCAAGTTTCAAGTTGCTCCTCCTAACAGTTTTCTCTCAACCGACTTAAACGCAACACTTTAACCAAAATGGTGACGCACTGACGGACAGATGGACTTCGCCATTTCATAAACCGGATTTTGCTTCGCAATCCGGCCAATTACAGGACATGATGATATACATAATGTATCACAATTGTTAATAGAATACATGTTTATATAACTTTAAGTCATACCAATCCTTGATCCATGTCCATGGCAACTTTTGGTTACAATACTCCACATCTTTTGAATATGTACATCATTCTTTTCCACATTCAGCATCAGATATACAGTTAAGATGTCGTAGATGGCCTCTGATCGTGCAGTGTACACATGCTTGGATAAGAAAGTAATGTCAAGGCTACACCAGGTATACTGAAAGAAAAATTGAAAAATTAAATTAAATCAGCTAAATAAGAGAGTAAAAGTTCAGGGAATTAATCTGCCTCTGCAACCTGCGCCCAGGACCCATAGATTTCCAATCACTGTGTTTCTAGTCAATACAATAATTCTCAAAGCATTCAAGTTATGAATGATCTTAATTTTTGTTGTTGAGCTTGTTTTATTAAAATATCTGACGAATTGCAGAAATGCCTACATCTACATTACCAGAAGTCTCTGACGAGACTGTAGCTCTCCTGGTTGTTTTTTCTTTAAAACATCAACTTCCTTTCTTTTTATTTTAAACCAAAGACCATAGTGAGCAGGTGCTCTAACAAATTATATGTAGCACGACAAAACAACATATCCATTAGACTGCAACTAGAATATCACTCATATAATTTATAATATCCGATATATAGTATTTCAAAAAAGAATGCCACACCCATTTTCCAAGATCCTAGGGGCCAGAGGCTTCTAGCTAAAATGAACTATCAATGACACAACTAGACCACAGACCCATCATATTGCAAAAAGAATTAAGTCTCCATCATTTACAATGTCAGAGAAGTTGTGAGTGCACGATTACAGGGAAAAATGACCACACCCATTTTCTAAGACCCTGGGGGTCAGGGGCTCAAACAAAATATCAGGTGCACAACAAGACCACAGACCCATCATATTGCAAAAAGAATTAAGTCTCCATCATTCATTTATAGTGTCAGTGGAGTTGCGAGCACAAGATTACATAGAGTTACTAGTATATAGGAGAAAATGGCCACACCCATTTTCTAAGACCCTGGGGGTCAGGGGCGCAAACCAAATATCAGGTGCACAACTAGACCACAGACCCATCATATTGCAAAAAGAATTAAGTCTCCATCATTCATAGTGTCAGAGGAGTTGCGAGCACAAGATTACATAGAGTTGTATAGGAGAAAATGACCACACCCATCTCTAAGACCCTTGGGGTCAGGGGCTCAAACAAAATATCAGGTGCAAAACAAGACCACAGACCTATCATATTGCAAAAAGAATTAAGTCTCCACCATTGATAGTGTCAGAGGAGTTGCGAGCACAAGATAACTAGAGTTGTATAGGAGAAAATGACCACATCCATTTTCTAAAACCCTGGGGGTCAGGGGCTCAAACAAAATATCAGGTGCACAACTAGACCACAGACCATTCATATTGCAAAATGAATTAAGTCTCCTTCATTTATAGTGTCAGTGGAGTTGCCAGCACAAGATTACATTGAGTTGTATAGGAGAAAATGACCACACCCATTTTCTAAGACCTTGGGGGTTAGTGTCTCAATAAAAAATATCAGGTGCAATACTAGACCACAGACCCATCATATTGCAAAAAGAATTAAGTCTCCATCATTTATAGTGTCAGAGGAGTTGTGAGCACAAGATTACATAGACTTATATATGAGAAAATGACCACACCCATTTCTAAGACCCTGGGGGTCAGGGGCTCAAACAAAATATCAGGTGCACAACTAGACCACAGACCCATCATATTGCAAAAAGAATTAAGTCTCCATCATTCATAGTGTCAGAGGAGTTACGAGCACAAATTACAGAGTTATATAGGAGAAAATGACCACACCCATTTCTAAATCCCTGGGGGTCAGGGGCTCAAACAAAATATCAGGTGCAAAACAAGACCACAGACCTATCATATTGCAAAAAGAATTAAGTCTCCACCATTTATAGTGTCAGAGGAATTGCGAGCACAAGATTACATAGAGTTGTATAGGATTAGGAGAAAATGACCACATCCATTTTCTAAGACCCTGGGGGTCAGGGGCTCATACAAAATATCAGGTGCACAACTAGACCACAGACCCATCATATTACAAAAAGAATTAAGTCTCCATCATTTATAGTGTCAGAGGAGTTGCGAGCACAAGATTACATAGAGTTATATAGGAGAAAATGACCACACCCATTTCTAAGACCCTGGGGGTCAGGGGCTCAAACAAAATATCAGGTGCACAACTAGACCACAGACCCAATATATTGCAAAAAGAATTAAGTATCAATCATTTATAGTGTCAGAGGAGTTACGAGCACAAGATTGCATAGAGTTATATTGGAGAAAATGACCACACCCATTTTCTAAGACCCTGGGGTCAGGGGATC
The DNA here is from genome assembly GCA_033119305.1 of Pinctada imbricata. Classification (NCBI taxonomy): domain Eukaryota; kingdom Metazoa; phylum Mollusca; class Bivalvia; order Pterioida; family Pteriidae; genus Pinctada; species Pinctada imbricata. The sequence goes on from VSWD01000004.1 coordinate 20,178,783, forward strand.
AAACAAGACCACAGACCCATCATATTGCAAAAAGAATAAAGTCTCCATCATTTATAGTGTCAGAGGAGTTAAGAGCACAAGATTACATGGATAATTTTCATAACCACGCCCATTTTCTAGGACCCTGGGGGTCAGGGGCTGAAACCAAATGTCAGGTGCACAACTAGACCACCTACCAAGTAGGATGCAAAAAGAATTAACTTTCTATCACCTATGGTTTGAGAGGAGTTGCGAGCACGAGAATTGTTTACGGACGGACGGACGCCGGACGAAGGGTGATGACATAAGCTCGACTGGTCAGAGACCAGTTGAGCTAAAAAATGATGTATCGTGATACGAATCCTATCGTGAGTAAATATCGTGATACGTATCGTATCATGAGCTTAGCATATCGTGACAGCCCTATAAAATGTAGACCTTTTAATGGTGAATGTGTGTATGAGATATGAATGTCCTACCATTAATAGTATAAAAGAAATCTGCTTTCAAAACACCTTAACATAAAATGTTGTACAAAAATGTATAGGGTGAAGGTGAAGGTCACAGGGTTAAAAGTCATGGTACCAAAATGTAGCACTCTTAATGGTGATTGTGAGTATGAAATATGAAAGTCCTACCATTAATAGTGTAAAAGAAATCTACTTTCAAAACTTCTTAACATAAAATGTTGTATAGGCTGAAGGTCAAGGTCACAGGGTCAAAAGTCATGGTTATCAAAATGTAGTACTCTTTATGGTGAATGTGTATACGAAATATGAAAGGCCTACCATTAATATTATAAAAGAAATCTGCTTTCGAAACGTCTTAACCGGATGGCAGACAGACAGACAGACAGACAGACAGACAGACAGACGAACGGATAGGGTGATTCCTAATTTCCTATAGGCAGTGGCTCTGGATACGAACGTTCGTATCTTCAGACCTATGTCTCGGCGTACGTACAGAAATGCAAATATCTTTCAATTTGGTACGTTTTTTTTTTTCAATGAATCTACAATGTAGTGTTCAAATTGTATCTTTTTTGTGACATATTCTGAAAAGTTAATTAAGTAACAAGAGGCCCAAGGGGGCCACATCGCTCACCTGAGGAGACTGTATGCATGTTTTCAATCAAAGTCAAGACCTGAAGGAAATCGCTTTTAGTGAAGCTTTGAGAAGGACAAGGTGTACAAGTTACTTCCTGTAAAGTTCAGTGACATTCTGTGCAGTAGTTTAAGAGGATAAGTCAAAAATGTGTCTTTCAAATAGAGCCTACAGAGGACATCTTGGATTTCCAATCGGCTCGAAAAACACAAACTAAGTAGAGGGCAATTAGTACTTGCGTCCTGTGAAGTTTCAAGAAATTCTGTGAAGCAGTTTTAGAGGAGAAGTTGAAAATGTGTCAGCCAATCAGAGCCTGTGGCGGCCATCTTGAATTTCCCATAGGCTCCAAAAACGCAAACTTGATAGAGGGTATGAGTACTTGCAATCTGTGGCCGCCTGTGGCGGCCATCTTGAATTTCTGATCAGCTCGAAAAACACAAACTTGGTAGAGAGCAATCAGTACTTGCTTCCTGTGAAGGTTTGTGAAATTCTATGCAGCCGTTTGAGAGGAGAAGTCGAAAATGTGTCAGTCAATCAGAGTCTGTGGCAGCCATCTTGGATTTCCGATTCGCTCGAAAAACACAAACTTAGTAGAGGGCATTGAGTACTTGCTTCCTGTGAAGTTTCATGATATTCTGTGCAGTGGTTATCAGAGATGTTGAAATTAACCGGTCCGACCGGCAAAACCGGTTAAAATTTGAAATGACCGGTTGGTAACGCCAGCTCACCGGTCCGAATGACCGGTAAAAATTACGAGGAAACGTTTTCTTTTTTTTTTCTTATCTAGCCACTGCATAATATTTTAGGAAGTCATATTGTCCATTTAAATATCACAGTTTACGACTTTATCACTATAGGATAAATATTAATGATTTCTGAACATGACATTGTCATGGAAGTCATTTACTCATACATGTGACGTTGTCAGATTTAATTTAAAATCTCTTTTCTTCGATGTATTTAAAAAGAAATCGACCAAATGTCAAGTATTGTCCGATTGATTCTCGACAACAGATCTTCCGAACGTCGTCTTGAATTGAAGACGTTTAACATTGTTACATCAAAATACACAGACTTAAATTACGCATATTTGCAGTAATGAGAGCTGCCAATTGTAGTAATGTGCAAACTTTTCTGAATTATTAAAGTTTGAAAACGGAAAGTCCGACTCGTTAAACATGCAATTACTAAACTGACCATGCACATGCTCATTTTTTTTTCAAAGGGATGGGATGGGATGGGATGTTCCTGTCTGTTATTTTAGGAAAATTCGCAAATATAAATCGAAACAACAATTAAACTCTTCTGACAAAATACGTAAGAATACAGTAGTTGCCATAACTAAAATTCGTGGATCGTCGATAAAATTTTAGTCTTGAACCGTGGGTTCCCTCTCTCACGGAAAATGGATTGATTTCCCTATCAATGCTACTTTCTAGATATTTTTATTTCTTATGAAAATCTCCATTAGTACTATACACTATTTGCATATTGTTATGATAAATAAAAAAATCCAGAGAGACACTGCGCATTTACGCAAGGGTTGATCGCACGGCGCAACATGTAAGTCCTGCATTTAATTTCGGTGACATTGGTACATTTATCGATTTGTTGAAGGATGCTGAAATAAAAAAACCAATTCATTAATTCTTGTTCTTCTCGAGAACTGTAACTTCGTAAAAAGTCTCCCTCTCATTTTGGTGTTAATTCAATACGCATGTAGATATACATGTACGCGATGGCCTCATGAATTAACATACATGTAAGATATAAAACATGCAAGTTTAATAAAAGAAATTGAAAATTGAATAAAAGAATTTAGATATTTTTTTTTTTTTTTTTTTTTTGATAAAGAAAAGGTCCTGAATGGTAACAAATGGACAGTACAGTTACACAGGCAGACAGACGGCAAAATATTTAAACATGACCGTCTAATTTGACACAGGATATTTAATTGATAATTCAATCATATTTGGATTACCATCATTTCCATAGTGTAATTTCATAATATACAGTATATACTGCAGAAATTAACTTTTTATTTTAAAAAAAAAGTCGGACCAGTTAAAATTCTTTCGGACCGGTTGATTTAGGACTAGTACCGGTCCGAATGACCGGTTCATTAGAAAATATTTCAACAACTCTGGGTTATAGAAGAGAAGTTGAAAATGAGTCAGCCAATCAGAGCCTGTGGCAGCCATCTTGGATTTCCGATTGGCTTGAAAAACACAATTTGGTAGAGGGCATTGAGTAGTTGCTTCCCGTGAAGTTTCATGAAATTCTGTGCAGCGGTTTCAGAGGAGAAGTCGAGAATGTGTCAGCCAATTAGAGCCTGTGGCGGCCATCTTGGATTTCCGATCAGCTCAAAAAACACAAACTTGGTAGAGGGCATTGAGTACTTGCTTCCTGTGAAGTTTCATGAAATTCTGTGATGCAGTTTCAGAAGAGAAGTCAAAAATGTGTCAGCCAATCAGAGCCTGTGGCGGCCATCTTGGATTTCCGATCGGCTTGAAAAACACAAATTTGATAGAAGGCATTGAGTACTTGCTTCCTGTGAAATTTCGTGAAATTCTGTGCAGCGGTTGCCGAAAAAATATCGAAAATGTTAAAAGTTTACGTCGGACGGACGGACGACGCGCTATGACAATAGCTCACTTGAGCTTCGCTCAGGTGAGCTAAAAACAACAATACTTGTAGGGGACCATGATTTCTTCTTTCCTACCAAGTTTAACGAAAATCTGTTCAGTGGTTCTGGAGAAGAAGTTGAATATGTATGAAAATCATCCCCCCTTCTTCTTGAGTAATCTAAGTAACCCGAGAGAGATAGTTATACAGAAGCTAATGCAAAATAATAGACCCCCTCCCCATCCTTTCACTGTGTTATTGATAACATTGATCTGTTCTTACATTAATATTTTGAGCTGCTCTCAATATTGTAATTTCATAGTTGTATATCTAAGTCTTCACAAGATAAATTTGAAAATACTTATTCATCTTTTTAAAATAATTTAGTTTCCTTTTCCATACCTATTTAATAATTCAAAATATATAACATTCAAATGAATCGATAATCCAAAAATTTAAACCTCAAAAACATAAATCTATATTAAAGAAAGACAACTCTTGCATACATGAACATGTACCAACTTATACGAAACTAAAGTTACCAGGGTACCAGAACTTGAACTTACAAGCCTTGGGTCCATGTTCACAGTAAACATATCTATTCATGATTGAAAAAATACTCATAAAAATCTGTTCAGCAGTTCTGGAGAAGAAGTTGAATATGTATGAAAATCACCCCCCCCCCCTTTCCTTTTCATATAAGGCCAAAAGAAAAAATACCTTTGTTTCCCATCACCCGACCGACCCTACTCAAAGCCGCCGACCCTAACGTTTTTTTTCTCGATTTTTAGTTGCATTTATAGGTCTTTCGCGCCAATTTTATGATCGTCGCGCTTTATGAAATGCATGCCAGAAATGTTAAATCTACCGATTTTGGTGTTATTTTACCTGCCTTTTAACATTATCTATTGCAAAACCATTCTTTTTATTCTTCCACTTTTTTTAAATTTTGTAAAAATACGAAGTAATCTATAATTTCTCTCTCGAAACGCTACTTTATATTGTACGGCGCCACCGGGCTGGCTTCCTTTTTTCCCATATAAGGATTAATGCCTGACAATGTTTGTACTCTCTGATTGTTATAAAAACATACAGTCTGAATCAGGGTTAACATTAACTCAGCCGGCGACCTTTGATTTCTCACCTCCTACTTAGGGAAAATCGCCGCCTACTTTCTTAAAAAAAATATTCGTCGTATCTCAATTTTTATTGCAGGTTGATATGAAAATTGAATCCGTTCAAAAGGAAATTTAGTTGTCCTGTAAAATCTTTTTAAAAAAACTGTCCTAATACAAGGTACGTGATAAATATTTCGGTAACTATACAGTGCGTTTGTTGTTTTCAACGCAGCGCGACGGGTCATTTTACGGCAACGTATGTTAAAGTTGTACAATAGAACGATTACATCTCGACATTTTCACGGCTGTAAATAAAATTTTAATACGAACTATTGACCACGCGCCTCCATGTCAGTCTTAATAGGGATAACGTGCTTCTGACGTTACAATGTATGTTTGCGGTCGGTAAATGCTTATTTTATGGTCGCAAACTGAGTCTTTTTTTGCAACACGTTACTGGAACCAGAAAAAACCGGATGTTTGTACCGTAAAATCAGCACTTATCGGCTACAAACTTTAAGTCAAATGCAAGTTACCGCATTCCCGTTTTGATGAAATCTCTACTGACGTTAACGGCGAGTATGTTCTAATTTTATGGCCGTACCTGAGGAGGGAACAACCTATTGTTGTGGGTCATGTATTATTTTAGTTTTACTTTATGTGTAGGTGCACATGTACTTAGTCATGTTATTTAATGCTTTCATAATAATTCTTTCTAGATTTTACTATGTCATGTTTATCTCATTAGAGAATATTCCAGTATGTTCTTTGTTACATCATTATCATCACATGACTGTGATTTCTAGAATTTACTCTATTGTTAATCATTTGTAATGAGTCATTGTTCTAGAAGCTTCTGGTAAATTAATTGTTATTAAGTATAAATACCTCTGAGGAACTGTGTTAAGGGGACATTCGTACACATTCGTAGACACGATTCATTCATCTATTCTGATATACTGGGACACTTTATTTGTTGAGACTTTAATCCATTTAACAACGTTTGAACACCGATCTTTCGAGAACGTTTGTGATTACCGGAAACCATACATTCGATAGACTTTGTGGACCGTAACGGACACTTTGATCCGGACATTGTATTGTAAGTTGTAATCATTTTAAATCTATATATTTTGTACATAATTAAACTTGTAAATTTATATTCTGTCTTTGTCTGATTTTTGCTGGCGTTTTGGGGTATTCTGACCCATAACACTATGAAATTCGGCTCTTATATTTGAGACATTGCATTAAATTTATATGGTAACTCGACAATATAGGGATCAATATGGAAGTAAGCCCATTGATTTTGAGGGAAAGATCAAAGGTCAAATTTGGCGATATGCTTATAATCAGGAGAAGCCTTTTGATTTTCGGTAAACAGGTCAAAGGTCATGGTCATTTTTAGGGAAAAAAAAACATTGAGTTCTGTATAGACAATAAAAATGCAGATTCAAGGTCACCATGCTTGGGAGGCCAGTTTTAAAATGCTCAGTAACATTTATAAACATTTTGCTGTTTGCCACCGGTTACAGACACAAAATGACCCCCCCCCCCTTTTTTCTACGTGGTTTAACATGTCTGTGTTTACTGATATGATTTCTCCATGTATTTGACAGACAACACATATTTGAAGTTCATGATTCAATGATACCTTTAAATCACATTTAATATATTCAAGGGCGTAGGAGAAGGGGGGCAGTGGGCGCAAATGCCCCCACTTTGAAAAGTCGGGGGATTCGGTCAATTTTCAAATTTTTTCTTTGGATCGCTACCGCTCGCCAGTTCTTTATAGACTTCCTGAATAATTTAGCTATTCTGATCCATCCTTAATACATATTACTTTATCAATGTACATGAAGACATTTAACTCAAACTATATCATGTATATAGAATATTATTACATATACTTGTTCATGATAGAGGGTATAGAAAGTGTTCTCTGATAAGTCAATATTTTGCACCAGAAATGTTAAAATCTGTGCATACAGAACATGAAACTCCCATATTTTCCTTTATTCTCTTCCTCTCCCCCCCCCCCCCTTTTTTTTCTTGTTAGAAATTTTGGGATGTTGTGCCCCTCCACTTTTTCAGGCAGAGCTACGCCGTTGTATACTATTCTAAACAAGCCTTACAACGCTACAAAAGTAGATAAAAAAAAATCCAAAAAAAAAAAAAAAAATTCCGACCGACCTACCCTATTTTATTTCAGCATGTTATGGGAAACACACATATTATTTTTTTAGGCCTAAGAAAATAATTCATAAAAAATCAAAAAATTAAAATTTCAGTATGAAATACATATCAAAGCATTAAGTAACTTAAATGTGATGAATTTGTAGTAAATGAATGTGTAAAACCATACACATATTGAGTTATTTAAAGAAATAGTGCAAAAATGTGCATTTCCGACAGAGTCCGAAAAGACGTCAAAAACGCGTCAAAAATTTGACTTCCGAGTGGAACCAAAAACAACAACACTTCTTAAGACATCTCTCTAGATAATTCTGATGCTTTCAGTTTGTCGATACGTGCTTTCGTTCTGAAGAAGAAGTTTGTCAAAGGAGGGTACCCCCTGTGACCTACTTTTGCCTCTGGTGGCGCCACCTGTTGATGGATCTGGACGAAAACAGCATCACTTGTAGGGGACCATGAGTACTTCATTCCTACCAAGTTTCATGAAAATCTTTTCAGTGGTTCTGGAGAAGAAGTTGAATATGTATGAAAATCACCCCCCCCCCCCTTCCTTTTCACATAAGAAAAAAATTAATAAAAAATCAAAAAATCTAAATTTTAGAATAAAATACTTATCAAAGCATTTAGTAACTTAAATATGATAAATATGCAGTAAATGAATGTGTAAAATCATACACTTATTGAGTTATTTAAAGAAATAGTGCAAAAATGTGCATTTCTGACGAAGTCCGAAAAGACGTCAAAAACGCGTCAAAAATTTGACTTCCGAGTGGAACCAAAAATAACAACACTTCTTAAGACATCTCTCTAGTTCATCCTGATGCTTTCGGTTTGTCGATACGTGCCTCTGTTCTGAAGAAGAAGTTTGTCAAAGGAGGGTACCCCCTGTGACCTACTTTTGCCTCTGGTGGCGCCACCTGTTGATGGATCCGGACGAAAAACAACAACACTTGTAGGGGACCATGAGTACTTCATTCCTACCAAGTTTCATGAAAATCTTTTCAGTGGTTCTGGAGAAGAAGTCGAAAATGTTGAAAAGTTTACGACGGACGACGACGGACGACGACGGACGACGGACGACGGACGCCACGCTATGACAATAGCTCACTTTGAGCCTATGGCTCAGGTGAGCTAAAAAGGACAGAGTTTCAGCTACATGTACGCATTTGTTATCATCTCAAAACTTTCAAAAACTTCAAATTCCGCTGGAGCGACGAAACGTCAGTACATGCACACAACAGCTGACAAATGCGTGTCTATTACTGATCAGGGATCACTATTATGATTGAGAGCATAGAAAATAGCCTCTTGTCCCGGTTGCTAAATTACAGATAATGCAGAATAAACTCGTATACCTTGATATGGTTACAAAAATCATCTTTTTTATTTTGTTATGGACACATGACACGAGTCACGTGACAGTTACAGACCAATCGGACACATGTTCGAACGCCGAGACATAGGTCTAAAGATACAAATGTTTGTATCCGGAGCCACTGCCTTTCCTATTTACAAAATGTACCCCCAAAACTTCCTTTGCGGTGTGGGGGGGGGGGGTTATAATAACAGTGTTTTGACTTCGTCCTCATAGATGGCTTTTCCATGAGTTCATATTACACATTCAATAGAACTGTAAAACAATACAATTGACAACAGTATAACTCTGAACATGACTATCAGGAGGGGGGGGGGGCAACTCATCACTGTCCATCTGACCATAAATAATGGGATTTGAATTGCCGATTCAAATCAAATTTATTTAACAGTAACTAAGAACTGTGAATAATTTCTTGTAAGAAAAGGTTAAATAACGGCAACGTTACAAATTTCTGGTTCGAACAGACACTGGACAAAATTCTGAAAACAATGCAACGCGTGGGCCGGGCCGAGCCAGCAATATTGACGTACATATATCTGTTAAATAGAAGCAAATACTATACAATACTTAATTTTCACCATTGACATTCTCATCTTACCTATCCATGGTAATCGAATGCGTGTTTTCTTTAGTTTATGTGTAGAATTTTGGTGAACAGGCCATTCCAGCGTTTCCTCTGCTCAAAAATAAATGCTCGCTTCTGATTGGTCAAAATTTATTTTGAAATTCTGAGCCCGCTGAACGATTAATTTTTTTTCTGTTAATCATCATTGAAATTCTTGGTAGATTTTAATATCATTATTTTATTTTCACATATAATTCATGTAATTTTCGAAAGTCTTATCTCTTTTAACCTTGGAAAAATTAAAGAGCACCATCTGGCATCAAGCAGTCTGGGAAGACTGACTCTCTAATATTTCATTCAAAGAAGTATGGAAACTTTTTATTTGTTTTGTACAAGCGCGTATCCAGAGGGTCGGGGGGGGGGGGGGTGTCGGGGGATCCGACCCCTCCCCCTGGAATTTTGATAAAGTTCATATATATAAATATTTTAATTTTCAAATTAGATTAACACGAGTCCCCTTTTGTTGTCATAATATTTGAAAAATAACGTGAATTTGTATTGAAAATCTTTCATTCTAATTAAGTTTTTAATGGTGAGCATTTCAATATATTCCTGGGCTCACTTACGCTTGCCAGATTTTATCAAAAATTAATACATAATAATTTATTATCAATTTCAAATGATGCCCCTTATAATGCATTACACCTTTGTAAATAAACTGAAAAATACAGGTATATAGAGGATGCGAGACCTCCAGGAAAAAAAATTTCGATCCTCCAAAATCCTGGATCCTCCCATGTTGTACCATGACAATAAAAGCTAATCAATGTAGATTAATTGATTTTTAAATTGCACTAGGAACGGTCCATTTGATATCCTGGGGGGGGGGGGGGCTTGGGGTTTTTTTCTCAAAAAAAAAAAATTACAATTACTAAAAATTGTTTGCTTAAAATTCCCAAAAAAATCCCGGCTCTATCAATAAAACACAAACATTCTAATCTTAATATATTGCACACCATATGTCTGAAAAATTTTTCTTGCTCCAATTCTGCGAGAAAAAAAATTTGCTCCGGGCCGAGGCGAAAATAATCTTGCTTTGACAAAAACCCAAAGCCCCCCCTCCCCCACCCCGAATATCAAATGGACCGTGCATTATTTCTTTCAAAATTGATTTTTAAAAAATAATTTCTTATGTTAATTGTTTTATCTTTCTTATTGTTAGTTTTTTTTTCATTTTGTAAAGATACTAGTATGCAGATCTATAAGCGGGTCACAATGCAAAGAACAGACAAACATACTTACATTGATCTTAAATTATACTCTATTATTTATATTCAGTTTGAATGAGATACTAGGAAATAACCATATTTCTAATATGTTTCCTTTAAGTCTTTTTATTGCCTTTTTTCACCTTATGCATATATGAGCCGGCTTAATTCTCATTCAATTCGTTAAATTCTGCACGATGTACAATGTACATGTTCACTATAATGTATATGTATATATATATGAGATGGGACTTATTTGGAATATTTCGTTACCTGCATGTCGAGTCATTTACGCTCTGTGTGAAACTCCGCTCGACCCCTCTCTCTCTCTCTCGCTGCTGGCAGTATGAGCTTCAGTATGAACTTCAGTCCTTTTGGCAGTGGCAAATTCGGGGGGGGGGGGAGGGGGCAGATGGGCGTCCGCCCCCAGCACTGACCCACAATTTTCCAAAATAAGACATTTTCCTTTTAAATCGACAAAATTAGCCCCTTAATTGACCCCCAGTAAAGGGGGCACTGGATCCACCACTGCCTAGTCTACCCTTTTCTAGGCTTCATTAAACTACATTACACAATGTTGAAACGTATATATATGTACATACGTCATGTACGTATAACTTCAGATTTTTTAATAGATGCATAACTGAGTACGTATATTTGTGTAAAGTACATTCAAGCTGATTTTTCGAATTTTATTAAAATTATAAACATGACGAAAATTCTCTCTCTCTCTCTCTCCATGGAAGATATATTTCCTAGCGGCGTTACAAACTAACATGCTGCGTCATGCAGTAACCGTGTACTTGTCACAGTGTCGCACCGCCCCCGACTTAAGAACTGAATTCCAATTGACATGCAATTTGCATGGGGTCAAACGTTAATAACATGCCGCGATTGCATGCATCAACTGTGTACTTGTCACAGCGTCGCACCGCCCCCGACGAAAGAACTGAATTCCAATTGACATGCAATTTGCATGGGGTCAAACATTACATAACCGGTGTCTGTGTATATACTTGAAATGAAAACCACAGTATATCACTCCGCTGGCTTTAGAGGATAAATGTTCAATGGAATTTATGAATAAAAACATTTTGCATATTAATTTTATAAAGTTTTTTTTTCTAGAAATGTATTATTATAAATACTATAGAAAAAAAATAAATTAGAACAAACAGTCTTTTCTAATATAAGTTATATAGTTGATATATTATGGTTTATAATTAGTAGAAGAAACAAAAAAAAAAAAAAAAAAATGCGTGAATAGATAGATAAATAAGTAGAGGGATAATAAAGATAAATAGATAGATAGATAGATAAATAAATAAAAAAATTAATTAATTAATCACAATTGTGTTTGTATAACAAACGAATGTGTTGTACATAAATAGATATAAATAAATAAATAAATAAATAAATAAATAAATAAATAAATAAATAAATAAATAAATAAATAAATAAAAAATGAATAATCCACCGTGCCGTTTTGGTATGTATGTAAAGTCGCCGTACGGAGCTAGTGAATTTGCATAGCACCTGAGATATCGAAGGCCGTCCGCATGTCGATTATGGGCCGGATCCGTCAACTTCCCCAAAATCAAAGTAAAAAATAATTGAATAATATTTCTTCTTTAATTTGGACTAGTAGTTTACAAAATGGAAACCTAATGGAAACCACTCAACCAAGTTTCCAAAATGGAAACCCGGTGGAAACTACGTGGAAACCTGATCCAGGTTTCCATGCCTTGGAAACCACTGGGAAACTGTCAACCTCAGGTTTCCATGCAGTTTCCACGTGGTTTCCAAAACATGGAAACTCGGCTTTTCGTGCTGTGACTTTCATTAATACCTGTCATCGTTCTAAATTGTCAGTATTGAAATATATGTTCTATTGTACCAATTTAGTTGTACTAGACACGTGTTTCGGATATTTCATGGCAACATAACCCACTCCTCTTCCACGCATTCTATCCAAGTTTCCGCAGAAAGTGATGTCTTCTCAAGCATACGCGTCATGACATACAGAGCAATACACAAAGCCTTCTTGACTTACTGACGGACCCACTCTAAAATAATAATGATGCCTTAATTCTCAAATATATTGTCTGAGGGCACATGTTACCAAGTTCTATCAATTTCGGTTGGTCGTTTCTTCAAACGCCTTCGATAATTTCTGCTTGATTTTATTTTTCAAATTTCTGAAACCTAGGTCCTGTAGCATCATATCCCGGCCATCCTGCTACGTCTTTCGGTATGTTTAGGACATCATTTTAAAAAGTTTTGGTCATATTTCATTGTTTAGATTGAGGATCACTGACGAGGGTTAAATACCCGAAACGTGCATGTCTGGCCATGCTGTAAATTTATCTGCTCTTAAATGATGCTAATTAATTTGAAGATGTTTAACATTTGTACCACTTGGTGAGTGTCACTGCTGGTGGATCAGGAGTCCCCGAGGGCATATGTAGCCAAGTTCGATCAATTTCGGTTGGTCGTTTCTTCAAACCCCTAAGAAAATTTCTGCTTACATTATTTTTTCAAATTTCTGAAATCTGGGTCCTGTAGCATCATATCGCAGCCTTCCTGCTACATCTTTCGGTATGTTTAGGATATAATTTCCACAGATTTTGGTAATATTTAATTGTTTACATTGAGGATCACTGACGAGGGTTAAATACCCGAAACGTGCATGTCTGGTCCATGCTGTAAATTTATCTGCTCTTAAATGATGCTAATTCATTTGAAGACGTCTAACAATTGTTCCATCTAAACAAAGGAGGAAAATAGTTTTAATCGACAAAGATACAAATATTGCTCCATGGTTCTAAAACAGGGTGTCAAACAAATACAGGAATACATACAATGTATGCCATACTTTACATATCATTTTACTATGCGCATTTCGACAAATCGTTTATCTGTGGAGTTGCCGTAAAAAAGCAAATGTTTAACGTCTTCAAATTCATTAGCACCATTTTAGAGCATATAGATTTACATCATGGACCAGCCATGCGCGTTTCGGGTATTTAACCATCGTCAGTGATCCTCAATCTAAACAATGTAGTGTGGCTAAAATCTGTAAAAATTATGTCCTAAATTATAACACCGGAGGACGTAGCAAGATGGCTGGGATATGATGCTACAGGACCCAGGTTTTAGAAATTTGAGACAATTTTTTAAACAGAAATGTTCAAATGCGTTTGGAGAAACGACCAAGCGAAATTGATCGAACTTGGCTACATGTGTCCTGGTCCACCAACAGTGACAATCACCAAGTGATACAAATGTTTAACGTCTTCAAATTCATAAGCATCATTTTAGAGTAGATAAATTTACAGCATGGACCAAACATGCACGTTTCGGGTATTTAAGCCTCGTCAGTGATCCTCAATCTAAACAATGTAGTGTGGCCAAAATCTTTGGAAATTATGTCCTAATTATAACGAAAGACCTAGCAATACTTTCATGAGAGCTGACTTTCATGAATGTCTGAAGATGAATATTAGAATATTACCATGTTTGTCTGAAGAGAATTACAATGAGGTATGTCGCATTATTTAAGGAAAGAAATTTCTCTTTTGGCTTTATTGCAATTCACGGCAAAGAATTCCTTGCGTTCCGTTTTACACCGATGCAACCTTAAGAACGACATATCTTTTAATATGTGTACATGTATCTACAACGCACATAAAAATAACAAAATAACTTTATTTACTCATAACAAACATATTGTATAAGATATCAAGAAGATTCGGCGCCTAACTCGCAATTCAGATTTGAATGCATTTGTTCAACGAAGCACCCAATTGGCACCTCGTCACACTATGTATTGCCATGATGGAATTATCTGTGTGATAAATATGCAAAAATTAAATTCATAAATGCAGAAAGAGTTCTAATGATCTCGTGTCACAATCTAACACCCCCCTTTTCGCCGCCTTTTCCTAATACAATAAATGGTTCGGAATGTCAATGTTGTTTCCTTTGAAAATGTTGAGGAAAGTAATATACACAAGCATTTGCGAGCAAGGGATTGGTGAAGGTGGTATTTGGTAAATATGAAAACATAACAAAATTTATTTTTGAGAACAGTTGATTTATTTTAATTAGAAATACTATTAGACAAAATAACAACAATCAGAATCATAAATGAAATCATAATCAATTTGACGGTCAGGGAAATTTGACCCACTCGCACTCTATTTATCCTGTATACATACTCATTTTTTCACAAGATTCAGAGCCTTGCCTCTGAAATTACTGGATCTGCCTATGAAAGAATCAGAAATGAAATGAAATCAAAATATAATTGACGGTCTGGGGAAGTCACCCTACCCGCACCCCGTCTTACGTGTATACTCAGATTCAGAGCACTGCTTCTGAAATTACTGGATCTGCCTATGACAGTGTGCGATGTTCGAATCAAAGCAATATGTTATCAGCTTCATCATACGATAGAGGCCTAGGTGTCATAATCATTCATTCATAAGAAAAAAAAACATATCTCTTCATTTCCTCCACCCTCATTTCTATTTTATTACTTTTGATATTTATCATTTTAAATTAAGGTTTTACATTTATAAGGAATATCAGCTGATTTTGGGTAGTCATTTTTTGCGACAAGTGCAAATGGTGTATGTAAAATTAATGTGATTTCGTCAATGTTAAGTCGACCTCCATTTTAAAGCTTAAAAATTGTTTTTTATATTCTATAACAAAAAAAAAAAACACAGCTAAAACGTAGAATTCAATTGAATTCTGCTATCATAAAATTGATGGATTGCAGATGTATACACGTTTATTCAGTTTAATCTGTCAAAACATCTATTCAGTTTTTTTTTTTTTTTTTTTTTTTTTTTTTTTTTTTTTTTGGTAAAGATGAAATCTACAAATCTATACCTTTTACAAATGAAAATAAAATAGAAAACAAAATTATCTCGATGTTTAAAACAAAGCGCCAAAAGGAACGGAAAAATTGAAATATACCAAATAACTTATAAACATTTTTGTTTGTTTGTTTTTTTTGTAACTTATTTTGCTAAAGTTTGAAGATAGCATACT
The DNA here is from genome assembly GCA_033119305.1 of Pinctada imbricata. Taxonomy (NCBI): domain Eukaryota; kingdom Metazoa; phylum Mollusca; class Bivalvia; order Pterioida; family Pteriidae; genus Pinctada; species Pinctada imbricata. The sequence continues at coordinate 20,194,077 of VSWD01000004.1, forward strand.
TTCTTGCAAACCTAGATAATATCTATCTGACATGTATAAATAAGCAAATATGGCACACTCGCTCTACGCGTTTCACGAATGTATGGCTAATTTCTGTTTTGTTTGAGTTTTTTTCAGTTGAAAGTATATTGCACTCGTATAACTGAGAACTTACCTTTGAATTGATATACAAATGAGTTAAAGAAGATCCTGTCTATAATCTCAACAGTACTTATAATAGAGCACACAAGTGAGCATCGACGGACCCCTAGCAAGCTAGAGGTGGGATCAGGTACCCGGGAGGAGTAAGCATCCTTTGTTGGTTAGCCGCACCCGCCGTCGATGTTCACACAATGAAACAATATATGAAATACATGTATGCTGAATGCAGGTATGCAGTTACTTGCTATGCATTGCTATAGAGGGGATAAAATGTGCAGGGTGCGCTAAACAAGCTGTCTTATGGTATTCGGAGCAAATTATTTCGCTTAGAACGTCCTGTGCTTATAAAAAAGGAAACCAAACTATAGCAACACTCCGCCAAAGATCGACTGAGGTAACATGGATTACAGCGACCATTAATATCATCATGCTGTTGGTTTTGAGTAAATGTGTGTTATTAATTTCATTACTAAGGCACGGTCCATTTGATATTCTGGGGGGGGGGGGCTTGGGTTTTTTTTCGAAAAAAATAATTTTGCTCTGAATTTTGATGAAAAAAATAAATTTGCTTATGGTGTGACAGAAAAAAAATAATCTTGCTCTTACAAATAATCTGAATTTGAAGAATTACCATAAAA